>CP092882.1:70008892-70394005 GCA_030710605.1 Cordylochernes scorpioides
TGATAGGTTCTTCTTATCATTAACATACATGTACCTCTATGTCTAATTTAAAAATCATGACAAAATCTAGGCAAAGTTTTATTAAATATATATTCAAAGATATAAAATGATTTTAAAACATCATTATCACATTATATAATACAATGTTTACTTGAAAAAATGGCTCTAATACCTTGTTGTTTCAAAGCACTCTTCAAGCATTACACCATTCAAATAAAGTTAGTGTTTTTATTCCATTTCATGTTTCCACGAATTCTTCTAGGTCTAGATTTCATTTTTTTTAACCTGTCATGAAAAACATTGCTGACTTTAAAATCACCATAGTTAATGGCATAAAAATATTTTTTGTTTCATCACGGGACCGTTTTTCAGGACTTTTTTTTTTTAAGCCCTAAAACGTACGATCGCGGCAAAAGTTGAGGTTGATTCCTCTTTGTAACAATTTTTAATAGCCTTATATTTTATCTTTTATAATAGAAAGTTATATTCTCTTATTTTAATATGTTCTTAACATTTTGCCTGTGTTGTTTCACTTTGAAAAGTTCTGAAAATGGCCTTTTTTTAAAAATAGAAATAACGTTTTGGTTTTTAAAATGCCTTTGTTTTCTTCATTTTGGAAGCCATTTGCATTTTTTATATTTCAAATTTAATTGATGCGAAGATATTCTATTTAATAAAAAGTATAATGTGTAAAATTTATACAACATACAGCAAAAATAAAGTTAAAAATCAAAACAAACAATGCCGCTAAATTTATTGTTTTGAAATCGCGATCCGCGAGCTGAAACATGCTCAAAATTTTGTTTTATTATTATTATTTTTAAGTTACAATTTTAAGTTCGTTATAAGCATAGTATTTTAAATAGATATTATTATTTTGGGACCGAAAATAGGTTCGTTATAGGGGTAGTTCGTTATTCTAAAAATCGCAAAGTTCGTTATAACGATGGTATTTTCAATGGAATGGAATTGGGAATCGGCGTGGGTTCTTTATAAGGGAAGGTTCGTTATATCCAGGGTTCGTTTTAGCGGGGTTTTACTGTATATATGTACAGTATAACCTCGTCAATTCAACACACGCAAATTCGACACTCTAACCTAATTCAACCATATTCTGATGTCCCGACCTCCGGCCTATCAAATAACAAACCGTAATTCGACAATATCGATAATACGACAGTTCCGATAGTTCAACCATTTTAAAATTCTAATTTCGACAGATGAATGTTTTTTTACATGCAACTTTACAGCTAAAAAGGTATTACAGCGGTGGCAAGCGGCGATCGCCGGGGCAGTCCCGTTGCGCAATGTCGCGAGTGTTATTGTTTTGCTTGCTTTTTTTACGAGGGAATTTAGGCTTCGTGCGCTAATTAATATTATTTTCTTTTTAATTTTCAGAATTGTAATATTTTAAAATTTATTAATATATATAATTTCCTTTTAAATAAATAAATCTTCATAAAATATGTAGCCACAATGATTATGATAACATTTTATTTCAATATAACATTTCTGTGTTTCATTATAAAAGATTTAAACACAAAATCAATAACACCTGCAACAACAGTAGATGCCTTTAATACAATAAAAACACTTTGTTATTTAAAACACATTCCAGAGGAAGAAAGACATGCATGTTTTTTTTTTAAATAGACCATCTGGAATACATCCTGAATAGGATTTCAGTGCAAAAACAGACATCTAAAAAGGAATTTTTAACACTTGAAGGTCGTAGGTACAGGTATGACGTAGGACATTCAATTTTTGAGTGTTTTTTAAAAATTCATAAATCATTAAGAACTCGATATTTAAAAAATATTTTAATGAGAACCAATTAATTACACTTCAAAATTATTTTTAAATGTAAATTCAAGATTATTTATACCTGATAATTATAAGAGATAGGTACATAAAAGAGAGATAAAAAATACAAATTGACCAAATCCACTCCATAAATCAAAAATATATAAAAATAATATACACAACGAAATTTTTTCTGAGGAAAAGAATGAAGAGGAATCAAGCTTCAATATAAATCACTCCGAGTACCTCTCTTTTGTGTGAAAGGCCTTAAAACAGTCAGCAATGCATAAAGGAACCAGGCAGGTCTCACACATATAGCTGGTGTCCTTCCTCACTCTTTTACCAGATGCTCTTTTTCCTTTGTCAGAGCAAACTTTGCACCTCTTCTGGATAGTGGTCTTGCCAGTATTAGGGATTTTGGTGAAATGTTTTCCAATCAGCCTTTCTGATGATCCAGATGCACTTGGCTGTTTATCCAAAATTTCTGTACCTGCTTCTTCCATCAACCTTTCCATTATAGCCAAATGACATTCTCTAAGTGGCATTTTTCAATGGGGCTATTGACAATAGTGAGGTCGAAAATATGGAAGAAAAGCTTTTTCCACCACTTTAGAGTACGCTGATGAAAAGGATAATATGCTATAAATTGGTCACTTCTATCGACACCAGCCTTGTTTTTATTGTAGTTAATAACAATAACAGGTTTGGTTATCGAAATGGTTTGAGGCTGTCTTCTTCTTTACTTCTGAGCCTGGATCATGCTGGAATCTTGGGTTGTTGCTATCATAAAGACATCCCTGGTGCCACGCCATTTCAATGCGAGAAGCTGAATGTTTTGACAAAAAAAGCTTTCACCTTTTTTCAGCTTTTTCGAGAATGCTTTTTTTTGGCAATCCCTTTCTGTTATGCCTGACTGCAAGTGTTTTCTTTTCCCATAAATGATTGAAAAGTTGGAGAGAGGAAAATCACCTATCGAAATAGATTATGTGGCCTTTCTGGTAGTAACATTCAGCAATCCTGTCAACTAAGCTCAATATTGAATTATATTGAATGTCTTGATGAGGATGCCTTCCAGTATATAAATCCAGGTTACAGGTATACCCTGTACTTGATTCAATAATCTCATAAATCTTGATCCCATATTTATGAGGTTTGCCCTTTATATATACTCGGAAATGAACCCGTCCATGAAAAGGACAAATGGCCTCATCAATTGTCAATTTTTTATCAGGCGAGTACCAGGTTCGGATTTATTGACAAGGGAATCAAATAAGTTCTTATTTTGTGAATTGGATCATATCCTGGTTGTCCATGTGGGATATATAGCATATTATCATTCAGATGGAGCATTGATAAAATCGCCTCAAATCTTTCCCTTGCCATTCCAGTCGATTTGCAGAAGGCTGTCCTCATTCCAATGTGGTTTGACCAATATTCTCTAAGCCTTGGTTTTACTACAAGGCTCATATGAATGATTATTGCCAAAAATATCTTCAATTCAGCAATTGAAACAGCTTTCCACTTTGCCAACAACCCCCTAGGATTCAAAGGGCCTTTCTTTCTCTCTTTATCAATCACCATCCTTGCATATTTGTTGGTTTCCAACTTTATCGTTCTAAACAATTCTTCGTCAAAAAACTGCTTGAATACTGAATATGGAGAGAGAATTCCAGGAAAGAAAGCTGCCTTTGGTCCAGAGGTTCCAGAAAATGTAGGCTTTTCCAAAGGTAATCTTACCTCGGTCCATCCTTCATCTTCAGGGGTTGGTTGTCTTATTTGCTAAAAAAAAGGTAAATAAATGAATAGGATGAAATAAAAATAGTTACCTCTTCCTCACTTTCTTCATAGTAAATTTCAGTTGCATCAGATTCTAGACCTTCCAAAGTAAATTGAGGATCTTCAATAGAATCATCTAGTTCAGACCCAGAATCTGCTAAGAAATAATCCTCAAACTCTTCATCAGCTTCAGGAACATTGAATAAATCAATTCCTGAGGTACTGGGCATGTTGGGATCCATTTTTAGAGCGAGCGAAAGAATAACAAAAAAGAGAGCAGCACTCTAAGTCAAGGAAACAGTAGAAGATAAACAAATGACCGCATGTGGGTATATGAGTCACAAAAATGGAATCTGGGGGGAGGGGAGGAGGGGAACACGTGTTATCAACTAGCCAATCGTTGAAGGACACTTCAAGGACGTTGTACCCAAAATCCCGAGGAACTTACTTTAACAGCCGATTTTATACCGATTTTTAAAGATGCGGGACGTAAATATACGTTCGCCGGGCTTTTGGCATTTTTAGGGCGGACGTAAATATACGTCTGCCAAGCTTTAAGTGTTAAAATGATCATGTTTATTTTTAAATTATTTTTTTAATTTTCTTTTTATTTTCTTTATTTCCTTTCAACTGCTATACTCTTCGATTAGAATAAAATATTATTTATGTTTCAAAAATATGTATTATAGCCATTTGTCCCTGATACTAAAAGTTAATCATGATAATAAAAAAATTAATACAAAAAAGTACATACAATGGTTTCAATTAATATCATTAATTTATATTACAAAGCAATTTTTAAAAATATTATTTTGTTGAGTTAGATGATTAATCATCTAACCTTAATTCAACACTTCCTTTAATTCAACCAAAACCTCTGATCCCTTGGGGTGTTGAATTGAAGAGGTTCGACTGTATATGTATGTAGAAAATTTAAATATGGTTAGTAATTTGAGTAGCCCATTTCTTTATACTAGAATATTTATTATATAAATATATTTATACATGTATAATTTGATGTTTCTATGTTTATAAGTGGTAACCTTACAATAGAAGTCTCAAATTGTGGGAAAACTGTAAATGTGACAGTTGAGCTAGCCTCAGGCCTTTTATCTGAAAATTTAAGATCCTCATATGTTGAGTTTACAAAATCTTTGACCAAAAATCTAAAACCCTACATTAGCGCTTTTCAACGTGGAACCGAAACTACCGAAAATTTCAAATTAGTAAAAATTTGTAATAAGTAGGCCTACAACTTCTGAGCGAGAAACTCATGTCTCTACCTGATAATTTAACGATTATCTGACTTTGAAATATATATAATGCTTCTAAAATATTTTTATATAACTAGCTTAATTTTACACCAGTGATAAAATTTTTATGATAATGTAAGCTTAAAAAAAAAGAAACTTTGGAATTTCCAAATTTTCAAACATTAAATTTCACGTGTTAATAGACTTTTTTTTTTATAGAATCTTGAAATTTTAGGATATGTACAACTGAACAAAAACGAAGTCAGGCTTAAAACTGTTTTCCCACACTTCAGAGCTTCCCACAAAACCCAAATTTAGAGGCCCTAGGGACATCTTTGATTGAAATGCTGGGGCAAGGGCCACATATTAGGGGTTAGAAATAGCTGGGGGGAAAAACAACAGATGTGCGTGCAAGATGTTTTCGAGGGGGGGGGGGGGGGGGGGGGGGGGTAAGCTATGGAAGAAAGTCGACGCCTAGACTTCAACCGAGAAGGGTGGGTTGCTAGCTTAACGTTCCTCGCGGGCCTCCTGCATCTGCAGCCTTGTAGCTTGTTTAATTCTCTCAGTACTTTTAAGAACCTTTATTAGATTTAGACAGTATTAATTTTAAAAAACTATAGGAATATAATTTGATTAAATTTTGATTTAGTGTTTAATTTAAATTGATAATTAATTTAGTTTTCCTTATCCACAGGCCTTTTACCTTTATTTTATTTTGTAATCCACTTATTATTTCATTTTATATTTTTGTTATCGTGACAGTGTGTACCTTCCCAGAATGAGTTTAATTTTGTCGCATTTCTATTCTTTTTATTTTATAATATTTAGGTTATATGATGTGTTGGTTCAGGTCATACTTATCTAAAGTATTTTTTTAAGCTTAATTTGTTTACATTTGTGTATGTGTAATCAGCTTTGTTGCGACTGCGCAAGTGGTCAACTTTGTTTTGTGCAAATGTGTTTTTGAACTGAGATAAAAAGTATGCAAATCTTTTTGGTATACAAATTGTTATGTAAATATTGTTTTGTATAAATTATTTTCTTAAATGTATAAATTTACCGTGTTTTTAATAAAATATAGTTCAGAATAGGAGAAAGGACGTGTGGTGGACTATTTTTTCTACTTAGGCCTCGTCATCCACCGTTGTGACTCAACCTCTAACGATCTCTGCGGCAAAGATACTGATTTATCCATTTATAATTTTCGGGACAGTATCCAGCAATACTGTAAAGCTAGGAACTTTTAGTTCAGGTCAAGCTATCAGGACTTTGCATTGTCTTTATTTTTTCCAGATTTAAGAAAAGACAACAAATTTTTGGCGCAGTCGACAGGATAAAGATTGAAGAATTACTGATTACGCAAAGGTGCAACTGTGAACCAGTGATTACTTCTCAGGATGGCTGACCAACCAGTTAGTAGTGCTGAACTGAAAAAGCTTAGGACGCCAGTGCGTGCAATGTTCACCAAGGCGTTCAATGAGCTCGAAACAGAGATCAAGAAGAAGGAAGTCAAGAAAGCAGATGTAGAGAAAATCCTCCGCCGACTCCAGACCCACCATGAAAAGCTTTTAATATTGAACATGAGGGTGGAAGAAGCTCTGCTACGAGAATCAGCGTCTGAAGACATTTTCACTGCTGAGTACGAATCCGTTTGTGAGTACGAAGATAATTTCAGTAACATTATGACTGATTACGAGGCTCTTGCGAAAAAGGATGACGATAGTACAATCAGCGGCACAGCAGCAATGAACTATCGACTACCGAAGCTGGAGTTCAAGAAGTTTGGGGGTAAACCAAGGGAATGGATTACATTCTGGAGTCAGTTCAGCACGATTGACCGGGATCCACAGATGCCTCCAGAAACTAAGTTTCAGTATCTCTTTCAAGCCACCGCCGAGAACTCCGAGGCAAGAGAAGCAGTCGAAAGTTTTCCACCGAGTGCCGACAACTACCCTAAAGTCATCGAGTATATCAAATCACGTTTTGGAGAGGATGAAATGCTTGTTGAAATTTATGTACGTGACCTGCTTCAGAATGTGCTTCAGAATGTGAGAGCCGAAGGTAAGATGTCTGTAGTGAAGCTTTACGATAGACTGGAGACACAACTGCGAGCATTAGAAACATTGGGCGTCGCTCGTGACAAGTTTGCGGCTATGCTGTACCCACTCGTCGAATCGGCGCTACCAGAGGACACCCTGAGAGTATGGGAGCGAAGTCAACATACGGTGAGCGGAAGAGGAGTACAGGATAAGTTGACACAACTCATGACGTTTTTGAAGACAGAGGTGAAGGGCGAGAGTCGAGTGAATATGGCCAAAGCAGCGTTCAAGATCGACAACAATCAAGATGTGAAGGATGATCGATCAAACAGGAAATCTCTTTCTAAGAAGAATACTGGAAGTAAAATGCCGACGGCTACTGACCTCGCCAACACCACTCAGATGCGAAACAACTGCATCTTTTGTGGGAAGGGTCACCCGAGTCAAGAATGCTACAGTGGACAGCGGATGTATCTACCAGAGAAGAAAGATAGGGCAAAAGGGAAGAATGTTTGTTTTTGGTGCCTGCTTCCTGGCCACGGATTCAAGAAATGCCAGATTAAGCCACGTTGCCCTGTCTGCGGAGGAAAGCATTACCCCATTATGTGTCCTACTTTGGAAGCCCAGAAGACTTCTCATCTCCAAAAAGCGGAACTAAAGGCTTCAAGGGAAAGTCCTGCAACAGAGCAAGAGACCGCCAATCAACTCACGTCAACAACTGTAAACAACGCTACCGTGGGAGGAGTCTATCTACAAACTCTGATAGTCAAGATAAGCGGACCAAAGGGGAGGCATAATGTTCGAGTGTTGCTTGACTGTGGATCCCAGCGGTCCTATATTTCAAAGAGAATGGTGGACGCACTGGGCCTAAAGAGAGTGCAGCAAGTTACACTTACCCACAATCTGTTTGGAGGCGGAGAAATTCGTCAAAAGAAGCACAATGTGTACAAAGTAAATGTTTCCAGCCTCAACAGCGAATACATGGATGATCTCAAATTCTTGGATCAGGAAGTAATTTGCGGACACATCAGTCAAGTACAGGATCATACTATACTCAATGAGTTAAAAGCTCGAGGGATCAACTTGACTGACATATGCCAAGGTGAAGAGATATCAATCCACATGTTGATTGGTTCAGACTTGCTTAGCAGCATCCTGACAGGCAGAATGCAAATATTGCAAAATGGAGTTGTGGCAACAGAAACCAAGTTGGGGTGGACAGTAATGGGACCAGCAATAGGGAAATACATGGAAGATTCATGCCTGATCGTGACTTCACTTCACGTTAACAGTTTCGACGTTCAGGATTTATGGAAATTAGATGTGCTTGGCATCATGGATGCAGCAGAAACAAAATCTAGGAAAGATTTAATCGAAGCCTCCAACACTCATTTCAAGGAAACTGTGAAACGAGACGAAAGCGGAAGGTATATCGTGTCACTACCGTGGATAGCTGGACATCCACCAGTTCCGGTCAATCGCCGAACTACAGAAAATAGATTGTTGACTACAACAAGGAATGTCCAGGACAAGATGCTATATGAGAAGTATGATACTATTTTTGAGGAGTGGGAAAAAGAGAGATTCATCGAGGAAGTTGAGGATAAATGGGAGGGGTGCGGTTATCTTCCTCATCGCCCAGTGCTCAGGGATGGTCGCACCACTCCTATTCGTCCAGTATTCGACGCAAGTTGCAAGAAAAAGGGGCTCCCATCATTAAATCAATGTCTGGAAAAAGGAGACAACTTGATTGAGCTTATTCCTGATTTGCTCTTGCGGTTTAGACTTGGAAAGTATGGAATCATTGCAGACATACGACAAGCTTTTCTCCAGATTCAGGTTTGAGAAGAAGATCGTGAATTCCTTCGGTTCCTTTGGTGGAAAAAGGACCAGAAGACACTAAAATTTTATAGGCATTGCCGAGTAGTCTTTGGCCTTACATCAAGTCCTTTTCTGCTAGCTGCAACCATTAAGTATCATTTGAGCCTGCCGCTGTTTCAAGATAATAGGTGCGCAGAACTTCTTGCCCGAAGTTTTTACGTAGACAACTGCATTCTTAGTTTGTCATCTACACATGATGTCAAAAAATTTATCAAGGAATCCTCCGACATCATGATGCAAGCCAAATTTGAGTTACGAGACTGGATGTGGAATGAACCTGGAATCCCAGAACAAGATCTAGCCTCTATTTTGGGTATGAAATGGCACCTTCAGACTGACACTATTGCCATTAATGTGCAGTCATTGAAAAATATAGATGAAGAAAAATCAATCACAAAGAGAAGTATCTTGTCAGCCTGCCATCGCATTTTTGATCCTATTCAATTTACCTGTCCAGCTACAATCAAGATTAAGAAGATGGTTCAAGATGCTTGGAAGGAGAATAAATCATGGGATGAACCGCTGAACGAGGACAGACGGGTCGAGTTCATAAAATGGAGGGAGCAAGCTTTAGAATTGGATCGGATTAAGATACCTCGATGGATTTTACCTATCAAAGGAAGAACAACATTGCACGTGTTTTGTGACGCTTCAGCTATAGCGTACGCAACGGTGATCTTCATGCGAATAGAGAATGCGTCAGTCATAGTAGTGCGATTCGTTGAAGCTAGAAATCGACTGGCAACTATTAAGAGGATCACGATTCCACGACTGGAACTTTTGGCCTGTTTGATTGGAGCACGACTGTTGGTGCATGTTCTGGAAAATTTAGAAGAAAGTCCGGAGAAGATTCAATGTTGGACAGACTCCAGTCCTGCCCTATACTGGATACATGTTAGGATTTTACAAGTTGTTTTATCATAGATTTATATATTTATATTTGACCAGATGACCGGACGACTTTACATGTATATAAATTGTTTTTAATGATGTAAATTAGTTAGTCATAGTTAGTCATGATAGGTAATTAAAAGTGTTGATTTTCTCAGAGGTGTTTGTGTTTACTCTGCTCGATTGGTAGACTAGGAAAGAATTGGCTTCCTAACAGGTTATGGGCCCAGCAGCACGCTTCCACTGCGCCGTAGAGAGAATTTAGAAGTTTAGGCTAAAGAAGAAAAAGCTAGAAGTTAAAGCTGAAGAAAGTAAAGAAGAAAAAGCTAAAAGGGAAAGCCAAAGAAGAAAAGTTTGTTAGGCTAACTAAGATAGAGAATAGAATTTGATTATAAGAAATTTGAGTGATTTAAAGACTGAACTTTGTGCAACGAAAAAGAAGAAAATATTTGAGTTATAATTTTTTATCAGATTTGCATAACTAGAAAAGCTAAGAAGGTAAAGAAGAAAAAGCTGAAGTTTAAGCTAAAGAAGAAACAGCTGAAGTTAAAGCTGAAGGGAAAGCCAAAGAAGAAAAGTTTGTTAGGCTAACTAAGATAGAGAATAGAATTTGATTATAAGAAATTTGAGTGATTTAAAGACTGAACTTTGTGCAACGAAGAAGAAAAGCTTTGAGTTATAATTTTTTGTCAGATTTGCATAACTAGAAAAGCTAAGAAGGTAAAGAAGAAAAAGCTGAAGTTAAAGCTAAGAAAGTAAAGAAGTGAAGCTAAAGTTTGAAAAGGTAGAGTTTAAAGAAGTGAAGGTAAAGTGTGAAGAAGTAGTGTTTGAGGAAGTGAAGATAGGGTTTGAAGAAGTAGTGTTTGAAGAAGTGAAGGTGAGGTTTGAATGAGAATAAGTAGAAAGTTTAAAGAAGAAGAAGAAGAAAATATTTGAGTTATAATTTTTTGTCAGATTTGCATAACTAGAAAAGCTAAGAAGGTAAAGAAGAAAAAGCTGAAGTTAAAGCTAAGAAAGTAAAGAGGTGAAGCTAAAGTTTGAAAAGGTAGAGTTTAAAGAAGTGAAGGTAAAGTGTGAAGAAGTAGTGTTTGAGGAAGTGAAGATAGGGTTTGAAGAAGTAGTGTTTGAAGAAGTGAAGGTGAGGTTTGAATGAGAATAAGTAGAAAGTTTAAAGAAGAAGAAGAAGAAAATATTTGAGTTATAATTTTTTGTCAGATTTGCATAACTAGAAAAATCAATAGCTGTAGATGGTTGATGAAGGTTATGCCTATAGCTGGTTGGAGATAGCTATAGATGTTTGATGAAGGTTATGACTACAGCTGGTTGGAGATAGCTATAGATGTTTGATGAAGGTTATGACTACAGCTGGTTGGAGATAGCTATAGATGTTTGAAGAAGGTTATTCGTACAGCTGGTTGGAGATAGCTGTAGATGTTTGAAGAAGGTTATGCCTATAGCTGGTTGGAGATAGCTATAGATGTTTGATGAAGGTTATGCCTATAGCTGGTTGGAGATAGCTATAGATGTTTGATGAAGGTTATGCCTATAGCTGGTTGGAGATAGCTATAGATGTTTGATGAAGGTTATGACTACAGCTGGTTGGAGATAGCTATAGATGTTTGAAGAAGGTTATGCCTATAGCTGGTTGGAGATAGCTATAGATGTTTGAAGAAGGTTATGCCTATAGCTGGTTGGAGATAGCTATAGATGTTTGATGAAGGTTATGACTACAGCTGGTTGGAGATGGCTATAGATGGTTGAAGAAGGTTATTCCTATAGCCGATAGGAGAATACCACGACCGATGGGAGAATACCACGGCCGATGGGAGAACATCACGACCGATGGGAGAATACCACGGCCGATGGGAGAACATCACGACCGATGGGAGAATACCATGGCCGATGGGAGAATACCACAGCCGATGGGAGTATACCACGACCGATGGGAGAATACCACGGCCGATGGGAGAACATCACGACCGATGGGAGAATACCATGGCCGATGGGAGAATACCACAGCCGATGGGAGAACATCACGACCGATGGGAGAATACCATGGCCGATGGAAGAATACCACAGCCGATGGGAGAACATCACGACCGATGGGAGAATGCCATGGCCGATGGGAGAATACCACAGCCGATGGAAGAATACCACGACCGATGGGAGAATACCATGGCTGATGGGACAATGCCACAGCCGATGGGAGAACATCACGACCGATAGGAGAATACCACGACCGATGGGAGAATACCACGGCCGATGGGAGAACATCACGACCGATGGGAGAATGCCATGGCCGATGGGAGAATACGAAGAACTGAGGAGAGAAGACGAAGAGGAAGGCCAGAATGAAAATATAATCCCAAGGGGGTCTTCAAGAGTTGCGGCTTGGCGGAGGGAGTGTTGCGGATATTCTAACTGGGGGAATTGGAAGAATTAAACTGACCGGGATCTTGGCCACTATAGGCCTCCGATGAGGGTATGAAAACAACTTTAAAATGGGGGGCATTGTTAGGATTTTACAAGTTGTTTTATCATAGATTTATATATTTATATTTGACCAGATGACCGGACGACTTTACATGTATATAAATTGTTTTTAATGATGTAAATTAGTTAGTCATAGTTAGTCATGATAGGTAATTAAAAGTGTTGATTTTCTCAGAGGTGTTTGTGTTTACTCTGCTCGATTGGTAGACTAGGAAAGAATTGGTTCCTAACAATACAACAACAAGAGAATTGGGCTCAGTTCGTTTCCAACCGTGTCAAGGAGATCACAACACTTACGAAGAGTGAAGATTGGAACCATGTCGCAGGAGAACACAATCCAGCGGATCTCCCATCCCGTGGTGAATCCCCATCGAAATTCACAAAATCCGGATGGTGGGAGGGACCAAAATGGCTTCAGGAAAAGAAAGAAGACTGGCCAGTATCAAAAGTACAGTATGATCTGGAAGTCATTGAAGAAGAGAGGAGGAAGACTGTGGTGACTGGATTTGTAGCCAAAAAGCCCGAGGAGAATCCATGGTATCTGAATCTATACGAGGGAAAACGTGAAGTGACTCTACCACAAATACTGAGAGTAATCGCGTGGATGCTACGTTTCAAGCCCTCTGAATACAAAGGAGATATCATCTCACAAGAGGAGCTAGACAGTGCTGAAAAGTCCCTAGTTAAGATAATACAGAATGAATCGATCGGTGAGGAAGATCCCAAGATGAAGCAGCTACATGCGTTCCAAGATAAAGAAGGATTATGGAGAGTGAAAACGAGGATAGTGAATCGAAATGACGATGAACTGTTCCGATTGCCAATTTTGATCCCAACGAATCATCCGGTCACAAAGCTAATAGTGAAATCAGTCCACGAGAAAATGTACCACTGTGGAGCCCAGACGCTGCGATCAGTACTTAGAGAGAAGTTCTGGATTCCAAAAGCTCGACAACTAGTTCGTCATGTAATTCATAAATGTCCTCGCTGTCGACGATTTGAAACCAAGCGAGTCGACGTACCAGAAGCATCGTTGCCTCAACATCGTGTACGAGATGTTGTGGTCTTTGAGGTGACAGGAATTGACCTCGGAGGACCTTTATATCTGGAAGATGGACAGAAGGTTTGGTTCGTCATCTTCACCTGTGGCGTATACCGTGCGGTCCACCTCGAACTGGTGACTTCCTTATCGACGGAAGCTTTGGTGGGAGCAGTGGAGAGGTTCGTAGCAAGACGAGGTTGCCCTGCAGTCATCTACTCAGATAATGGGACGAATCTAGTTGGACTCCAGAACGAACTTTATCGAGTTAATTTTGGAGTGAAATGGAAGCTCAATCCTTCGGCAGCACCATGGTGGGGAGGTTGGATCGAGAGAATTGTTGGACTCACCAAAAAGCTGCTTCGAGGATTGCTGGGAAAACGTGTTGTCAACTACGAAGAAATGGTGACGATCCTCGGAAACTGTGAACGAGTTATCAACGCGCGACCACTCACCTACATTGCTGAGGACAATGATGACCTTGTGCCATTAACCCCAGAGATGTTCCTTCGAGAACCAAGAACTGAAGGAGAGATTGATCTAAATGAATTCAGGTGCAACTTTGGGAAGAGCTATGAGAAACGCAAACGACTCCTGAAGGAATTCCGTAAGAGGTTCAGAAGCGAGTACCTAGGATTGTTGGTGCATCACGACAATCGCAGAAAACAACGACAGTTAAAAGTTGGAGATATCGTCCTTGTGGAGGTTGAAAACAGGAAACAAATAAACTGGCCTATGGGAAAGATTACGAGAGTGTTTCCTGGAACTGACAATGTGCGAAGACTTGTGGAAGTTAAGACTAAGTCTGGATTCATGAAGCGTGCAGTTCAACGATTGTTCCCACTGGAAGTACCAACTGAGGACGTAGAGCAAGACGACCGGGAGCTTAAGCCAGCGGAGGATGAGATCGTCAGGGAGAAAACAACCGGTGTGGAGTCCGTGTCAGTGCAAGAGAAAACTACTCCAGTAAAAGTAGGGAAAGTTTACACGCGTTCTGGAAGAAGAGTCAAGTTACCGATTAGGTTTAATTGAAGTTTGTTTTTTTAAATTAATATTGACCTTTTAGAAAAGTTCAAAAGGTCAAGGTGGGAGTGTGTTGCGACTGCGCAAGTGGTCAACTTTGTTTTGTGCAAATGTGTTTTTGAACTGAGATAAAAAGTATGCAAATCTTTTTGGTATACAAATTGTTATGTAAATATTGTTTTGTATAAATTATTTTCTTAAATGTATAAATTTACCGTGTTTTTAATAAAATATAGTTCAGAATAGGAGAAAGGACGTGTGGTGGACTATTTTTTCTACTTAGGCCTCGTCATCCACCGTTGTGACTCAACCTCTAACGATCTCTGCGGCAAAGATACTGATTTATCCATTTATAATTTTCGGGACAGTATCCAGCAATACTGTAAAGCTAGGAACTTTTAGTTCAGGTCAAGCTATCAGGACTTTGCATTGTCTTTATTTTTTCCAGATTTAAGAAAAGACAACAAGCTTATCATATTTTTTATATTTTTAAGTATTTATCTCTCAATTTTTTCTTTTTTTTTATTTATCAATTTTTCTCACAAATATTTTGCGTATCATGAGTTCTATAGATAATCCCTATTTCCAATTTCCTTTCACTTTGATATTTAGATGTGTTAATTTAATCTATACCTATTTACTGGGTTTTTGTTTTCAATATTTGTAATCTGCATAATATTTAATTATATTTATATTTTAGATTATTGCAACATTAAGTTTTTATTACAAATATTTTGCATATCATGCGTCACGATACCCGTGTTTGTTTCCTTATATAATCTATATATATAAAATTGAATGTCTGTCTGTCTCTGTTTGTCTGTACTCTATAGATTCAAAAACCATACATCCATCGCCGTGAAATTTTGGGATATTATTAGGTATATCACCGGGAAGGTTTTTGAAAAATAATTTCATGAATATCTTGAATATCCTTAGGGTTATTTGCAGATTTGTAGATTTAACTCTCAAGCAGCGCCCCCATTGTGACAATGATAACAAGTTTTCTTATCACTAAGTTTGTTATCTTAAATATTATTTATCAAAAGTAAGATTATCTCAGGATGACACGGCAATGTGACACGGGAAAAAATGTTCACTAGATAAAACTATGATTTTCTAATGTAGAAAATTAGGAAAGACAAAATTCAGGATGACACGGCACACAGGGACTGGGAAAAAATGTTCACTTTATCAAGAGATTCAAATTTACGAGTTTCAAATTATCAAAGTATATCTTTTTTTTTAAATAAGTTTTTAGAGAATTGTTTTAACAAATGTTCGCTAGACAAACCTTTACTCGGTAAATGGAAATATTAATTGGTATTAATTCTGCACCATTCTTATAGTTCATGATCTTTAAACTTTACACACACTCGGCGAGATAGTCACCTTGTAAAACAAAAAAGAAAATCTATAGTATTATAAATTAGTTAAAACATAATGAAATAAAGTCTGCTTAAATTACTATTTTGCTTATTGAGCTCATAGAGATGCTAGATATGAAATAGATCAAATAGTGTAGTCTTCTTGTTTTTTGAATTGGGTATATGACAAAAAAAAAAGTCTGGAAATATCTTACTGGTGTGCCCTGTGCTACACAGCAGCTACCATTGGAAAAAAATATTGGATGGAGTTCAACTCTGGTTTAACAGGATAGCGGCTCATAGAATTAGATCGCTCTTTTCTTATGGAATATTCACACAGGGTATGGAAGTTTCCAGAGGTTTTACAGCTATTGGTCTACTAAATTAATGAAAGGAATTGAGATTAGTTTAAAAGGCTTATGTGCTGTTTTGTCATGCGTCTTTATGTCATCTGCAAAGGAAAATGCCGCCTCAAAGGACTTAAGTCTGAGACCAACACCCGCTGCACATTTCAGGAAGAAGTGGTTGTCTATACAATAGCAAGATCTCATTTGCTACCAGTGTACTTTGTTGAGCTCTCCATCTCGTCATTCTGTCGAACCCCAATCCTCTAGGGTGTTTCTTTAATTAGTTATCATTTCTTGACGACATTTAATACTTCATGCGCGATCCCGCCCGGCATTCAATAAGTACTATATGATCGTTCTACCTCCAAGAGACCATCTCTTGCGTTGCTGAATCAATTTTCACCCAACTTATAACACCGTCCATATCGCGTAATTGAAACTAATTTTAAAAAAGTCAAAGAATAAGATCTCAAATTCTCAATTAATTTCAATTGGCTCAACGTAAGTTTTCTCCATTTTATCTTAGTACACTGGCATGACATGCTACACTTCTCCTAGTTCTTTGCAAGCTCGATTAGTCCCAATGAAAGCCTCTTCAAGCGTCAATCCATTGTTAAAACTCGTCATGCATGACTTCAAATTTGAAAAATTATTGAATATTTGCAGTGGCATCTGCTTCCACTGAGAATTCTTAAAACATAAAACTGTCTCTTTTCTTGTTTAAATGGCTGCTTTACCCCCATATACCTGTGTAAATATTACCCTCGGCTCTGCCAATTCTTGAAAATTTTGCCTCTCGCATAACCTGTGAGTCAAAGTTTTTCCTTCCTACAGTAAGCTAACACTACAATTATTCACTGGAGTTATTTGCATCGAGTGGCTTAAGTCTTTGCATCTAATCCTCCACTCTAACTCCAGAATTTCTATCTACTCGAAGCTGTTCAAATCTTTCAAAACAGTTGTTCAAATTCCCAGATATTTTTGTTAATATTCGATGATTATTGGAATTCTCATTAAACAGAATAACTACACTTTTCGATATAGATACACATCCAGCTATCAGGATATAGCTTACTGTTCCCTTTCTTTACTTATAATGGTTCAAAATTATATTTAAAAAAAAAAGGCTAAACATATGACTGGCTTAAATTTTTATGGAATCTCTATCATGCCTTCTGCTGCCAATAATTCATACTGTAATTAAATGCTATGAGATATTTTTGCCTGTCCTCATCCAAAGAAAAATAAAAAAATTGTTTCAGAAAAACTGAATCGTTTGAAATTTCACCTAGAAAATATACGTGTTTAAAAAAAAGCTAATATTTTCACATTTACAACACGTCAAGGTGATCGTTTCTTGCCAGTGTCTGCAGGTTATTAGATTGAAAAAGGAAAAGGAATTCTAGAACATTTATAATCCTAGGCATATCTGGAAGTAATATGGATCGAAAATCAGTTTCGGCGGACGCATCCTACCAGCTGCTTCTTGGAAACTTTTTTGCTCTTTCTGCATTCTTGAGTTCGGGAGATATGCACGGATTGTCGCGCGACTATTTATATTAAATATTATACACCATTTATTTGATTACTTTACTTATACAGGTTTTTATGAAAGACTATATGTTTTTGGGGGTAGGGGAACACATTTATAGAAAAATCCATATTTAAATATTTATAAAATAAAATGGCATTTATTGGATTGAAAAAAAAATATTTGCTAAGATTTTGGTTTGCTGAACGTCAACCTTTGTCAAGACATGAAAAACTTATATTGTATGGTTTTTATAGTTTGATATGTGTATACCAAGGTCTCATTTTTCTAACATGTTTTTTCCTCAAAGCTGCATAGCTAGTAACCCAACCGTTATCCATCAGCACCAAGCTAGAGTCCAGATAGACAGAAGCATCTAATTCCTTTCTTTGGTTGAGTTACATGACCCATGGTGGCTGACACATCACAATCTTCATGCAATACGCAAGCAACACCACAAAACCTGAATAGTTCCCAAGCAGACAGTGTTACCCAATATATCCAGGTTCCCCTCTAATTTTTAATTTTAAAAAAATTAAATAAAGTGTATTCATATCAAAAATGTAGTTCACTATATTTATATTTATTTACTTATAGCAGAACTCCATTAGTATACACACTTCCAAAGGCGGATACCTCTTAACAAAAGACAGTTTTCACCTTCAATGTTATTATTATTATCCATTAGGCCTCCTTTCCATTAATATATAGAATACCTCTTTCTAAAGGCACTTTGGCTCTGAAAGCTACGCGTCCATCAGAGAGATATTTTCTGCATATTATATCTGTTGAGGGTTCAGGCGAGAATCCTCAGGAGAGTTTGGTTTTGGTTTTGGCTGCGAGCGGGAGTATCTCCGCGTCTAGCTGTGTGTGGTGTTCTCCTTATGTTCCGGGACTGGTTATAAATGAAACCGGTACCAAGGGAGCTCCGACGACTCAGAGTGGATTATTGACAAAACAACGGGCACAACACAACATGGTGGCAGCGGCGGGATCGTGAAGAGCCCAAGTAAGTGCCTTTTTAACTAATTCCACTCATGTGCAATCAAACCTGACATGGAATCAAATTCCTTTCTTCCGCCTCCTAACTTCAGTTTCGACGCCAAGGATTGGCCAAGCTGGAAACCGCGATTTTCTCGATACAGACTTCTCTCTAACTTGAACGCCAAGGAACAAGAATATCAGATCACAGCATTGATATATCTTATGGGGGAGAGGGCTGAGGAAATCCACTCTGCGTTCAATCTCTCAGCAGATGACGCAAAGAACCTCGACAAAGTCACACATTGAAGCGTTCGACAACCACTTTATTGGCAAACGCAACGTGGTGTATGAGCGGGCTTTGTTCGGATTAAGGAGTCAACGGCCGGAAGAAACCATTGAGGAATTTGTAACAGTTTTGCACAGAATATCTGAGCACTGCGAATACGCTAATCTGCGCGAGGAGCTTATTCGTGATCGTATAGTTCTTGGAGTAAAAGATAGGAAGTTGTCCGAGAAACTGATGCTAAACGAAAACCTGACCTTGGCCAAAGCAGTCGAGATCGCCCGTCAGTGGGAAGCTGTGATGCGTGAACAACAGGATCTTAACCCTTCTACATCGCAGGTCGACACAACGCGGAAAGTGGCCAAGCAGAAGCCTAAAGCATCAGGACATGGCAAAAACAATGGCAGATCAACGTCTAGACAAACAGACAGTGCCAAGGAAACAGACGAAGGAAAAAAAATTCCAACTTGCTTTAACTGTGGGACTACCAAACATCATTATCGTTACAGAGATAAGTGCCCGTAAGGACAAAGTCTGTGGAAAGTGCGGGAAAAAGGGCCATTACACTAATCTCTGTCGAAGAAAAAAACAATGAGGTGAACGCCATATCCTTGGAAGAAACCCCAGCGCGGGAGAAGGCCTCTTTTGTATATGCTGTCCGCGAGCCTTCGCTGGGAAGCAGAAAGAGTAGGTGGAAGTCAACAGTAAGAGTCAATGGCACTGCAATCCACTTCAAGTTGGATCCGGGCTCGGATGTGACACTGATACCATTTTCCCTGTACAAGCGGTATTTCAGCAACGTCCAACTGACGCCAACACACGTGAAGTGTCGTCAAAAGAATTGATTTTGTCATCAACGGAAAAACAGATGTCAATCCTGAACGAGAGTTCCCTAAGCTATTTGAAGGACTGGGGCTTCTTGAACAGCCCTATCACATCAAGTTGAAGGAAGGTGCCAAGCCCTTCTCCATACCAGTCCCAAGACGAGTACCTCTTCCGCCCATGCCGAAGTTAAAAGAGCAACAGGATGCCATGGTGGCTCAAGAAGTCATCGAACCAGTTTATGAGCCAACGGAGTGGTGCGCACCGATCGTTCTAGCTGGAAAGCCAAGCGGGAAAATCAGGATCTGTGTAGACTTGTCCTGGCTTAACCTGAGTGTGGAACGTGAGCTTCACCCACTTCCTGTCCTTGAACATGAACTAGCTCAACTCAACGGGGCCAAAATCTTTTCCAGGCTGGATGCTAACAGCGGATTTTGGCAGATTAAACTCTCTGAAGAAAGTCAAACGCTGACGACATTCATTACGCCCTTTGGCAGATATAAATTCAAAAGGCTTCCCTTTGGGATCTCTAGCGCTCCAGAACACTTCCAGAAACGCATGTCTGCTATCCTACGCGGAGTCAATGGGGTAATCTGTCACATGGATGACATCCTCATTTTCGCAAAGAGAAAGGAAGAGCATGACGAGACACTACGCGAAGTTTTGAGACGCCTAAAGAACTCAGGAATTACGCTTAACAAAGAAAAGTGCCAGTTCGGTGTAAGCAACGTCACATTCCTGGGCATTACATCGACGAACACGGTATCAAGGCGGATGAAAAGAAAGTCAAAGCCATCGCCGAGATGAAACCGCCAACTGACGTGCACGGGGTGCAACGTTTTATGGGCATGGTCAATTTCTTAGGCCGCTTTGTTCCAAACCTAGCGGAAATCACAAAGCCACTAAACGACCTAAGAAAGAAAGATGTGAGTTTCATCTGGGGATCACCACAGAAAAAAGCATTCGAGAAAGTCAAAGATGTTCTGGCCAGTGACCGAGTTCTGGCAAGCTTTGACATCTCTAAGAAGACCTCGGTCTCAGCCGATGCGCATCATCATCGTATGGCCTGGGAGCTGTCCTCAAACAAGAGCATGAAGCCAACGAGTGGCGCCCAGTGGCTTTTGCATCACGGACGCTGACGAAGACAGAACAGGGATACGCTCAAATAGAGAAGGAAGCCCTTGCAATCACATGGGCGTGTGAGCGCTTCAAGGACTTTGTGGTTGGAAAAACCTTCCTCATCGAAACAGATCACAAACCTTTAGTCCCCATCTTCACCACTAAAGATCTGAACGATCTTACGCCAAGGCTTCAACGGTACCGTATGAGGATGCTTCAGTTCTCGTTTCATATCTTTCATACACCGGGGAAGGACCTAATCACCGCTGATGCCCTTTCAAGACAACCACTTCCAGGTCATCTTCCCGAAGATGAAGAGCTCCAGGAAGAAGTTGAACATTTTGTGCGTAGCATCGTCCTGCATCAATCCACGACAGACGACCGACTTGCCAAAATAGCCCTCAACCAGAAGCTGGAGCCTACCCTTCAAAATGTGGCATTTTATTCCAAAAACGGTTGGCCTGCCAAATGTCAGCTCTCTCCCTTAGAACGCTCGTTCTACGATGTTCGCGACGAGATAGGGGAAGAGAACGGCTTACTAATGAGAGGACTGCGAGTGATCATTCCCTCTAACATGCGAAAGATGTTTTGAACCGCATCCACGCGGGTCATCAAGGAATAACAAAATGTCGAGCAAGAGCAAAGGATCATGTTTGGTGGCCAGGGATAAGTCAAGAAATCCAGGATATGGTAAAAACCTGTGAGAAATGCATCGAGAATCAACCTCTAAAGCACGAACCACTCATCCCCAACGACTTTCCGGAACGACCGTGGCAAAAAGTCGGGATGGATCTCTTCCATTACGAAGGAAGTGAGTATTTAGTCAGACTACTTTTCTCGATTTATCGAGGTCGTACGACTTACTAAACTTTACTCGGAAGCTGTGGTAGATCACTGCAAAGCCATCTTTGCTCGTCATGGCATCCCTGACATTGTAATCAATTATAATGGACCACAATTTCGCCCATCAACAACTTCAGCTTTTACGAAGTTTGCCTCTGAAGTTGGGTTTCGACACATCACTTCCAGCCCAAAGCATCCACAATCAAATGGTCAAGCAGAGGCTGCTGTCAAAATTGTGAAAAGCCTGATGAAAAAGAATAAAGATCCGGTCCTAGCACTCATGGAGTATCGGGCAACACCCCTGGCAAACGGACTCTCCCCTGCAGAACTTCTATTTGGACGGAAAATTCGCACTATGGTTCCATGCACTTCATCATCACTAACCCCTAAAACAGTGGATCAATCCAAACTCAGAAGGGAAGAGGAGCAGCGGAAGATGGCGCAGAAAACGGCTTTTGACAGACGCTATGCGGCCACGAAAAAGGCGGAACTAATTGCAGGAGAGAAAGTTTGGGTGAAGGATCTACGAGCGTGGGGAAGTGTCCTCGAGAAGACTTCAGCGCCCCGCTCATACATCGTGGAAACTGTTGCATTCCAATTGATTACACACAGCGCTCAACGTTAATTATTGTTTAATTAACTACAAGGTAAAAGGATTATATATAGATTAAATAGTAAGCATGGAGAAAGAGAATATGTCACGTGGCGACGCCGCCTGCAGGGTTGCATCAACAGGAAGTGACGTCAGCTCCAGTGTTACCGAAGCCAACGGTCCAGCAATCTCCTCCCTCGAAGTGACCTCCTATTCATGGATCACTTCGCCGCTTAAGAGTCTCGAACGATGAAGTTCGTGTAGGTTTCTCCCCAGTGGCTTGGTCAAAATGTCCGCTAGGTTTCTTCCACTTGTAACATAGTCCAGTTGAATCACACCGTCATCCACCTTTTCTCTGACGAAGTGATATCTAATAGCGATGTGTCTGGTCTTGGATCGGCTGATGTAGCCCTTGGCGTGTGCTATAGCCGCTTGGTTATCGCACCACACCGGAGTTGGCTCAACCATATTATGTGGTATATCCAAATAGTTCAGGAACTCCCTGATCCATGTCACTTCCCTGACTGACGATGATAGGGAAATGTATTCCGCCTCCATTGTGCTGAGGGCGGTGACAGTTTGCTTTGAACTTCGCCATAGGATTGGAGCGCCTGCAAACATCACTACGTAACCCGATGTACTCTTTCTGTCTTCCAGGTTGGTTCCCCAATCTGCATCCGAATAGACACACAGTTGTTCCCCAGTCCGTCTATAGGTGATGCCTAGATGCTCTGAAGATTTTAAGTATCTTAAAATTCGTTTCGCAGCAACCCAGTGTTTTCTAGTGTACTTTGAACAATAGCGAGCCAAGTGACTTACTGCATAGGCAATGTCTGGCCTTGTCCGCTGTGAAATGTAGAGCAGTCCACCAATTAGTTCACGGTAGGGAAGGTCTTGGCAGTTTTCTTCATCTTCTTCCTCAAGAAGTTCTGGTCTGATTTCCATCGGCGTTGAGACTTCTCTTCCTTCCTGGAGATTGAACCGTTCCAGTAGACTTTTTATATATGCTCTTTGTGTTAGAGTTACGCATCCACCCTTTGATCGAATGAAGTTGACACCCAGCAGGTAGGATACTGGTCCAATGTACTTTGTTTCGAAGTGACCTCTCAGCAGTTCAATGCACTTTTCTCTCACTTCTTGATTCTCCGTCAGAGTAAGAATATCATCCACGTATAATGATAGGATTATCATTCCTTCGTTCAGCTTGAGTTTGTAGACACAAGGGTCAACTGCATTCCTCATAAATCTCTTTTTAGTCAACCACTCATCAAGGCACTTGTTCCAACATCTGCCGCTTTGCTTCAGTCCGTACAGAGACCTTTTGAGTTGGCAGTAAAGATGTTCCTCACCAGGTTTAACAAAGCCTTCTGGTTGTTCCATGTAGATCACTCGGTCAAGCTTGTCGTAGAGATAAGCACTTTTCACGTCATATTGGTCTATGAACCAGTTATTTTCAACACCTATTGTTGGGTCTGTTTGGTTGAAAATCTGACCCAACTGTGTTGATAGCAAATTGTGATTTAAGTCGTGAGTTCAACAGTTTATTTTGTTTTAATTTTTTTTTATTGAAGGTTCTGAACAGTGGTTCAACTTTAAAAATAATTAAGGGACTTAGACGCACTAGATAATTGCTGTGCTTGTAACCAATTCTCTATGGAGTGACTTGGAACTTGCGTTGGGTAAAACTTGACTCCCTGTAATCCCTGGGTCCAGTTATACAGTCCAAAGAGAATTTCTAATGAGAGTGTGTAAGGCAATTACAGTCTAAGAATTGATATGATAGAGCAACAAGTAACCTCTGTTGTTAAATTACAGAACGAGCTGGGTACTGAAAACCGTATAAGTCCAAAGAAAGAGTTTAGCTGAATAGCAGAGGAAAAAGGAATGCCAATGACCTATATAAGAAATAGGGTTGGAAAAACACTTGTAGACCTATCATATTTTGGCAATGAGGCAAATGCTTGAAGTTCAGTTCGCTCCATTTAAGTGCTAGTCTTGATGATTCGTCTATTTAGACACCAAGTGTCAAGATAAGAAGATTTTCAAACTGTTAGACACACAGTTAAAGAGATAGGTTAGATTTCAGAATACAATTGTTGACAATCAACATAGTTTGATTTATTTATCTGTTTAATTATAAATAATACTTATCTATGAGAAGATAATTTATATAGAGTTTGTATGAGGCATTTATTTAAGTAAATAGGGCTTTAGTTCCCACATTGTTTTAATTTAGCAACTTTATTTGATTTCTCATCTGGTCCTAAAAGACTTTATCATTGTTAGGGTTTATTTTGATAGAGATAATAGTAGTACTTTGGCTTGTGTAGCAGCTTTCAGCTTTAGTTTGTATGCACACCGCGAATGATAGGGGGGAGGGTGTATGAATGAATTGGTGTAATGAATGTGTAGGAAGGCTAAAAACAATTATACTGTTAGACCAAAGGCACTTTAGAATAGGGTTAGGGAACCAATAGATTCAATTTTAATTTTGATTTCTTTATTTGTTAGGATCGAATGGCCTCACAGGACTGTACAACTCTATTGTTAGGAAAGGAATTCGCTCCATTTTTGTTAGGTCTCCTCCTATGGGAGTATAAGTTTGATTTCTATTATTAGGGTAATCAATCACCCTATTTCATTATATCAACTTAAATTCTAAGAATCGTAGGCAGTGACCATGTCTCGATTCTCAGACTGGGGGATTTGTGGGAGGTCACGTTCAGGCCAAAAGCCTACAAGTCCCCTCCTCTTTAGAGGAAGCGGAGAGGTACCAGGTGAACTTTGTGCTAGGTGGGGAGATTTAGTAGCCGATGTCGTGAGCAAGGTGCTTAACGACAAACCTCGGATAACCGATCTGACATCGTAGTTTACGACGCTTTAAGCGTGGCTGAAATGAAGGTGATCCATTCGGGAGGTTGGAAAGGATCGGCACGTTGGGAGCTCTTTTATATATTGCGCAGCCTGGAACAAATTCCCCGATGGACGAGCTTAGAAACATGCGCTGGGTAGAGAAATCGAATTCCCTGTAACTCCTTGTCTCTAAGTCAAAGTCTAAAGGGGTTTTCTAATGAGGGTTAACAATTGAGCATGTAAGAAACAAGTTATGATTAGACGAGGCGATTCCGTCTACAGATTTTAGGTACCAGTTAGCAAAGTGACAGATAGACTGTCCAGATTCTTTGCGTTTTATATCGCCCCAGGCTAGCAAAAGTTAATCACCTAATTAAAGACTATCAGTCTACCATACGTTTAGTTGGAACGAATTTAAGTCTAAACATCAATTAGTACACAGAATTTTTTTTTTCACGAGATTAACTCGTTCTATGTTAAGATAAATTTTAAATTAGTAGGCCACCTAAATGAACTTCTGAGGCAGATTACCAGAACAAGCCAATGTAGCGTTTCAGATCTAAAAAGGAAGAATTTTTTTTTTTAGGGAAGATCGATTCGGCCGTGAAATGGCCTAGAGCAATGAGCTAGTCTTATTTTATTGTAGACATATATAGAATAAAATATTTTCAGAGAGATATTAAGAACTCGAGTTGTTGGTCAAAAATATGAGTACACATTCTATAGATCATCTAAACAATGTATAGTAGGGGTTAACTACATGTTCAGGTAAAGAACAAAGATAGGTTAGATTGTCATCGCGATAAAGTGATTTAGAAATAATCTGGTTTAGGGAAGTAGTTGAATGCCAAGATTTCCTTTCCTATAAATTTTCTCTTGGATTGAGAGGGACGGGGAACATGCCAGACAAAACACTCCCAATGACGAGTTGGTAAGAACAAGTTTTAATATATTACATGTAGAATTTGAAATACTAGTGAAATGACCTAGACCCTCAATGCATATCTGTTCGTTTTATTATCATTATATACTCATTATTACTATATAGCATGTATCATTCCTTTATTATATTCATGTATATTTGTATATATAGAAAGCATGATTCGGATTATAAATGTGTGACATTTTGGTAGCAGCGTTGTTACCATCTTCAGATAAAATGCACTAAACAAGTTTTAATCACAGCATATATATATATATTTTTGTCTATTTACCATAATATTATTCCCATTTCAGTGTTATTATAATACACTCCCATATCATTGTTATTTCCTTCCCATATGTCATATATATATATATATATATTTTTGGCATATTTATCATACAGAGGTGATATCTTCTCACTTAATGTATCCTCCACCATGTTTACCCTTTCCCCTAATTACCTACACGAATAATTATATATAGATAAGACACAGTTTGAGCTATAGATTACAAAAAGATAAAGGTAACGAGATAGAATCCAGAACAAATAATTAATATGTGTGACATTTTAGTAACAGCATTGTTACCATCTTCGGACAAATGTACCGAATGAGGATTCTAATCACAATTTATATATTCATCTGTTTACCATAGTATATCCTATATATATATATATCAAACCATTCCCTCCTACTTATAGTAAATATCCATTTTAAAATTTTTATTTTAACATCGCGTATATCTGCATTGCTCCACTTTGGCATACATCATATCCGTGCAACTTTAATATGTATATTCACTTCCCACGTTTCTGTTTTGCCCTACTATTAATGTCATTGATAGGAGTTGCAATTTTAGTTTTTTTTATTATCATTATCATTGTAACCATGTATAGCCATTCCTTTGCTGTCATATGTATCATACAGAGCTAATAAAGTTTTTTTATTAATTTTTTTCAGATATGTTTTAGGAATTGTACATATCTATATTAACACGCACAATTCCTTGGCGCCCTTAATAATTATGTTTACCTAGAAGGTACTAAGAATTTGTTTGTATAGAATCGATGCCTAGACCATCCCACACCTCCACCATGGGGACTATGGCTGGGAACATGTGGACTCGACTCACATCTGGGCCAAGACTCCCCGGAATACAGACAGCGAAAGGATGGGCTTAGTACATTGCCCATTAAATGGTAGGGTAGAATTTCCCTCGATATATACTACATTGAGCTAACATGTTCCAGGTTCATAGCTCGTGTGTTCCTCCTTTGCCCGAGTGTCAGTGATTGCATACTGATATCGTAAAAGAATGCATTCCCCCCCCCCCCCCCCCCCATTTCATATTTCACATAGTGTATAAACAGATAATTATAAAATAAAAGGACTTAAATATGAATTGGAGTAAACACATTCTTTCACTCTGGCAGGGGAGGAATTGTTGGGTCAGATTTTCAACCAAACAGACACAACAAAGATGTAAACATTTACATCATATAAATATATACGCAGTGTCTCGCCGAAGTGTTTGTTGCCTAGGTGGAGAACTCCCAACGATGGCTGACGATGCTCTAAAGACCCAAAGCCCGCTGCGGAAGGGCCGAGACGAAGGATGTACAAAGAGCACATGTACAAATAAAACTAGACACTTGAGGACACCAGACTTCCATGCCGAAAGCTGATGCCTGGTGGAGAGGAAGAAACGGGCGACATCCAGAGACATCCGTGCTGGGAGCTGCTGTACCATATGTACATATATCCCCCTCATTTTAGTTAGAGGTGACCAAAGGAAAACAATTTGTCATATAAACATTAAATCAATAATTTTTTTTTATAATACTCGGGATATATATATATTATTTAATTTACTAAAGGAATTAATTTGTTTTCAATATACAATTTTTTTTTTCGCGCGGCAACACGGTAAATTGGAGGCGTGGTCATGATCACGTGCGTGTTTGCTTTCGACGAATGAAAATGCCAGCCAATAGAAACTTTGGCGTGAGCAACGAATCGAAATGAAGAGAGGCAAGGATAAAAGGAGGTTTTCTTGGCTAAATGGGGGAGAGATACACAGAGTCGCTCAGTGACAGGAGAGATTCCGCCAGTCGGGCCTGAGACGTAGAGGAGACCAGACCTTGCCGCCGCTTTCGAGAGAAGGTAAGCCCCTCGCCATTATGGTTTAGCCCCCCTTTATTTTTTTGAACAGAAGCTAATCTATTTAGATTCTGAATGGGCCCTAAAGGGCTTTAAGTGACTTAAAAGGAATGTTAGAGTTCGTATATTTTGTCCCGCTAGAATAGATGGAGATCTAGGTTCTCCCCTTTATAAAGACGAATTTGTAACCTTATGTCACCTCTACCTAGATCATTATGTAAATAGCATGTATCGCCAGTATGAAATGTCCCCAAAATTTTGCCTAATCCGAATAAATATCTAGTACACAACTTATATGGAGAGTTTTGTTTCCCCTCATACATTTTTTTTTTATTCTTTTGTTTTATGGTACTACCCCCCCACATCTCACTATAACAAATTGTACTGTAATATAGAGCTTCCGGCTCTAATGGAATAGAGTTGTGTATCGTACCGTATTGTGATACTTTAACACAGGAACAGCGGTAAATACGATTCTACCCGCTTTGAGGGTATCTCTTTGTCAGGTTTCAGTAACATGTATTTTTATATGTGGAATTTACCCTTCTTTCACTGTTTAAAATGAAATATTGTATGGTTCTTACCTATTTGGAGGGAATACTACTAATGAAAATAAGCCTTCCAATAAATTGCTGACCACATGTACTGTCGAAAGTGCCTGTCATGTCCTCAGTGATTAAATAGGCCAGTTCTCCTGCCTGTGTTTCAGTGTGTTTTTCCATCATACTTACTATATATTATTCGTTGATTTAATCTTAGTAAAGACCCATCTTGCCTTATCACTCATTGGTTTTTGATCCCCTCACGATGTTATTGAAACCCTTTTTGTTTTAAAAATATTACAAATGTCATTGTCAATAGTATAAGTCTATAGTCTTGCTTGTTTTATAGCTTATTTTGTTAGATTTTGGTATAATCTTTACAAGTAGGGTCCCTTCCATATATGCCCAGATAGTAATCTAATTGAATGTCTTTTGTTGGATCTTTGTTATAAAATCGGGATTAAAAGGAAACCTGCATGTTTAATCAGATTTTTCTACCAATAAAATCTGAACCTGGTACTCCATGATATCTAATTTGAAATATTGATTTCAACTTATTATACTCCAATAGAAATGTTAATTTGGTTTTATATTCAAGTTTATAGCTTCTAATAATAACACGTTCATCTTTATCTGAGATCCCCTAAAGTCGTTGGATGATCTCAGAGAACGTGACACAAAAATGGGCGTGTCACGGACCCGAGTCCGCTGGTCTGTAAAGGCGGCCAATAGATGGCGATCAATTCCAGCGTCTGTTTTGATGGCAGAGCCGACCATTATTTCATAGATCATTTTAATTTAGTGTAGGAACGGGAATAATTCAATATTTCCCTCCTTTCTTCCTAAGTACACGTGAGCCCTAATTTAATGGGGAATGTCTCTACACATCTGTCCTAAACTTCCCACACTATATCCTTGTGTATGAATCTATTTACAATTGATCTGTAGAAATTATAGAGATCTATTGCTATAATTTCCCTCTATGAAATAGTTTCCAGCGCCTTCAGTCGGTTGCTAAATCGCCAGAAGGTGTCTTTTATAGATTGTCCAATTTAATAATGATTTCATGGGTTGTCTGATGATGAGGGAAAATAGTAAGAAATAAGTCGTACCAGATTTCGCGAATAAAGTCAAGGGAGGACTTTATCCCAGAAATCTCTTAAAAAGATAGTTGAGACAACGAGGGAGGCAGGGGAAGGGGCCGCCATTATCTCTTTCATGGAAGAAGAAGCAGGGGGGAGAATGGACGTTGGACCCCCACATTCCAGAGACCTTGTTAGCCCAAGACACCCGACGCCCTATATATATTCCAGGAAGGACCTGTCAACGGGCCTCCCTGACGCTGGGCCTCCTTTGGGGAATTACACCCACGCCTGGCATGGATGAAAGTTTTTTTACTTGGAGCTGCAATTCTCAAATCCTTCTGTATCTTGTATATTATCTGATATTCCATCTCCTCAAGTATAACCTTAGCTGTATAAGTCCTATATTTGCCTATTCCTATGTCACACTTGTATATCTTAATAAGGAAATTTTACTAGGTCACTCCTTACATGCTCCGTTCCCATTGGTCTAAAATCGGGAACGCGACACTATTGCTGTGAGCAGTCTTGTCGTTTCAAAACTAGAAACAGGTGAGTAAATCTCATCATAATCGATTCCCTTTTGTTGAGTGAAGCCCTTTGCCACAAGTCGGGCCTTGTATCTCACTACTTGACCCTCGGCATTGGTCTTCTTGTGTAATACCCACTTACAAGCAATTGGGGCAGAGTCTTTTGGTAGTTCTGTTAGTTCCCAAACTTTGTGCTTTCTCAAGGATTCCAATTTTTCTTTGATTGCTTCAAGCCAATGCTCAGCTTCAGGGCCTTGGATAGCTTCTTTATACGAAGTAGGATCTCCCTTATTTACTTCAGTACTGAGGAGTTCAATTGAGTTCTGAGCATTTCTCTGGTTCCTTAAAATCATTGGATGAGATCGAGTAGGAGAAGGCTTCACACTATCTTCATTATGGCTGTCCTCTTCTGTAGGTATCACGTCTTCTTGATCTAATAAAGACACTGGATACTCTTCAATCTCCCGTTGAGTCCCATAGCTGTAGTGTTCAACTGATGGAAGCACCTCCCGGTTGCTGTCGTTCCTCGATACATCACTCTCTTTGAAGACACAGTCCCGAGATTCCACCACTTTCTTCATCTCAGGAATCCACACTCTGTAGCCACGTCCTCTGAGTGCATATCCAACAAGGTTACCTTTGACAGCTCTTCTTTCAAGTTTGGATTTACGGACTTGTCTTGGAATATGGACAAATACTTGACAGCCAATAGCTCTTATGTGTTTAAGACTAGGCTTGTTCCCTGTCCACAGTTCATATGGCGTGCTTTCACCATTATGATTGTTGAGAACTCTGTTTCAGACATAGGCTGCGGTGTAAGTCAGCTCCTCCCAGGAAGCCTTTGGCAGACCACTTCCAGATATAGTGCTCCTGACAAGATCTAGGAGTGTCCTATTCATTCTTTCTGCCACACCATTCTGTTGGGGTGTATACGTCATAGTGTGTTCATGAACTATTCCAACGCTCTTGCAGAAAGTGTCCCATTCCTTGGAACAAAATTCCAAGCCATTATCCGTACGTATCCGTTTCAGTTTCCGGCTGGTTTGTTTCTCAGATTCTTGAATCTACTCTTTGACTTTTCCCAGGGTTCCGCCTTTGTTTTTCAGGAAAAATACACTTGTATATCTCGTAGATTCATCAATGATGGTTAAGACGTACTTGGCTCCTCCCCAGCTCAATACGTCGAGTGGACCCATCAAGTCCGCATGCACCAAGTCCAACGGCATGATTTCTTTTTCCTCCTTGTGTGAGTGTTGAAGGAATGGCAGACGGTAAGACTTGCCGATCAAGCAGTCTTCGCACTTTTCTGGCTTTGCCAGGCTGCAATCAAGTCCTCTTACGCTTTGGTTCTTGGCCATCTTTGCTATCGTATATGCATTTACATGCATCAGCCTTTTGTGCCAAAGTTCCAGTGTAAGCTCTTCCTTGCATTCAGATGCAAGAGAAACACGATCATTTTGATCTATCGGAGAGGATGGAGTAGTCTGGACGTAGTAAAGTCTACCCAGCTTCTTTCCCTCTATCAAGAGTTTACCTTTTATGTCCATAATGTGGCAACCACTCTTGTTGAAGACAACTTTTCTACCGTTTTCTATCATTTGGAGTACAGACAGAACACTGTGACGCATATCTGGAACGTACAAAGTGTTCTGGGCAACCATATTGCTGGCATCTCCCTTGTGTCCAACAATATTGGCACTGACAGTACCGATACCACATGTTTCTATAGAAGAGCCATTCGCAATAGTGATGGAACTCATATTGCTTGTGCACTCTTTCAGACATGTGAAGTAATCTCTCTTGGGAGTCATATGGTGCGTCGCTCCAGAATCTATGATCCAGGTCTCGGCGGTAGCTCCAAACAAAGTGTTGCACATTGCCGACATATTTACGCCTTTGTTTTGGTCAAACCTCTTTGGTCTTTGTTCATTCTTTCCTTTCTTCCTGCATTCCCTTGCATAATGGCCTTTACCTCCACATTTGAAACAAACAACCTTTGCTTTAAATTGTTTTTCTGTTTCAATGGACTTCGAAGAGGGATTAACGACCATGGCACCCACATCTTTTGGTAGATTTGACGAACGCCTTTCTGCTTCTGCCAACAGCCGTCTTTTAACTGTGGCGGTCGTGAAGTCTGAATCAGGCAAGTTACATATGGTTGAGACAACGGTGTCCCAATCCTCTGGTAATCCACCCAAAAGAACCATAGCCAAATCGCCATTGTCGCGTTCCCGATTTTAGACCAATGGGAATGGAGCATGTAAGGAGTGACCTAGTAAAATTTCCTTATTAAGATATACAAGTGTGACATAGGAATATGCAAATATAGGACTTATACAGCTAAGGTTATACTTGAGGAGATGGAATATCAGATAATATACAAGGTACAGAAGGATTTGAGAATTGCAGCTCCAAGTAAAAACTTTCATCCATGCCAGGCGTGGGTGTAATTCCCCAAAGGAGGCCCAGCGTCAGGGAGGCCCATTGACAGATCCTTCCTGGAATGTATGGAGCGTCGGGTGTCTCGGGGACTAACGAAGTCTGTGGTATGTGGGGTCCCAACGTCCAGCCCCCCCCTCCTCCTTCTTCTTCCACGAAAGAGATAATGGCGGGCCCCCCAAAGAGGGCTCAGCTATCCTTTTATGAGACTTCTGGGATAAAGTCCCCCCTCGACTTTATTCGCGAAGTCTGGTACGACTTATTCCTTACTATTCTCCCTCATCATCAGACAACCCATGAAATCATTATTAAATTGGACAATCTATAAAAGACACCTTCTGGCGATTTAGCAACCCACTGAAGGCGCTGGGAACTATTTCATAGAGGGAAATTATAGCAATAGATCTCTATAATTTCTACAGATCAATTGTAAATAGATTCATACACAAAGGATATAGTGTGGGAAGGTCTAGGACAGATGTGTAGAGATATTCCCCATTAAATTAGGGCTCACGTGTACTTAGGAAGAAAGGAGGGAAATATTGAATTATTCCCGTTCCTACACTAAATTAAAATGATCTATGAAATAATGGTCGGCTCTGCCATCAAAACAGACACTAGAATTGATCGCCATCTATTGGCCGCCTCTACAGACCAGCGGACTCGGGTCCGTGACACGCCCATTTTTGTGTCACGTTCTCTGAGATCATCCAACGACTTTAGGGGATCTCAGATAAAGATGAACATGTTATTATTAGAAGCTATAAACCTGAATATAAAACCAAATTAACATTTCTATTGGAGTATAATAAGTTGAAATCAATATTTCAAATTAGATATCATGGAGTACCAGGTTCAGAATTTATTGGTAGAAAAATCTGATTAAACATGCAGGTATCCTTTTAATCCCGATTTTATAACAAAGATCCAACAAAAGACCTTCAATTAGATTACTATCTGGGCATATATGGAAGGGACCCTACTTGTAAAGATTATACCAAAATCTAACAAAATAAGCTATAAAACAAGCAAGACTATAGACTTATACTATTGACAATGACATTTGTAATATTTTTAAAACAAAAAGGGTTTCAATAACATCGTGAGGGGATCAAAAACCAATGAGTGATAAGGCAAGATGGGTCTTTACTAAGATTAAATCAACGAATAATATATAGTAAGTATGATGGAAAAACACATTGAAACACAGGCAGGAGAACTGGCCTATTTAATCACTGAGGACATGACAGGCACTTTCGACAGTACATGTGGTCAGCAATTTATTGGAAGGCTTATTTTCATTAGTAGTATTCCCTCCAAATAGGTAAGAACCATACAATATTTCATTTTAAACAGTGAAAGAAGGGTAAATTCCACATATAAAAATACATGTTACTGAAACCTGACAAAGAGATACCCTCAAAGCGGGTAGAATCGTATTTACCGCTGTTCCTGTGTTAAAGTATCACAATACGGTACGATACACAACTCTATTCCATTAGAGCCGGAAGCTCTATATTACAGTACAATTTGTTATAATAAGATGTGGGGGGGGGGTAGTACCATAAAACAAAAGAATAAAAAAATGTATGAGGGGAAACAAAACTCTCCATATAAGTTGTGTACTAGATATTTATTCGGATTAGGCAAAATTTTGGGGACATTTCATACTGGCGAGACATGCTATTTACATAATGATCTAGGTAGAGGTGACATAAGGTTACAAATTCGTCTTTATAAAGGGGAGAACCTAGATCTCCATCTATTCTAGCGGGACAAAATATACGAACCCTAACATTCCTTTTAAGTCACTTAAAGCCCTTTAGGGCCCATTCAGAATCTAAATAGATTAGCTTCTGTTCGAAAAATAAAAAGGGGGGCTAAACCATAATGGCGAGGGGCTTACCTTCTCTCGAAAGCGGCGGCAAGGTCTGGTCTCCTCTACGTCTCAGGCCCGACTGGCTGAATCTCTCCTGTCACTGAGCGACTCTGTGTATCTCTCTGATTTAGCCAAGAAAACCTCCTTTTATCCCTGCCTCTCTTCATTTTCATTCGCTCCTCACGCCAAAGTTTCTATTGGCTGGCATTTTCATTCGTCGAAAGCAAACACGCACGTGATCATGACCACGCCTCCAATTTACCGTGTTGCCGCGCGAAAAAAATTGTATATTGAAAAAACAAATTAAATTCCTTTAGTAAATTAAATAATATATATATCCCGAGTATAAAAAAAAACTGTTGCCTGTAAAGTCGGTTTTACGGGCGAAGATTTTACGTGACAACGGTAGAATATTTATTGATATGAATATAATTAAATTGCACAATAGGAACAAGGAATTGAATGAAAATAAGAATTGCACAAATTTGAACTATAGAAATATATTTTTTTACTAAAACATTGTACATGTAAACTTAAACTTAACTAATTCCTATTTGAGTGATTTTGTTGAGGATAGGACGATGATAGGAGAAATATGAAATGAAAGGAAGTGTTTCTGCTGTAATGTGTCTTGCGAAAGTCAAGTCGATAGTTGTTCCTTTTAACGTAGTTGACTTAGAAACGTTTGATACGCAATCAAGATTATACGTATTTTTCATGAAATTAAGAAACAAGTTGTCAGGCTTTACGTTTTTGTTAAAATCACCACACAGAAGAATCGGTATACTAGAATCAATTTGCACGAACGGTGGCACGTACTGGCTGTTGTGAATGTACGGACCGAGTCCTTGCCATAGTAACATTCCAATATCCTGCATACTAGCTCCTGGATGAATATATACAGCACCGAGTATAAACTTGAAGCTAGTATTAGCGGCGAAGCAAGTAACTTCAGTCATGCACATGTCACCCTTGGTTTTAATGACACGAGTTACGTCTGTAATCGCAACTTGGAACACTTCCGCCGTAGATGTCGATGATAATTTACGATAGATCGCCACTCCACCAGCCGCGTTGGTATCTGAGTTAGGTCGATTATTTTCCCTGATAGGATCCAGAGGCGGTAGACCTGGAGGTATGTCAGGATATGAGAAGCCGTTGACCTTTGCGAGAGTAGGAAGCTTACGCTTATTCAGTGATTGTCTACAGGTGTTGCAAGACTTTGTATAATCCTCCTTGCGTAGCTGCCGATTTTCCTTAACGTACCAATCCGAGATTACCTTCAGTTGTAGTGCAGTGATGGTTTTAAGGTCATTCTTGAACCACAATCTGTCACAAACCGAGCAAGCATGGCCAAAATCGTTGTCCAGGAAAGTAGATTGAAATCTCCGTATTGACGATGACCATTTGGTATACCAGGTGGATTGTTCCAGTTGTATTGCTGTTTGGCTTGAAGAAGTAGTCGGTTGTACATCAGTCCGAGAAGATGCTGCTCTACGTTGTCGGAATGCACGTTGCCGTTGAGCGTTAGTTAGGGGAACGCTCGTTCTCTCCGCCACGACAGGAACGCTTGTTCTCTCCACCACAGAACAAGACGTTGAAGCAGGTGACTCTGACGTACCGCTGGTGAGGGCTATGTTAGCAGATTTACGTAGCTTGAACCTGCGTTGCCTCTCCGCAGCCGCTTTTGCAAAGGCTCTTACTTGTTCAGGAGTTCTGGTCAATGCTTTTCGTATTCTGTACTCACGTTGTCGCTGAGCATTCGTTCTGGCGGTAGAGGTGGTGTGTGGAACAACGAAAGGTACTGCAGACGTTGACGGCACGATATCCTCCGTCTCCATTGAAGTACTGGAAGTTGAAGGCACCGTTTCCATTGTTTTGAGAGTGGTGATTCCTGTTGAACATTTTAAATTGAATGGATGAATTTTTAATTTTAAAGAATCAATTTGAAAATCAAAACACTTATTCAGATCGAAGGTTCAAATTTTTGCTAAATAAATTTGAAATTAAATAAAATTTGTAATTGTAAATGATGAAGTTGAAATTTAAAACATTTACTTATATTAGATGTTAAAATTCTTGCTCAACACAGTTTAAATAAAGTTTTCTTATATCTGCCACTTTTTCTTAATATTTGTAATTTTAAATAATCAATTCGAAAATCAAAACATTTATTCAGATCGAAGGTTCAAATTTTTGCTAAATAAATTTGAAACTATTTAAAATTTGTAAAATAATAATAAATTAATTAATTAATTTTAAACTAATAATTTACTTAACACTATCAACATTTATCAATAGTATGACATAACCTATAAACTCAGTTTCTCAACTTTTGTGTCAATCTAACAATTAATCAATCAATCATAGTTTACGATAATGAAATATCAGTGTACAATTATTTACCTTCATTGTTGTAGTTGTTGTAAATGACGAATCTAAGCACTCCACATTTTCACTACAGACACAGCTGACGATACTTTAACCACACGTGTGAACTTGTATTATGACGCTTTCTTGTTTTTCCAACGCCAAGAACGTTCGAGAAAGACAAAGACAGAGACAAGCATGCGCCGATTCAATGCGCCTAATTCTCTAGCGCTGCGCGCGCAGCACTCTCGTTCGGTGACTCATCGTAACGTTACCGGGCGTTACACTTTTTCATAAGTGACTCCCAGCCACAACCTAATTTAAGACGTTGTCACGTCAAAAAAAGGTTATTGATTTAGTGTTTATATGACAAATTGTTTTCCTTTGGTCACCTCTAACTAAAATGAGGGGGATATATGTACATATGGTACAGCAGCTCCCAGCACGGATGTCTCTGGATGTCACCCGTGTCTTCCTCCCCACCAGGCATCAGCTTTCGGCATGGAAGTCTGGTGTCCTCAAGTGTCTAGTTTTATTTGTACATGTGCTCTTTGTACATCCTTCGTCTCGGCCCTTCCGCAGTGGGCTTTGGGTCTTTAGAGCATCGTCGGCCATCGTTGGGAGTTCTCCACCTAGGCAACAAACACTTTGGCGAGACACTGCGTATATATTTATATGATGTAAATGTTTACATCTTTGTTGGGTCTGTTTGGTTGAAAATCTGACCCAACACCATCATCAATTTTGTCGCCAATTTGGGCCAGTTCGTTTACAATGTGGTTTATCTTCCCCATATACCCTTCCATATTGCTGTGCTGAGTCAACCTTTCACCATATAACTGTCTTCTTAGTTGTACGGCTCGATATCTACTATCCTTTGGTGCGTATAATTTTTCCAGTTCCTCCCAGACCTCTTTCGGAGTATTCAAATGTTGAACATGCAATTGTTGTTCATCATTAATCCCGAGGCAAATTTTTGCAAACGCCTTACCCTCCCGCGACAAAAAAAAGTTTTGTTGCAACAAGGTCACTAGGGTCAGGCTTAGCCTCTCTTGGATTGATCAAACTCCACAAGTCGTTTTCGATTAGAACGAGTTTCATCTGGAAGCTCCAGCTGGAGTAATTAGCACCATTTAATTTTGTAATCGTTGTGTTTGCCATTTTACAAAATATTTGGTAAGTAGAAAAAAAGGATGGGCCTAGTAATCAAAGGAAATTTGGTTACTCACGTTTTAGGCCTTGCGCTTCTTCAGTCTGACGTTTTAGGTCTTGCGCTTCTTCAGTTTCATGTTTTAGGCCTTGCGCTTCTTCAGTCTCATAATCTTTGTTGTATTCCAATTGATCACACACAGCGATCAACGTTAATTATTGTTTAATTAACTACAAGGTAAATGGATTATATATAGATTAAATAGTAAACATGGCGAAAGAGAATATGTCACGTGGCGACGCCGCCTGCAGGGTTGCATCAACAGGAAGTGACGTCAGCTCCAGTGTTACCGAAGCCAACGGTCCAGCAGAAACTCCTGTAGGGACCTACAGGCGGAACTCTCTTCTTCTGGCTTCTTCCCAACAACAGGTCGACCCCAGTGAGACATCTCCTGACAGTCAACTCCCCGCTGAAACGGAGGAAACTCCGGGAAATGAACTGCCTGCAGAGGAGCTACAACAGCTGCCAGCAATCGCTCCAGAGATAAAGCAGCTGTCTCCCTCACCTGGGAAAGTGTCGCGGTATGGGAGAAGATACAAGCGTGTCCAGCGCTAACCTCCTCTAAACTTTTTGGGGGAGATGTTGAGGGTTCAGGCGAGAATCCTCACGTCACTCGCGCCTGGCGGCGGGAAACGGCCGAGACTGGAACCCGGGAGTTTGGTTTTGGTTTTGGCTGCGAGTGGGAGTATCTCCGCGTCTAGCTGTGTGTGGTGTTCTCCTTATGTTCCGGCACTGGTTATAAATAAAACCGGTACCAAGGGAGCTCCGACGACTCAGAGTGGATTATTGACAAAACAACGGGCACAACACAACAATATCTATTTTTTTTTAAAGTTTTGTTACTTAACATGAGAGGTATTTGTAATACTTTCGTATGTTTTATTTCATTGTAATAACCCCCCCCCCCTCCATGACTAGACTTCTCCTCTAGACTGCTGTACAGCCCGGGTAGTTGGCGATTTACGCTCCAGGAGCCCGGGTTACCTCTATTTTCTCTCTCTCTCTCCTCGTATTTGTTAGTTGACGTTAATCAGCAAGAAGTATCTGGAAGTTTGAAAAGAAAAATATTTATTTCTTTTAGGCTAACATCAGACATAACATGTGGATATATATTACAATAAGTCACAACTCCACAGAGTACCATCAGTGATGTGCTCACTGATAATTTACTATACAATAATATCCTGTAGGCATGCCAGCTGCGTTACAGCATTTATAATAGTAAAGAATTTGAAATGATGACAACCCAACATGAAAGAAGGCTCACACGTTTGGAGCATTCCAAGACATAAATGTGTAGCCAAAACATATTTATTTGAGACATTTGGACTATGAATAGACAGCCAAGAGTCAGATGTCGGACCTATGAGTGGATGCTGAACTTTATTTTAGCCAGTATGGTGCACCATGGATTGGCGGCAGGTCAGATGATCCAGAAGGAAATTGTTGGAGCTATATGATGGACGATGAGATGGCTTCTGAATGTTGCTTTAGCCAGATGATGGACCATTGAGTGTGATGCTGGACCCTGCTGTACCCAAATGGTGAACCATGGAGTGGATGGAAAATGCTGAAACAGATGGTTGACCAAAATGTGGCTTCTGAACGTTGTTGTAGCCAGATGATGGACCTTGGAGTGGCTGCTAGACGTTGTTGGAACCAGTTAGTGGGCAATGGAGTAGATGCTGGGCATTGTTGAAGTCAGATTGTGCCACTTCGAAAAGATCCTGGCATTGTTAGAGGCAGATTTTAGGCCATGGAGTAGGTTCTGGGCATTAATGGAGCCAGATTGTGCATCTTGGAAAAGATGCTGGCATTGTTGAAGTCAGATTGTGCCTCTTCGAATAGATCCTGGCATTGTTAGAGGCAGATTGTGGGCCATGGAGTAGGTGATGGGCATTATTGGAGCGAGATTGTGCATTTTTGAATAGATCCTTGCATTGTTAGAGGCAGATTGTGGGCCATGGAGTAGGTGCTGGGCATTGTTGGAGCCAGATTGTGCATCTTGGAATAGATTCTGGCATTGCTGGAACCAGATTGTGGAACTTGAAGTGACTTTTGGACATTGTTCAAGCCAGATGGAGAACCATGGATCAGCTGTTGGACATTGTTGTATCCATATGGTAAAACTTGGAGTAGGTTCTGGGCGTTGTTGGAGCCAGATTGTGGACCATGGATAGGCGGTTGTACCTCACATATTGCAATATTAATATGTATTTTGGCTTATTACACTTTGTGATTCCCATCTAAAATCATTCAATACTTTTAATTACTAAGTAACAGCACTAACTAAATAATTTGTAAGAGACAGTATTTCAGTAACAATTTTATTACCTTCCTCAGGCAACAATACTCAACCTAGCAGTACACTTATGTCAGAGGATGGTAACAAGGTTATAATATCATCACATTTTAATTACCTAGTTGGCTGGTTAGCTTGTAATTTCATCATTAATTCCCAGAGTAATGCCCTGCATATATTTTAGTAATGAAAGTTGTGAGAAAGGGGCAATTTACGCCTAGAACTGATAATCAATAAAAATGAGATCTGTTCTGTTCTCTTGGTGCACCCTTTTAGAAATACCAAGAATAGCTCAGGTTGAGTGAAATGGTTCTGGAAGGAACCAACTTGCCAAAAAAGAGGTTTAAACAGAATCCCATGTTGTGGTATTGTGATTGTTGAAGGAAGATGGCTTGAGCTGTTGGCAAGGCTTGGACTCTATGCTGTGGGTACAATAACAAGTCTTCTCTACAGGCTTCATGGATTATCTGCAGCAACCATCTGCCTGTCCAAATCTCAAATGGTCTTGAACCACTTGGCAGTTTGTATGCTGCAGTCTGGTGGAGTGTATTCAACAAGTTAGTGACCTTGACTGGATGTTCTGTGCAGCACTACAAGGTGTCACTTCTGTGTAGACACTTATAACTTTTTATTTAATTTATACAACACTTGGCATCTTCTCTAGCCTTCCTGGCACAAGTTGTCATATCAGTGTAGACACTTTTAATTTCTTGTTACCACCAGTTTTATAACACTATTGGTATCTTCTCTACTTATTTAGCCTTCCTGGCACAAGTTGTCACTTCTGTGTAGACACATATAACTTCTTGTTACCATTTATATAACACTATTGGCATCTTGTCTACTTTTTTCTCCCTAAAGGACACTTTGGCTCTACAACTAGGTGTTGTCCTTATAATTTTCTTCTGGACAATGTTTTTACCATTGTAATAATCCAATCAAGAAAAGGTGGTTGAATTGAAGATGTTAGCCAAACTTAACACAATCCATCAAGTAAACAGTGAGGATCTACTGAATATTATTGTCAAGCCTTTAATGGCAATATTGGATGTCTAAAAGGTGCTGAGTTATATAAATTAGATAGGAAAATACAAGATATATAAAAAAAAATTTACAAATTTTAGTTTAAATTGTTCAAATCCATATACCAGATTGATACATAGGTTTGTTGACTTGATGATGGATTGTGTTGAGTTTGGTTAACATCTTCAATTCAACTACATTTTCTTGATTGAATTGAAGTAGAACCTCCATGAGAGGGTACTCGTGCTAGAGGACACCTCTCTATAAAGAACAGTTTTCATTTGCCAAATTACCATTTTTACTATTTAGCAACTCTCCGGTAAGAGGACACTTCTCCCTAAAGGACACTTTGGCTCTGTAATTAGGTGTTCTTTACAGGGAGGTTCTACTGTACTACAATGGTAATTGTCCAGAAACAAAAATATCAACAATAACAAAGATAGAAATAATACAAAGTGAGAAGACTAAACTCTATCCTCACTATAAAATTCTGCACAGGTCAAACATAAGGTAATAAGACCAAATCCAAATAAATAAATAGTGTGTGACATTTCTATAACAGCGCTGTTACCAAACTTCAGACAAAAGTACTGAATGAGAAATTAGACCGCAGCATATTTTAAATAGTTACTGTTATCAAGTGTTTAAACAAGATAACAGATAAACTGTGGTATAATTTCTCATTCAGTACTTTTGTCTGAAGATGGTAACAACGCTGTTACCGAAACATCACACACTATTTATTTATTTGGATTTGGTCTTATTACCTTGTGTTTATAATCTATAATCCAAATTGTGCCTTATCATTTTTAAATGCAAAAGTCAAAATGTTTTTCACATGTGTAGACATGTGGTGCACTTATAGTAAAAAGCATTCACTAACTACCCACCATGATTATCATGGCTTGTTCCACATATACTATGGCTAAATTATTTTTAAAAAACCCTGTGATAAAAAGCTTTATCCCAAATACAAAGGATTTCAACAGACAATAGTGAGGTGATGCAATACCTTTGTTTGAGTCCTCCAAGGAAAGCTGATACCTCTACGGACCAGATGTAAGATAAACTCCCCTTGTCTTCTTCTGGCCAGCTTTAACCTCTTATTTTATCCCTAGTACAGCCCATGATAATTTTTTTTTCTAATCCATTAACACAAGGTAATAAGACTAAATTCAAATAAATAAATAGTGTGTGATGTTTCGGTAACAGCATTGTTACCATCGTCAGACAAAAGTACTGAATGAGAAATTTTACCACAGCATGGTTTAAATTTCTCATTCAGTACTTTTATATGAAGATGGTAACAACGCTGTTACCGAAATATCACACACTATTTATTTATTTGGATTTGGTCTTATTACTTTGTGTTTATAATCACACACACACACACAAAAGCCTTTATTAAGACACACAGGTCTTACAGAGGATTCTCCTTGGGGTTACAAGACGGAGAAACCTATGAAAGTGGGAAATATACAAAGGGGTAAAAATGGAGAAAGATTATATACACATGGTATATATATACAGATTATTATTTGAATAATCCTATGGAAAATAAGAATTTTTTTTTTTGAAATATGGATGGGAGAAGTGGAGAGCGAAAAGAGGAAAGAAAACAGGTATTTAGGTATGGAACATACATATAATGGAACATTGTGTTTATAATCTATAATCCAAATTGTACCTTATAATTCTCATCCATCAGTTGATTGTTTAAACCAACTCACACAGAGCTCCTAGTATATTGATGACTTGCTGTTGTAGATATCTTGTTGTTTAGGCCACAGCACTGTGCTCCGTCTCACAAGCCTGACATTTGGTTCAGTTTGGCAAGTGTTTGGTTTTGTCTTCAAAGAATTTTTTTCTTAAGTGGCCTATTTTTAGGTAGGAAATGATTGTCATGTCTCATCTAGATTGGTATGTCTCTCCAGGAATGGAACCACAGTGATGTAAGAAATCCATTCTCCAAGTTCATAATCATGGTGTGTAGAAGTTGGTGTATATTTCTACTGTAAGTGCATCACATGTCTACAAATGTAGAAATCAATTCGACTTTTATATTTACAAGTTTGCAAAAGATCCATTTGGTTATTTGCACTCGCTGATGGGATTGGACTTTTTGAAAGAATCGTGTGCCATTGGAGCATTTTTATTAATCAGAAAAAAAAAGTATTCTTCTTCTTTCTTATCTCCACTCAATCATATTAGTGTATCAAGCTTTGACAACCATCATGAATGGGTGAAGTAGAATGCATCTACCTTAGTCATTAAGACTGGGAGCACTACTCAGTGGCAGGCCGACTTACCTCCAAAAGAAATGACCACCTTGACATGAGGAACAGACACCATGTGCAGCCGCTCCTAACATGGAGTACAAACGCTGCTCATCCTGTATCCCTGGATTAGGAGCCCTTACATGGTACTATCAGCCGGGCCAGCTGAACCCAGGTTTTTTAGTGAGCTTGTTACTGCTCCCCTTCCTCCTTTTTTATCCGGGCTTGGGACCGGCAAAGGAGGAGTTAGAAAAAAAATTTCCCAATGCAGGATTCAAACCCAGGGTGTTGAGGTCAAAAACTACAGTTTAAACCACTCATCCACCAACCCCCTTATATTCAATGATAAATCACAATTTGGATTATAAACACAAGGTAATAACACCAAACCCAAATAAATAAATAGTGTGTGATGTTTCGGTAACAGCATTGTTATCATCATCTTTATTCATGGGGCTTGGTGGAAGGATAGTCTAAACCGTTGGTTTTCGACAGCTACAACCGGGGTTCGATTCCTGCATTTGACTTTTTTTCTGATTAAAAAAAAAAATGCTCCAATGGCCCCGATTTTTGAAAAAGTCCAACCCCACCAGCGAGTGCAAGTAATCAAACGGGGCTCTGGCACATTTGTAAGTGCAAAGTCTAACTGTTTTCCACATGTGTAGACATGTGGTGCACTTACAGTAAAAGCAGTCGCCCACTTCTACCCACCATGATTATCATGGTCTGTACCACGTGTACTAGGGATAAGCAAATATATATATATATTTATTTATTCAGTACTTTTGTCTGATGATGGTAACAATGCTGTTACCCAAACTTCACAGCCAACAACACCATCCAATGGGGCATAGTGCCATGTTTTAGATTAAATATATGCAAATTTTCTTGCAAGTTTCCATTTGGTTCCAAGCAAAAAGATACAAGACAAGTTGACACATAAAAGACCAGTTGAATATAAAAAGGTACAATTTGTATATGTAAATTTAATAATTAAATTGAACTACATGATAATAAAACCAAATCCAAATATATATTAATACAGAGTGATGTTTAGGTAAGAGCAATGTTACCATCATCAGGCAAGAGACTAAAAAATGGCTAAGACATGTTAAAACTTAAGCAACTCCACCTTTGCTGGTCTCAAGCCCAGATTTTTTCATCCGGAGAAGGGGGAGCAGTAACAAGCTCACTAAAAAATCTGGGTTCAGCTCGCTTGGCTGATCGTACCCTGTAAGGGCTCCAGGGATACGGGATGAGCAGCGTTTGTACTCCATGTTAGGAGCGGCTGTACATAGCGTCTGTTCCTCATGTCAGAGGCCGCCATTTCTTTTAGAGCTAAGTTGGCCTGCCACTAAGTAGTGCTCCCAGTCTTAATGACAAAGGCAGACACATTCTACTTCACCCAGTCATGATGGTTGTCAACAGACACCATCAAAAGTCTCAAGCTTGACACCCTAATATGATTGAGTGGAGATAAGAAAGAAGAAGAAGACTTAAGCTGTTCTATGGGTAAGATGACAACTTCTCACTTCAGCTCCTAAGTTTCTTTAGAAGTTCTACTGTATTGTACAAAACATATCTGTTTTTTGTAATGTTGAAGGAGACAATGACAACATGTTTTTTTTTATAATTTTATATAGCATAAAAAATGAATATAAAATATACAGTATATAATATAGTGTTTTGAAAATAGAGCAATCCATAAATAAATCTTTAATTAAAAAGGCCTATATTGGTTCAAAATATAAAAAAATTATAGTGTGTACTTAATATTATAATTACAGTTAAGACTTTATAACAACATTTATGATATTTTTTCTGCCAAATGCTGGCACAAAGGGTAGAGATCATGCTAGAGATCACCTCTCTACAAAGATCAGTTTTCATATACAAAATTACCATTTTTACAATTTATTAACTCTCCGGTAAGAGGATACCTCTCCCTAAAGGACACTTTGGCTCTGAAATTAAGTATCCTTTACAGGGAGGTTCTACTGTATTTTCTAAAATGGTATATAAGGTAAAATATCACAAAGCAATAACGCGCCCTCTATACATATAAAATGAAAGGACTTAAAAGCACAAATGTTTCTTTTATACATAATACAAACTTCTACTGCCCTTACTGCGATGAAAAAATATATTAGGAGGGCTTGGCTCATTATATATTAGAGCTCTGAGAAGCGGTCTGGTGGATTAAATTGGCGAAACCGCTGGGAGGGCTCACCACTGATGAGCCAAGCCCTCCCAATATATTTTTTCATCGCAGTAAGGGCAGTAGAAGTTTGTATTATGTATAAAAGAAACATTCGTGCTTTTAAGTCCTTTCATTTTAAAGGTAAAATATGACAAAGTATATCAAGAATAAGAAAAAAAAGGGTTAAAGTGTTGAATTAGGTTGTTGTTGTTTTGTGCTTGTCATTAATATTTAAAACACATTTACATTTTATATATTTTATTCAATTACGATCAAAATTACATAAACATCACATTTAATTATATATCATCACAAACAATTATATATCATAACTACCTAACCTAAGCCAACTATATATTTTTTTGTTTTCGTCACTGGTCCAATATTTTTATTTTCATAGACTAAATTATGAGATTAATTTATAAATGAAAAATATGCAAAACAAATAAACAACTATATACATCAATTCCCCCTTCTTAGGCTTGGCCCCTCATTTATTTATTTATTTTTTATATCTCTGTGGACATCTGCGCTCCCTCTGAGGGTACCTGGGGGTTGTAACACTTTTCTCCTCGGAGATTGGAGTTGGCACACATTCAGCATCATTCATATTAGTGGGATGTGATTTACCAGGCAACATTTTTTTTATGTAGTTTTGATGAACTTTTTTTTCACTGTCACCTTGTTTTATTAAATAAACATTCCTTCCTAGTATTTTAATTATCTTTCCTGTATACCAAGAGGGATGATTATTAGTGATCCACCTAAATTTCACAGTCTCATCCACTTTAAATTTACTGTTAACATATTGACCATTGACTTTGGAGACTTTTACTTCTTCTTTTGACAACACAGAAAGTCTTGATCTGATCTTTCTTCCAAGAAATAGTTCCGCAGGTGATGTCCCTTTTCTAATATTTACATCTGTCCTTATAAAGAACAAAGCCCTGGACAGAGCCAAATCTAGTTCCACCTGCTCGTTTTCATATAATAGCTTTTTTAGCAATTTCTTTACCTCTCTTACAGAGACTTCTACCTGTCCATTCGATTTTGGGTGATATGGGGGAGATGTCACATGGGATATGCCATTCTTAGACAAAAAATCACCAAAGTCACTACTAAAGAAAGGAGGACCATTATCAGAAACCACTATTTGTGGAAATCCGTAACGAGCAATACAATTTCTCATAAAATTTATACAAAAATAGGCACTGGTAGATGGTACTTCAGAAACTTCAACCCATGAAGAGAATGAATCTACTGCTAGTAAAAACAGTCTATTTTTGAAATTGAAATAGTCCATGTGAACCCTCCTCCATGGTCCTGCGTATTTAGGCCAACTCTCAGTCCTTTGATGAGGCAAACTTTCATTAGAAAGACAAGTTCTACAATTTTTTGTAATTATTTCTATTGAAGAGTCCATGCCGGGCCACCAAATAGATGAACGAGCCATCATTTTCATTTTATTAGTCCCTGCATGGCTCTCATGTAGACTTTTTGGAATAACCATTCTATTCTCAAGAAAAATACATTTTTGGAGAATGGTAAAGTCATCAATCCTTTTTAAATAAGGAATGAGATCATTGTTGGGACTTGAGGGTAACTCCCCTGTCTCAATAATTTCATACAATTTGAATAAAGTTCTGTCTAAATGTGTTTCATGAGCCACAAGAACATGGTCAATGATGGAAGTATTTAAGAGTAAAATTTCACCACTCCCATCATTATATTCCAAATTATTCTTTTGAAACTCTGGAAAACTAGAAAGGAAATCTGGAATAATATTATCCTTTCCTTTTTTATACTTAATTTCAAAATTAAAATTTGAAAGAGTTAGAGCCCATCTATGAAGTCTATTTGCAATGAGTGGAGGCAAATTTGTTTTATCTCCAAAAATAGTTATTAAGGGCTTGTGCTCAGTATAAATGGTGAATTTCCTACCAAAAAGGTAATTTTTTAATTTATTTACTGCAAAAACAATTGCAAGTCCTTCTCTTTCAACTTGAGAATATTTTCTTTCATGAACATTTAAAGTTCTGGAAATGAAACACACAGGCCTTTCCTCCCCATCCTTCAAATGTGAAAGGGTTGCTCCTATTCCCACCTGACTTGCATCACAAGAAAGAATCAAAGGCAAATTTAGGGAATAATGCGATAAACATGAGGTCTCATCTAATGCATTTTTACAGGAATTGAAGGATCTATCTGTCCCAGCATTCCAAGACCATTTCACATTCTTTTTTAATAGGTTGTATAAAGGATATGCTAAATCTGAAAGATTTGGCAAAAATTTACTATAAAATGACAAAAATCCAAGGAAGCTTTTTAATTCAGTTATATTCTTAGGAACTGGGGGGACAATTCTTTATGCAAGCTAGCTTGTCTTTCAAGGGGTATATACCAAATCCATTAATTTTATGTCCAAGATATTCAATCTCATTTTTAACAAACAAGCACTTATTTTTGTTTATCGTAAAATTATTTTCTTTAAGAATATTAAGTGTTCTCTTAAGAATATCTAAATGGTTTTCCAAATTCTCTGATGCAATAAGAATATCATCAAAATAAATGTAAACATCATTGATTCCCGAGAAGAAGGATTCCATTGTCTTCTGAAATATTTCAGAAGCAGTCTTTATACCAAAAGCCAAACGATTATATTTATATAAACCTTTGTGAGTGGAGACAACCAAATACTTTTTTGAAATATTATCCATCTCAATTTGATGGTAAGCCTTTGACAAATCTAATTTAGTAAATAATTTCTTTCCTTGAAAATTACTTAAGACTGAATCAATGTTAGGGATAGGATATTTAACATCCTCTAAGTAAGGATTTAAACTCTTTTTAAAATCAGCGCAAAGTCTAATTTGGCCATCTGGTTTTGCAACACAAACAAGTGGTGAAGCACAATCACTTCTATCTATAGGAGACAAAATATTCAAATCAACCAATTTATCAATTTCATCTTCCACCAGTTGTTTTAAGGCAAAAGGAACTTGTCTGAATTCGTAAAATTTTGGGATAAAGTCAGCCTTCACATCAAGATGGCATTTGATACCTTTAATAGGGCCAGATTTGTATTCAAAAATGGATTTATAATCATTTATAAGTGACTCTACATTAAAAGAGTCCAATTTATGTAAAGAATTGAAAGAAATATAAAAAAAACTAAGGAAATCTCTTCCCAAAAGAAATTTATAGAAATTTAAATCAGTTATGAGTATCTCAATCACCCTAGAAACATTTCTAAATTTTATATCAAATTTAGCCTTGCCTAAAATAGGTATTTTAGAACCACTATAGCCTGTTAAGATGGTATCACATTTGTTTAACTCAATATTTTTAAAATATTTAAAGTAAACACATTTAGTTAAAGTAGTAATGGCTGCACCGGTATCAATTTCAGCCAAAAGTTCAATCTCATTCACATACACAGTTTCAGTCAAAGGAGGATGTAAATTTATATTATATATACAATGACAAACTATTTTGAGAATTTGAAGGATTATTAACATTAGGGTGAGACTTAAATTTATTAAAATTCTTTTTAGAATTTATGGGCAAATTATGGTCAGACCTGTCTTTTTTATAACATATTGTGGAAATATGACCTAATTTACCACAAACTCTACAAGTAGCAGATTTAAAAAAACAATTATAATGAAGATGGTTAGTCTTACCACTGTGTTTACAGGTATTATTAATGGCGTGAAGATACTGTGGGGACTGATGGGCATTTTCGGATCCTTTGATATTATGTAGCTCATTATCCGCTTATTCCGCAGACAGAGCTATGTCCACTGCACCATCAAAAGTTAAGTTTTCTTCTTGTAGGAGTTTCTTTTGGGTAGATGAATCAATGATGCCAGCAACAAATCTGTCACGTAAGGATTCTTGTAAAAAATCTCCAAAAGAACACTTTTGAGCTTGGTCTTTTAGGCGTATCATATATTTAGAAATAGTTTCTCCAGACTTTTGATCCATTTTCTGAAATATGAATCTTTCATATATTATATTAGTTTTTGGATTAAAATGTTTTAATAAGATCGTACATAATTTATCAAAAGGAACTTGAGCAACTTCCTCTGGAAAAACTAAATTTCGCAAGATACTAAAATATTTAGGGCCTATACTTGAAATAAGAAATGGCGTCTTAAAATCTTCCTTTGTTTTAGAAATTAACATAAATTGTTTTAAGCGATATATATATAATTTTCCACATTTTCTAAATTCTCATCAAATTTCTCAAACGTACCTGAAGACATATTTGAAGTATAATTTCTTCTCCCAAATCAATTTCTTTGTTCTTTACAAAATTCGCTTTTCCTCATCGCCAGTTGTTTTGTGCTTGTCATTAATATTTAAAACACATTTACATTTTATATATTTTATTCAATTACGATCAAAATTACATAAGTTGCGTTGTGTATTAGAGAATATCATCACATAATTATATAAAGATAGTTGTAATTAAACACAAGGTAATAAGACCAAATCCAAATAAATAAATAGTGTGTGATGTTTTGGTAACAGCGTTGTTACCATCTTCAGACAAAAGTACTGAATGAGAAATTTTACCACAACATGTTTTCATCCAAATTGTGCCTTATCATAGTTGTAATTAAGAAATGGAAGGGTTTAAGCATGAATGTTTCTTTTAAATATAAAATAAAAACTTCTACTATCCTTACTTCAAATGACAAAATATTGGGAGGGCTTGGTTCATCAGTATCAGAAGGTAGTGACTCAAAGATAAGTACATGTATATATTTAAACAAAACATTTGTGCTTAAATCCTTCCATTTCTTATATATAAATAGCAGGTGAGAAAACAATAAAAAAATAAATAAAAAGGTCAGGTGTTGATATTAAAAATAATTTTACCTTACAACTCTGAACACTCGGATTTTCCTGGAAAATCTCTTAAAGATTTCTTGAAAAAAGCCATGGTCCATCTGTGCTGTGTGAGCAGAAGAGCTTAAATTGACTTGTTCCATTATATGTATGTTCCATATGTAAATACCTGTTTTCTTTCCTTTTTTCGCTCTCCACTTCTCCCACCCATATTTCAAAAAAAAAAAAATTTTTTTTTTTTCCAAATCCATATTCTTATTTTTCATAGGATTATTCAAATAATAATCTGTATATATTTACCATGTGTATATAATCTTTCCCCATTTTTATTCCTTTGTATATTTCCCACTTTCATGGGTTTCTCCGTCTTGTAACCCCAAGGAGAATCCTCTGTAAGACCTGTGTGTCTTAATAAAGGTTTTTGTGTGTGTGTGAATATTAAAAATAAAAAAGGCATCTCCTGACCACGTGCACATGTGCTTTTTAGATGGCAGAGCGCCATCTAGTGGAGCAAAAATAAACTAAACGTTTATTTAACTTGATACGTGAATTTGGCCAACCCAATTTCTTGATAAATCAAGAAAAGCCATCCACGAACGTGTTTCGCACTGTTGGCGCTCATCAGCGTGGAGTAGGCTGTAACCACTGCGACCAAAAATATTTTTGGTCCCAGAGGCTTCTTGAAAAACCAAGAAATGGGTATTTAAGGCCAAACTTGCGTAAATACGCTTAACACATGAGAAAACAATAGAAAAAAAATGTCAGGTGTTGATATTAAAAGTAATGACGGCATATCTCCTAGGATATGCCTTCATTATTTTTAATAAATGGCATGATAAATAACAATTTGGATTATAAATTATATACACAAGGTAATAAGACCAAATCTAAAAAAATAGTGTGTGACATTTCAATAACCGCGTTACCTAATCTGAAGATGGTAACAATGCTGTTACCAAAACATCACACACTATTTATTTATTAGGATTAGGTCTTATTACCTTGTGTTTACAGATGGCAGTTATTGCCTTATAGTTGGCAACAAGAGTCACAGCATTAATATAAAAATATAAACAGCAAGGAAACTAGGAATTGATATCTAAGACTCCAATACTGTGTACAATATTACCTTAAATGGTATTGAGTACAACGGAGAAATAGAATAAAAAGAAACTTTTTCAGTTTTTCTTGAAATTTTTGCTACATATATATTTTGCTACATACATATTAAAGCCTACTCCATGCTGACGAGTGCCAACAGCGCGAAACGCGTTCGTGGATGGCTTTTCTTGATTTATCAAAAAATTGGGTTGGCCAAATATCACGGAGCAAGCTAAATAAACGTTTAGTTTATTTTTGCTCCACTAGATGGCGCTCTGCCATCTAGAAAGCACATGTGCTCGTGGTCAGGAGATGCCTTCTTTATTTTTAATATATATTTATGTGAAAACAAAGTAGGCATATCCTGACTAGGAGCACGTGCTTTTCAGAAGGCAGAGCGCCATCTGGTGGAACAGAAATCAACTAAACATTGATTTAGCCTGTTCCTGATATTTGGCCAACCCAATTTCTTGATAAATCAAGAAAAGCCATCCACGAACGCATTTCACGCTTTTTGGCGCTCGTCAGCGTGAAGTAGGCTGTACCACTGCGACCAAAAACATTTTTGGTCCCAGAGGCTTCTTGAGAAATCAAGAAATGGGTATTTAAGGCCAAACTTGTGTAAATACGCTTAACATGTGAAAAAATAATAATTATACCTTGAAAAAGGTTGGCAATTAGTCAAATAAAATATTGGTAAATAAATAATAATTTGATTCAATATATGTATTTTTAATTAAATTACATATGTAAATAGATAACTTACATATACAGTAGAACCTCCATGAATGGACACTCGTGCTAGAGGACACCTCTCTATAAAGGACAGTTTTCATCTTCAAAATTACCATTTTTACTATTTAGCAACTCTCCGGTAAGAGGACATCTCTCTCTAAAGGACAATTTGGCTCTGCAATTAGGTGTTGTTCTTTACAGGGAGTTAGTTCTACTGTAGGATATAGATTATGATTTTAATTTCATTTCTTTATCATAAATATATAACATGGTATTTGATAAGGCACAATTTAGATTATAGATTATAAACACAAGGTAATAAGACCAAATCTAAATAGTGTGTGATGTTTCTGTAACAGCGTAGTTACCATCTTCAGACAAAAGTACTGAATGATATCTGAAGATGGTAAAAACGCTGTTACCCAAACGTCACACACTATTTATTTATTTGGTCTTATTACCTTGTGTTTATGGTAGTTCTTGTATAATAAACTTTTATCACCAGATGGTCCATTGTCTTTTCCGTGGTTGTAGGTCAGTTTCTTGGTTTCTCCATGGTGGATTATGGATATGTTCTTTTTCACATTGTGTTCTCAGTTCAGGATGGCAGGTAGATATGCTCGATTCTTCAGGGTGTTCAGTCAGTATGATACTTTCTCCATGGCAGCAAGGTTTTGTTTGGTAAACATTGGATGGTAACTTATTTCCATTGTGGTCTATTAAAGAATTTATAAATGAATATGTCATTGCTACTAAAAATAAAAGGATAAAAATATAAAATATATAATGATCATAAAAAGAAGGCAAAAATGAATTTTCAATTGTAACTAAAAATAAAATTGAAAATATATAAAATGTACAATCATCTGGTACATCATTTCTTCGAAGTATTTTTAAATGTTTACTTTGTTCATTTTGAGAAACATAATCTTCAATCTGGTTGATTCTATTAACATTTTGCCAAGATTTAACAATAATTTTTCTAGAATTGTTCTGATTTTCTGGTTTACTCTTCCATATGCAGTTTACTACTGGTCTAAGCAATGAAAGAATAAGAAGTATTGCAGTTTTAAAGTAAATTATAAGAAATCCAATGGTTGAAATAAGTGGATTGATCCTAAAAGGGTGATTTTTAAGGTAACGAGTAAAAAAAATAATAGCAAAGAAAAAAAAATGTAAATAACATATCCAATTAATTATGAAAACATACCCAAAATGTTTTACGGATTCCAAATAATAAACTTTAGTTAAAGTTAATATAAATAAAGAAATAATCATGAAAGCATTTGAAGAATGTAGCCGGTAGTAATCAGAATCCTCAATTAAAACCAAACGTGCTTCCATAGCATAAATATTTTAGTTTAGTTTTGCCAAACTTTTAAGTGGGCAGAACAAATGGCCAATAACCGGTTACGAGATGTTTATTTTGTCAAATAAAAAGAAAATTGGTTTCGGTTTAACTTTTTTGAGCAAAATTGAAAAAAAAAAAAAATCTTTCAAGTTTAATTTAATTTTTGAAATTATAATTTGGTATATATATTTTTATAGCTTTTATATTTATTTAAGAAAAAATTATGAAAAAATATAATAATTTTTGCTAGTCACAGATTTTATATATTGAATATAGATTTTTTTTTAGGCAATAGGTCAGAATAGCAAACTGTAATTCTGCAATATCTATAATATAATTTTAAGATATAAATTTAAACCATAAATATTTATTACCAAATTTAAACATGAGAGTTTAATAGTTAATAAATAATTAGATAAACTAGGGATATACTCTGGTAGCTATGGGAAGGAATACGTGAAAAGTTTATAGAGGAGCAAGGACAGAATCATTATAATAATTTCCCTATAATTAAATTCAAGCTGAGGTGAAGAGATAAAAATATTTTTCTATCTTCTCTCTTGAAGAGAGATAATAATGTTATTTTTTATTTGTGGCTTTAAATGGTATAGTAATAACAATCTAGAGTTATTGTATGCAACATAAGTGTGTGTTTGCTACTATATTGACTAACTGGAGTTTGGCATAGTATAGCAAATTTAACATACTTATGTTGCTTGCAAGACACTCATTGTTAATTGCTCTCGATTGGATATTTGAAAAGATATATTTTATGTTCCTATTATTAATATAATATATTACATTGTGTATGTCCCTCCCTTTTACACTAGATTGTAATCAGTTTAGGCGCTTCAAAAACCACAAATTAAAAATATATCACCTCTCTTCAAAAGAGAAGCTATGGGAAATTTTTTTTTCTCTTCACCTTAGCTTGTATTTAATTATTGGAAAATTATCATAGCTCTTTCTTTACTCTTTCCATTTAAACTTTCTGCTCATTCTTTTTTCAACCCAGCAGATGACGCGTAACTGCTGAAGCACTCCACTGGAATTTTTTCCCTCTATTTTAATTACCTAATTAGTCATTTATTAAATATCAAAACAGATAATCTCTCTAATATAATTATATTTAGTCAAAAATACCCTAATCTACAACTTACAACTTCCAGCTCGCAACACGATGATTGCAAAGGCTAAAACTGATTAAAACCAGCGAACAGGAAAGACAGTAATGAAAAATAAGTGACCCACTGGACGAAGTCTATTTTTTAAAACTCTATTTTATGATTTGGATACGCGTCACAAAAGTGCTGTGGGAAAGAAGTCTCCTTATTAGTTGAACACGCGATACTGAATTACACAAAAATAATTCAGCGATCTCCTGAGCAGCCGCTTCCCGCCAATTCAGGCAGCCAATAAAAAATCTCTTGCTCTCCGCAGCGATCGCAATATGCGCCAGCACCAGACCACCAACCATGCCTGCAACATGCTCCAATTACATTGAACATAGCCTACCTCAGACACAATCACCGCTTGCGTTCAGCAGACGCTCCAATCCGCCACCACAGCCTTCCCCTGTGCCTCATCAAGAAGATGAAAAAAAAAAAAAGGTTTTCGAACCCCTCTTTATCGAATCTAACGACCAAGAGTCACAATCACTAACATTGCTGGCCTCAATTCTTTTTTGCCCATGAGAATCCCTGCAGTGCAATGATACGCAGCCTGCTCACTTGTGAACTAGATCTCTTTAAACAGGAGCGAGACAATCTTCTTCCTAAATATCTAAATATGGAAGATGCCTCCAACAATTCACTTCCATCTTCTTCCAAGTCAGATACTGTGGTTCCCACCCTCTCCTCCCGAAATAAAAAAAAAAACTCCACCACTCAAACAACAACCAAGCCTCTCAGTTATTTCTTGAGTGCTCCCCATTCTTCTAGCATTGTCGACGCTCCCGCCATCCTACTGGCTCTTCCACATCCAAGTTCAAACCTCCATGCCGTTATTCTCATTTCCCCAAACTTCCTGCCCACATAGTTAATGAAGATATCGATCCAAAAGGAGAAGCTATCTCCATTATCATAACTGTCCGCGACGCGCAATTTATTCCATCCAACATTTGTATCCCCTTCGCTCCAAAAGAAAGCTCTTCCCTACACCACAAACCTTGGGATTATTCCTGATCTCTGCTTCTCCCTCTCTTCAAGCCTCCCCCCCCCCCCCCCCACCAACTTGAAAATGTGCTCTTCCTGCTCAATTCTACCAACAACCTGCGTCTTAGGTTAAATGGCGTTATGGGTGAATCGGGCATACTTATTATATACATTATATAGGTCACAAGGCATCCTAACAAAATTATAGTGTCCTCAAAACTTTTTTTAGTAACTCAGTGAGATGAATTCATTTGCTGAATTCAAAAATTATACCTAATGAGGAAATTAAGTGAACATTTTTTAAAATGACATATGTGGGCTGCTTTGACCTTAATGTAGGCCTTGAAGCGTTAGGTGATATACTACATGTGAGCCACTGATAGTTGATGTTGAGCTTGGACTCTCTTGCTGTAGGTCTTTCGTTGGCTACACTAGAATTTGTAGAGAAACAGAGACATTTTGATCTGAATAACTTTATTAGGAATAGTCCATCTGGTTCAGATCTGGGATGTAGCCACAAGTATGGGCCACAGTCTTTGTCCAAGAACCCAGGAAAATTCTTCTGACAGAAAACAATCGTCGACTCGAAGTCGTGAACATAGTCAGTCTTGCTGGAACACGACCAGTGGAATGCTGGGTCCATTGAAGTAAAAATGTCTTCATAATAATGTATTAATGTAATTATAATTAGAATTGACATTTCTCTATCAGTAAAAACTACCAGGGTATTTCTTTAAGATGTGTGTTAGCCAATCTTCTTCTTTGGCTGGTTCTCCTTTGTTCACTCTTCACCCAGAGGTATAGGCAGCGCAGAGGTCTTCTTCTAAATGAAGCGTGCTCTCCGAGCTCTAATGGCGAAAGCACGAGTCTCACAAAAGCTCAACTTAACACACTTAACACGTATTTTATTTTCAACCACACTATATATACAATCAAACATACACACGTGACAAGGCACTCTTGGTCAAATATAATATAAACATATATACACAGAGTTACATAATAATAATAAACTCTAACATTCCTCCCCGAGTTGATGGGTCACATCAAGTTCCGGAGGGGCCACCGGAAGCAGCACCAGCTTCACCAAGGGTCTTCGGAGCACTCCAACCGATGTCCGCACCGAAACAACCCGTACCAGGCCGTCCTTCCCAGGATGTGTCTCCACCACTCTGCCCACAAGCCACCGTGCAGGGGGCATTCTTTCCTCTTTTATCAATACTAACGTATTGATGTCGACATTGGGAGAGATGGTCCTCCACTTATTGCGCTGTTGCAAGCCATTCAAGTAGTCTCTTGACCATCTTTTCCACAGATGTTGCATGACCCTCTGAACCAGCTGTCATCTTGTTAGGAGATGATTCTCCACCAATAATAGGTCATCTTCCGGGACACAAGAGGATGGCTCAGCAAGCAAGAAATGGGCGGGAGTTACTACCCCTTGATCATTATATAGCCGAGTGCAATGCCCTCTTCGCGCTACAAATCGCTTGAAGGCCGACATGAAGGTGGGCGTAGAGGCATCTGTGACCAATTCAAGATGTACGGCTCGGGTCACAAAGCACACAAATAGACAGATGTAGCCCTTTTCAGCCTTTCGGCCTCTACCCTTGGACATTCGAAGGTTCACAGGTCCAGCATAATCTACACCACTTATTGAGAAGGGTTTACCCGGTGTTAATCTCTCCTTGGGTAAATCGCTCATTAGCTGGCCTTGAGTGACGCGATTGTATCGACAGCATGTCACGCACTCTCGAATGCATCTCTTCACCTGATCTTTTGCTCTCAGCATCCAATACCTCTGTCTCAATGTGGACAGCATCAGGTGCACACTTCCGTGTAAAGTCCGCATATGAACCACTTGAACAATCATCGGAGCCACCTTTCCTGATGAAGGCAATAGCGCAGGATGGTTTTGTTCATATGTCATAGATGGAACCCAATTCAATCTACCGCCGACTCCAAGGATTCCTTGATCGTCGAGGATCGGTGTCAAACCATAAATCTTGCCCGTGCGCTTCACTGATCCTAAAGTGGTCAAACTTTTCATTTCTTCCCTGAAATGCTGGCACTGAATTGCTTGAAGTATTCTCCCATGAGCATTTCTCAGTTCGGCTGGGGTTAAGTGCGACTGATATCGCTCTGCAATGTAGCGGCAGTTATGGCAATAACGCAATATCCAGGCCACTTTTCGGATATATCCATCAAAGGTCGAGCTTATCTCTCCGATAGCCACCAAGAAAGGTGTTTCACTGATGGCATGAACACTCAGGAGCTCAGTTTGACTTTGGTTCTCAAACACAGGAGGCATTCTAGGCCATTCTGTTGATTCTGCTGATAACCAGGTAGGTCCCGTCCACCAGATGGAAGACTGTTTCAGCTCGGACCCCAGAATTCCTCGCGAGGCAATATCCGCTGGATTATCTCCTGTAGGAACATAGCGCCACTCCCTGACTTGTGGACAACTCTGAATCTCCGCGACACGATTGCCGATGAAAGTGGGGAGATTTATAGACATAGCTCTTAACCAACTCAAGACTATGATAGAATCGGACCAACAGGTAGCACTCTCCATTTTGATATTCAACTCTTCCAGTATATATTTCATTAGTCTGGTCAGCAGAAGAGCTGCGCACAATTCTAAGCGTCGAATTGACATCTTCCGCATGGGAGCCAACTTAGTATTTGATGCCAACAGTCTTACACTGACTCCATCATCAGTGGGAATTCCCATGTAAACAGCTGCCGCATAGGCGTCTTCAGAATCATTACCGAATCCATGCAATTTTACTCCCTGGATATTCCTTCCGAGACCCAACCATCGGGGCATTCTCAAACTTCCTATGAAAATCAGTCCATGTTTCAATCAATGACTCATCCATCGGATGGTCCCAATGTAATCCCGTTATCCACAACCCTTGAACCATTATTTTTTCTGTTACAAGGACAGGTGCCAACCATCTTAAGGGATCTTCTAACTTGGCGATGAAGGAAAGCATTTCGCTCGTGGTAGTCGCCGATGTCTTTTCCAACGACTGAACTTCATATAAGAAACAGTCTTCACTTTGGATCCATCCCAAACCCAATGTCCTTATAACATTGGACTGTTCAAATGTAATCCCTTGTGCGAAATGTTCTCTCGCAATGTTGCCCAAAATCGTCAGATCAATTTCTTTAGAATCTGTGGTTTCTAGGGCTTTGAAGGTGATTGAGGCCGGAGAGGGTTCGTTTCTTCCAGTGTCTTCCTCTTCCAAGTCTATGCTGGATTCTTCTTTCTTCATGCAAGGTATTTTGGAAGATATGGCTTTAGGGCTCTTTGTTTGAGCTCTTACCTCTACATCGCTTGAAGCCCCCACTCCAGAACCCTCCACATCAAGAGGCCCTGAAGGTTGAGAATCCTCAATTGCAGACTTTTCGTCAGAATCTTCTACTGCAATTTCTGGAACCTCTTGAGAACCTTGAGCTTTACCTTTTGAAGAATCAGGATCTGATGTTAAGGCATCGTCTGCAGGCTTAGAGGTATCGTCTGAAGGCTCAGAGGTATCGTCTGAAGGCTTAGAGCAGTCATAGGATTCTGAAATCTTCTTTAGAGATCTCAAACCACTCAATATAATAGTCCTATAATCTACCGGATTCGCAATCCTTTCCAGTTTAGCACTTTTACCAGACTTTTCTGGAGACTTGTCTCCTAAATTAAGATCTTTCGCTGGAGTAGGCACTTGCCCCTTTGGAGAACTGGCCGGAGTATATAATATTGGAGTTATTACAGCTCCAGAAACAGTTTCCTTCGATACAAGTTGCATTTTATTGTTTGGAAGATATTTGCCAATTGAACCTTTTTCTATTGGCTCTCTCTTCACATAGGTGATCTGGATGGTACAACCCTGTTTAGAAAGCGTTTTACTCTCTCCAACCCTTGCATCATCATTCAACCATTTCCTTTTCTTCTGGATTTTGAGGCACGGGCACTTAACTAAAATCGTCTACAACGATTTCCCGCCCAAAAACCATCAGTTGTCCATCTTCTTCTTCCAAAGAAATCTAAGGTAGTCCCAATCATTTTCCTTAATGGCGATCATCCGGAAATATCTTCCCATGTCGGCCAAAACTCCAAATTTATTTTCCCGAAGTTTTATCCCTATTTCAGGAATTCTCCTCAGTAGATTGGGTCTCCTCCTCAAATATCGTTTCAACGAGAGTCCGTTGCGTCCTCGACAGGAAGCGCCATCAAACACTGGCCGTATAGGCGTCGTTTTGGACCCACACTCAAATACAGGGCGATCGGGAAGATAGCATCCCTTTACTTTAAATTCCGCATCTCCAGTTTGTCTTGCTTCCACCAATTTCCTCGATGCTGGAACTCTGACAACTCTTTCCTCAATATCATCAATGGACTCAGCTTCACCATCTGAAATCTCCACTTGATCAGCGCCCTCAGCTACCGCTTTAGAATTGCTCACCGATTCATAAGCCTCAATTGCAGTTTTAGAAAATCTACTTCATTGTCCTTGGTTTCAGCTTCTGAGTCTTTCCCATTCTCTAAATCTGCGTCTTGCCTTTCCGCCACCTTTGAATCGGTACCTTGTTCTGCATCTAGCTTTTCTGCCATCTTTGAATCAGTACCTTGTTCTGCATATAGCAGCTTCACTTTTTCAGTGTTCTTTGAATCCATTCCTTGTTCCACATCCAGCCCTTTCTCTTCATCTGCTTCAACGGATTCTTTCTTAACTTCAGCCCTATGACTTTTGTCAACTTCTACAACAGACTTCTTCTTGACTTGAGCCTTTTCACCGTCTTCAGCAAAATGCCCTTTTACTACTTGAGCCTTTTTACTTTCTTCAACGGCAATCTGCTTGGATGTCTCTTCTACCATTTGCTCGGATGATACCACAATCCCAGCATCTTCCTTAATAGAAGCTGGATCAACTCCCTTCATCAAGGTAATTCCTACAACCCTTGGCTTCTCACTCATCCTGAATTCCAAACTGCTTCCATCGTAGATCCTCATATCCAATTTGGGCAGTCGGCAAACTCCCGTTCCAGGCAGCGAGCCCTTTTTCGAACTAGCACCATGGAGGGCGTCCGTATCCTTCATCAGAGAGCTAAGGAAGTGATTTGTTTTAATTTCAAGATCTATCCACTTCTCATAATAAAATGGATCACTGTATCCCTCTCCTCCTCTAGTACCTTGTGATCATTCTCCTTATCTTCTAGCATCAACTTCCAGATCAACTCATCTTCTTCCCGAAGATCTGCTATATACTTTTCGATGAGTGTATAATTCGTTCCTACCATAATTTCTGAAGGAGTTTCTTCATCCAACTCCGCTTCTGCCTTTTTGATCAACTTGGAAATAATCGTTCTTTTAACGGCTCTACTTCTTTATGCACGCTTCATTTTCTAGACTTGCTTTTGTTCTTAACTTGACGTAACTTAACGCACTATACCTCCGTTTTATCTTTTTAATTTAATTTGCAAAAATTCTTAAAGGCTTGTTTACATAAATTATTTTTTAATAAAAGAAAACAAGACCTAATCCAAATAATTTATTAGTGTGTGACGTTTCGGCAACAACATTGTCACCATCATCAGACAAAAGAATAATTTTATTCTTTTGTCTGATGATGGTGACAATGTTGTTGCCGAAACGTCACACACTAATAAATTATTTGGATTAGGTCTTGTTTTCTTTTATTATAATCTATAATCCAAATTGTGCTTTATCATAAATTCTTTTGTTATGATCTTGCTTAAATTTGCATAGGCCTTTTTTTCTTGATTCTCTTAGTATCAACAAATTAAATTTCCAATTTTTAAACCTTTAAACTTTAATCAATAGTGAATTCCTCTATATCTTACAACTTGAATCCGGCAACTTAAATCCGGCAACTTAAATCCGGTAACTTAAATCTTGTAGCTTAGCATCCGGCTCGAGGGACCAAAATGTTAGCCAATCTTCTTCTTTGGCTGGTTCTCCTTTGTTCACTCTTCACCCAGAGGTATAGGCAGCGCAGAGGTCTTCTTCTAAATGAAGCGGGCTCTCCGAGCTCTAATGGCGAAAGCACGAGTCTCACAAAAGCTCAACTTAACACGTATTTTATTTTCAACCACACTATATATACAATCAAACATACACACGTGACCAGGCACTCTTGGTCAAATATAATATAAACATATATACACAGAGTTACATAATAATAATAAACTCTAACAATGTGTGATACCATACTATGACAGACTTCTGGAACTGATACCTTGCCTACAGGCGACGCTACCCTGTTTCCCTATTGAATTCGCCATCCAAACGTAGCCTCAATCAAGAGAGCGTCCCTGAGTGCTAACTCAATATACTGCGACGATGCCATTATACGCCCTTCTGTGCCTCGTTCTTGCCGCCGCATAATTTCCAATGAATTTCATGATTTGTCGCATCCAGGTGTTCGTGCTATAATCCACTCTATATCGTTACGTATGGCCCTGAATTAGGAAAGATATATGCACGTAGGTTCAAACATGCCTGAAATGACAAACAACCAACTCGCGGTATCAAGTCTGCTACGTGTATTTACTGCTCCTGACACCTGCTTCTCACAAGTTACACATTGATCGCATATGACCACTGCCCATCTTCAATGAATAGGTACTTACGAACATGTGTAGACAATTTTATGCGCTGTCCTGAAACTTCTCCATCCCCATTGCAATCAATCCCACAGTACCAATAGATTTCCTTACAGGCTGAGTATTGCGTTTAAGCATCCCATACAGTATCACCACCAAACACGGTCGCCAGATTGGATCATCACTGTTCCACAAATTGATCAAACTCTTGGAATTCGATAATATTAAGAGTTCATCTTACCACATGGCCTCTGATGACATAATTAGACGCTTTGATAGGCAGTTCAAGTCGCGCTCTCGTGCCACGAAAAAAATAAATGGCCACTCGCTCTATTCGTTGTGCTGCTGGACTTACACACTTCTGTCAAGAAAGCCTTGGAAATTATGGGCGCAGAACTGTTATATGATAAGAACTTATCTCTTCCCATTTCCTTTTTTGATGATACTACGCATCCTGAAGCAAAGGGAAGCCACGATATCACTCAAGACTTCCTTCTTTAACCTGTTTTTCCTCAAAAGCCTGCACTGTACATGTTCCTTAAAAATGACAAGGTGTCTGTGTAGGGCGATAATTATTTTTACTTCTTTGTTCTCTATTACTTGAAAAAGTGCCATGTCAGAAATATATTTATATATATATATATATATAATATAGTTTACAAATGTGAAATTGTAGTGGAATACAGTGTATAAATTAAGAAAAAGCATCTCCTTATTTTTCAACTAAAGTAATTTATCCACCTTATCCCAGTACAATTTCACATATTTACTTTTTTTAATGATTGTTTAGCGTCCTCACGCACTAATGACCTTAACTACCCATTTCATATTCTTCTTCTTTCTTATCTCCACTCAATCATAATAAGATATCAAGCTTGTAAAGCTTGAACCTTTGATGGTGTCTGCCAGGGAAGAGCAGAGCTCATCAATGGATGAGTTTGACAACCATCATGATTGGGTGAAATAGAATGCGTCTGCCTTTGTCATCAAGACTGGGAGCACTACTCAGTGGCAGGCCGACTTAGCTACAAAATAAATGGCCGCCTCTGACATGAGGAACAGACGCCAAGTGCAGCCGCTCCTAACATGAAGTACAAACGCTGCTCATCCTGTATCCCTGGATTAGGAGCCCTTACAGGGTACTATCAGCCGGGCCAGCTGAGCCCAGGTTTTTTAGGGAGCTTGTTACTGCTCCCCCTCCTCCTTTTTCATTCGGGCTTGGGACCGCAAAGGTGGAGTTACCCATTTCATGATTTTTCAAGATGCCTGAATGACCAGTTTTTTAGTTGTTGAGTAACAGCTTGCACCACGTTGACGAGGGCCAACAGCCCAAAACTCTTACAGGGTTTGCTGGGTATTTGGCCAATTCTGGAATAATTAATTAAAAATCAACGAATAGTTGTTTTGGTAAATTCGACCGATTTCATAACCCCTCTCGTAGAATGTTATGAAATCGAAACCGTCCCTGTACTGCTGAGGGCCAAAGCCCGAAACCATGGTATACAGGTTGTTGGCTTTTGTCTGAATTTGTCAAAACTGGTATTGCAGCTCATTCTTTATCATCACTAGTAAAGTTTTTACTGGGTACATCTTTAAGATGTATAATAAAAGAAACTAAAGTGTCCTCTTTAGAGAGAGATGTCCTCTTCTAGAGAGTTGCTATTTATTAAAAATGGTAATTTTGGCAATTAAAACTATCTTTTGTTGAGAGGTGTCCTTTCTTGGAGGTTCTACTGTATATATATATATATATATAAGAAATAAAGCTTTCAAGCACAAATGTTTCTTTTATGAATAAATCAAGCTTTCTACTGTCCTTACTGTGAATTTTTCTTCGCAGTAAGAACAGTATAAAAAAAAAAAAGCTTGAAAAATAGTACAAAATGAAGTTGAACTGGGATCAGGTGGATAAATTAAGAGAAAAAAAAAAAAGACATCTCCTAAGCGTGAAACTAAAATTTGCCGATGGTTTACATCATCTGTTGGAATAAATATAAACTAATTGTTGATTTTTTTAAATTATATTCCCAGATGGTAAATTTATATTTAGACCACATTGTCCATCATTATCCCTTCGTACTGAGATTTTTGCATAGTGCATTACCGTGAGTAAATTTACATATTTAGTGTTGCATACCACGAGTATTAAGAGTAACAGTATTATCCCTTTCATAGTATAAGGCAAATATACACTGAAATATTAGTAATATAAACTATATTTACCAGAGCGGTGCTGCTTATTGTCCGGCCACCTAGCGGCGAATCCAGAACCGCTCGAAAAAATCTATTTTATTTTAATATTCCATAATTTGCCAAATATCATTTCTTGATAATCAAGAAAAGCTAACCATGTACGTGCTTTCGGTTGTTGGCCCTCATCAGCGTGATTTAACCTGTAGCTCAACTACCAAAAAAGCTTTTCTTGGATTATCCTGATAAATGAAACAGGTATTTAGGCCAGAAAGGTGAGAGAATGCCAAACAATGTGGAAAATAATACAAAAGTAAAGATGTACTTGGATCAGGTGGAGAAATTAAGAAAAAAAAAAAGGCATCTCCTCATTGTGCAACTAAAAGTTACTGATGGCTTGCAACATCTTGTTTTCCAGCCTAAATACCTGTTTCATGATTTTTCAGGATGTTGCCATGTCCAGGATAGCCTAGTGGACATGGCATCTGCCCGGTAAGCGGAACACTGTGGGTTCGATTCCCATCCCTGGACACTTTTATTTTTCCGTTTATCATTACTCTTCATAATTCATCCTTTCATACCTCATCTTTAAGGTTAGAAATAATCGTTATTTCTCCTTAAAATAAGTTTTGATTTTTCATTGAAAAGAAACTCATACGGAATAATTTTTAATTTTTAAATGTCGTTTTACAATCACAAGCCGCATTATATTATATTGTATTTTTCAGGATGCCCCAAAGACCAACTTTTTTTTGTCGTTGAGGTACAGCTTGCACCACGCTGATGAGAGCCAACAGCCTGAAATGTGTTCGTGGTTAGCTTTTCTTGATTATTCAAGAAAAGATAATTGGCCAATTCTAATAAATAAAAAAAAATAATAACAAATAGTTTATATTTATTCCGAAAGATGGTACAAGCCATTAGAAAAACTTTAAATCTCACAATCAAGAGATGCCTTTTTTTTTTTTAATTAGAAGTAAATTTTATTCTTAAAAGATTCATTCGAGCTGAAGAGGTTTATAGTGGCTCATTATTATCTTATATTAACTATAAATAAACACAAGGTAATAAGACCAAATCCAAATAAATAGTGTGTGACATTTCGGCAACAGCGCTGTTACCATCTTCAGACAAAAGTATTCAATGAGAAATTTTACACAGAATGTTTTAAATTTAAAATTTAACACAAAATTTAAATTGTTTGTGCCTTAACAACTATAAATATATTGACGCAAAGATTATAGCAAGAGAAAAAAAAAAGCTTTAATCAAAGAATCAGCAAAAATTACAGAAGAAATAAAGAGAAATATATATATATAAACAAAGGCAAACAAAACAGTCATCTAGGCTTCCTGAGAGTCATGCGCATGCACACTTCCATTGGTTCGCAGTGATGGCCGCCAGTCGAACACTTGATATTTCTAGTGTTGATGGCACAGTTGGTCAAAATGCAAAAACAATGAGAATATATATACATATATAGGCTTTGAAAATAGAGCAATACATATTTAAATCATAGATAATAAAAAGGCATATATTGGATTGAATATGAAAATAGAGCAACCCATACTTAAATCATAGATAATAAAAATGCATATATTGAATTGAATATGAAAATAAAGCAATCCATACTTAAATCATTAGATAATAAAACGGCATATATTGGATTGAATATGAAAATAAAGCAATCCATACTCAAATCATTAGATAATAAAACGGCATATATTGGATTGAATATGAAAATAAAGCAATCCATACTCAAATCATTAGATAATAAAACGGCATATATTGGATTGAATATGAAAATAAAGCAATCCATACTCAAATCATTAGATAATAAAACGGCATATATTGGATTGAATATGAAAATAGAGCAATCCATACTCAAATCATTAGATAATAAAACGGCATATATTGGATTGAATATGAAAATAAAGCAATCCATACTGTTGTAAGATTTAGGTACTTACAGCTTGTAGGAAGGCATGAGGACGTTGAGGATTATATGATAATAATCTTTATTATCCATTTAGCAAGAAAAGACAAAGTTATGGTATCGAACAGTTATTGTAATATAGAGAAGAAGGTAAACAAACCAGTTGTGATGATGATAGGTCCAGTGTGGCGCTAGCTGTCGTAGCATTCAGTTATCCAACAAATCCCCGGCATGAATGTGGAGACATCACGAGGTTGTAGCGTAACTTCTCAAATGTCGGCCTTGGTAGCGGCTTGGTCAGAATGTCCGCCTTCATGTCGCCAGTTGGGCAGTAGACCATTTTTATCACTGTCTTCTTCTGAAGATCCTTCAGGTGATGGATCTTGGTTGCGATGTGCTTGGTTCTAGAAGACACTTTTTCGGATGAACATATCTTGAGACATGATTGATTGTCTTGGTGGAAGTAGATTGGAGCTTTCTGTTCCAGTTCGAGATCCTTTAGCAAGTCGAGAAGCCATAACAGTTTTTGTGAGGCTTCAGCTGCGGAGATTAGTTCCGCTTCGGTGGACGAGAGAGATACGCAACCTTGTTTCCCAGTCATCCATGAGATGGGGTTTGATCCCAGTAGGAACAAGTTTCCGCTTAGTGATTTTCTGTCGGTGTTGTCGCTTGCCCATGTGGCATCACTGTATGCTTCCAGTGTGGGAGGTTTTTGGTTAGATATGCGTAGCTCGAGTTCTTTAGTAGTTTTTAGATATCTTACGATTCTTTTTGCTGCATTCCAGTCACAATTTCTAGGATTCTGGTTTCTGCTGCTAAGTATGCAGACTGGAGCTGCGATATCTGGTCTGGATACTACGCTTAGGTACAATAGTGAGCCTATCAGTTGTTGGTATTGGACGTTGTTTGGTAGAAGTTTTTCATCAGATATACCGGGGTATCCGCTTTCCATGGGAGTGAAAGTAGGTTTCGCTTCTTGAAGATTGTACCTTTCAACTAATTCTTGGATTTTATTCTTTTGGCTCAGAAGGAGTTCACCTTCTCTGTTCCTTGAGATTTCTATACCAATGAATTGAGTGGGGTCTCCAAGGTTCTTTATTTCGAATTCTTTTTCGAGAGTTTTTACAGTGTTTTGGATGATTATCTCGGAATCGCTTGCGAGGAGCATGTCATCCACATATAGAATCAAGTAGATGGAATGGTTTTCTTCATTCTTGGTGAATAGGCATGGGTCTACAATGCTCTGTTTGAAGTTATTTTTAATTAGAGTGCTTGCAATTTTTGTGTTCCAAGATCTTCCAGCTTGTTTTAGACCGTAAATTGCCTTCTTTAGTTTGCAGACTTCGTTTGTTTGTCTTGTATGGAGTCCTTCTGGGAGTTCCATGTAGAGTTCTTTATCTAGGTCGCCGTGTAGGAACGCTGTCTTCACATCGAGGTGGATCACTTGCATCCCTTTGTAGACTGATGCAGCTAGGAAGGCTCTAATTGTAGAATGCTTCACAATTGGTGCAAAGGTTTCTTCGTAGTCTCGGCCAAATTTCTGATTGAACCCTTTTGCTACGAGTCTGGCTTTGTACCGCTCTATTTCTCCTTTGGAATTGAGTTTTTGTTTATAGGTCCATTTACATCCTATGATCTTTTTGTCCTTAGGTAGAGGCGTTAGTTCCCATACATTGTTCTTCTCAAGAGAATTTAGTTCTTCGTTCATTGCTTGTAGCCATTTTTCTCTTTCTATTTTTGGTAATTGTTGGACTTCCGAGTAGTTGGTAGGTGTCTGAATGTCTTGAGCTTCAGTTTTGTACAGCATGTAGTCATTTCTTATGGGAGGTATTCCCTTTGTTGGTCTCGTGGATCTTCTTTGTGTGACCACTTGTGTTCCTGTGCTTGTACCGGGTTGAAGGTAATCCTCGGTTTCTGAGTCCTCAAGGTTTTCGGATTGTGTTCCTGGTTCCTGACATTCCTCTGCATTACCAATATGATTGGAGGAAGTTAGATCTGTACTTAGTACTTGTGGTGAAGTTGTTTTTGTGGAAGCGTGGTGAAACCCATTTTCTTTTTCTATGAATTTTACGGATCTGCTGATTGTGATGTTGTCTGTATCGTGCAGGATTCTGTATCCTTTGCTTCGATCATCGTATCCAAGAAAGATCCCTTCGATAACTTTGCTATCCAACTTGTTTCTTTTTATCTTGGGAATATAGGCGAAGGCTTTACATCCGAATCTTTTTAGATGCTTCAGACTGGGCTTCCTGTTGGTCCATAGTTCAAATGGAGTCTTGTCTGTAGCTTTCGAGGGTATTCGGTTGTGTAGGTAATTAGCTGTGGTAACCGCTTCCGCCCATAGAGATTGTGGGAGTCCTGAGTCAAACAGCATGCATCTTGTCATCTCCATTAGTGATCGATTTTTCCTTTCTGCTACTCCGTTCTGGGCTGGTGAGTAGGGGACTGTTAGCTGATGTTTGATTCCGCTTTGGTTCAGGAAATCTTCGACTTGTCGGTTTACGTACTCACGACCGTTGTCTGTCCGTATGGTTTGGATATTTTTTCCAAATTCCGTGTGTGCTGAGATGACGTAGTCTTTTATTTTTTCATAGACTTCGTCTTTTCCTTTCAGGAGGTAGATCTTCGTGTATCTGCTGTAGTCATCAGTGAAGGTGATGAAGTATCTCTTACCGCTGAGAGAGTTAGTTGGTAATGGACCGCAGATATCACTGTGGACAAGTTGAAGCGTTTCAGTTGCTCTGTACTCTGTCTTCTTTGGAAATGGGGTTTCGGTGAGTTTTCCTTGAATGCACTGAACGCAGTCTGTGCTGTGCGAACAGTTATTTAGACTTAGTCCTCTTGCTAGGTTCTCATTTCGAATCTTCTTAATTGATTCTATATTTCTGTGTCCTAGTCTGTCGTGCCAGAGCATGAGGCAATTTTTGTTCTTGCAGTGGTTTTGTTTTGCAACATTTGCTTTGAATGTGCGAGTTTGGGGGTTGTCATCCAGGTGGAGTCGGTACATTCCATTGTCAAGTATACCGTTCGCGAGGGCTGTGTTGTCTCTTTCGATGGTACACCAATCTCTGTTGAACGTTACTTTACATCCGTTGGAGGTGGCCGCACTCACTGACAGAAGGTTGTCTGTTAGTTCCGGGATGTAGAGAACTTTTGTGAGAAGTAAGGTGTCAGTCTTTCCTTGGGGTGTGATGACTTTTATTTCTCCTTGTCCTATCCCTTTGACCTGCAGCTTATTGCCATTAGCAACCACAACATTTTGTGTTTGTTCTCTGTTAAGTGCAGTGAAGAAGCTTTCATCGTACGCCATATGAGATGTGGCTCCAGAGTCGACGAACCAGTTGTGTACACTTGCTTCTCGTTGAGTGCAATTGAGAGCTTTTGGGTTAGGTCCTTTTGTTGTTCTCTGATTTGTTGATTGTTCTTGGGTGACACTCGACTGATTTGTGTACTTTGGTACGTTTCCTCTTCTGAAGTTTTCATATTTGTACTCTTTGTTGCTGTTGTTTCGCTTTTGATAGTGCCAACATTCTTCTTTGGAGTGGTTTGGTTTGTGGCAGAAAGAACAGAATTTCTTCTCTTTTTCTCTTCTTTGGCTTGAAGCTCCGTGGAGGCTTTTTAAGGCTTTTGATGCGGTGCTTTCGTCTTTCGAGCTTTCTACTCTGCGTGTGTGTTCATCAAGGAGTTTGTTCTTGGTAAATTCAAGCGTTAGCTCGTCATCAGGCCTTGATTCCAACATCGTGATGAGATTGGAGTAGCTCTTTGGAAGCGAGCAAAGCAGTATAGCCGTGATGTGAGAGTCCTTTAGTGTTTCGCCAATGGTTCGCAGTTTGTCAACTAGTTCCATCATGGTAGTGATGTGCTGCTGCATGTCTTTGTCTTCTTCGAGTTTTAAGCTGTATAGTTTCCTTAGCAAATAAATTTTTCCTGAGAGTGTTTTTCTTTCATAGATATTTTTAAGAGTGTCCCAGGTAGCTTTGGCTGTTAGTAGGTTTTTGACATGCACTATTTGTGAGTCGGCGATGCTTAGATTAATGATAGCTCTAGCTTTTGAGTCTTTCTTTTTCCATTCGATTTTTGGTTCATCTGGAATATTTTCGGTGACAACTTCCCAAAGATCTTCCTTTTGCAAGAGCATTTCAATTTTGAAAGACCATAGTGAGTAGTTATAGCCGTCGAGCTTATTTAGGGTTACATCGTGGCTCGGGAGTGACGCCATTTTTGCTAAGCCTTTTTTCTTTGTCTTAACTCGTTAGTTGAATTTCATGCAATATTCAGTCTCATAATCTAATTGTTGTAAGATTTAGGTACTTACAGCTTGTAGGAAGGCATGAGGACGTTGAGGATTATATGATAATAATCTTTATTATCCATTTAGCAAGAAAAGACAAAGTTATGGTATCGAACAGTTATTGTAATATAGAGAAGAAGGTAAACAAACCAGTTGTGATGATGATAGGTCCAGTGTGGCGCTAGCTGTCGTAGCATTCAGTTATCCAACACATACTCAAATCATTAGATAATAAAACGGCATATATTGGATTGAATATGAAAATAGAGCAATCCATACTCAAATCATTAGATAATAAAACGGCATATATTGGATTGAATATGAAAATAAAGCAATCCATACTTAAATCATTAGATAATAAAACGGCATATATTGGATTGAATATGAAAATAAAGCAATCCATACTCAAATCATTAGATAATAAAACGGCATATATTGGATTGAATATGAAAATAGAGCAATCCATACTCAAATCATTAGATAATAAAACGGCATATATTGGATTGAATATGAAAATAGAGCAATCCATACTTAAATCATTAGATAATAAAACGGCATATATTGGATTGAATATGAAAATAAAGCAATCCATACTCAAATCATTAGATAATAAAACGGCATATATTGGATTGAATATGAAAATAGAGCAATCCATACTTAAATCATTAGATAATAAAACGGCATATATTGGATTGAATATGAAAATAGAGCAATCCATACTTAAATCATTAGATAATAAAACGGCATATATTGGATTGAATATGAAAATAGAGCAATCCATACTCAAATCATTAGATAATAAAACGGCATATATTGGATTGAATATGAAAATAAAGCAATCCATACTCAAATCATTAGATAATAAAACGGCATATATTGGATTGAATATGAAAATAAAGCAATCCATACTTAAATCATTAGATAATAAAACGGCATATATTGGATTGAATATGAAAATAGAGCAATCCATACTCAAATCATTAGATAATAAAACGGCATATATTGGATTGAATATGAAAATAAAGCAATCCATACTTAAATCATTAGATAATAAAACGGCATATATTGGATTGAATATGAAAATAAAGCAATCCATACTCAAATCATTAGATAATAAAACGGCATATATTGGATTGAATATGAAAATAAAGCAATCCATACTCAAATCATTAGATAATAAAACGGCATATATTGGATTGAATATGAAAATAGAGCAATCCATACTTAAATCATTAGATAATAAAACGGCATATATTGAATTGAATATGAAAATAGAGCAATCCATACTCAAATCATTAGATAATAAAACGGCATATATTGGATTGAATATGAAAATAGAGCAATCCATACTCAAATCATTAGATAATAAAAAGGCATATATTGGATTGAATATGAAAATAGAGCAATCCATACTTAAATCATTAGATAATAAAACGGCATATATTGGATTGAATATGAAAATAGAGCAATCCATACTCAAATCATTAGATAATAAAACGGCATATATTGGATTGAATATGAAAATAGAGCAATCCATACTCAAATCATTAGATAATAAAACGGCATATATTGGATTGAATATGAAAATAGAGCAATCCATACTTAAATCATTAGATAATAAAACGGCATATATTGGATTGAATATGAAAATAGAGCAATCCATACTCAAATCATTAGATAATAAAACGGCATATATTGGATTGAATATGAAAATAAAGCAATCCATACTCAAATCATTAGATAATAAAACGGCATATATTGGATTGAATATGAAAATAGAGCAATCCATACTCAAATCATTAGATAATAAAACGGCATATATTGGATTGAATATGAAAATAGAGCAATCCATACTCAAATCATTAGATAATAAAACGGCATATATTGGATTGAATATGAAAATAAAGCAATCCATACTTAAATCATTAGATAATAAAACGGCATATATTGGATTGAATATGAAAATAAAGCAATCCATACTCAAATCATTAGATAATAAAACGGCATATATTGGATTGAATATGAAAATAAAGCAATCCATACTCAAATCATTAGATAATAAAACGGCATATATTGGATTGAATATGAAAATAAAGCAATCCATACTCAAATCATTAGATAATAAAACGGCATATATTGGATTGAATATGAAAATAGAGCAATCCATACTCAAATCATTAGATAATAAAACGGCATATATTGGATTGAATATGAAAATAGAGCAATCCATACTCAAATCATTAGATAATAAAACGGCATATATTGGATTGAATATGAAAATAAAGCAATCCATACTCAAATCTGTTGTAAGATTTAGGTACTTACAGCTTGTAGGAAGGCATGAGGACGTTGAGGATTATATGATAATAATCTTTATTATCCATTTAGCAAGAAAAACAAAGTTATGGTAGCGAACAGTTATTGAAGTATAGAGAAGAAGGTAAACAAACAGTTGTGATGATGATAGGTCCAGTGTGGCGCTAGCTGTCGTAGCATTCAGTTATCCAACAAATCCCCGGCATGAATGTGGAGACATCACGAGGTTGTAGCGTAACTTCTCAAGTGTCGGCCTTGGTAGCGGGGTTAGTTCCCAGACATGGTTCTTCTCAAGAGAATTTAGTTCTTCGTTCATTGCTTGTAGCCATTTTTCTCTTTCTATTTTTGGTAATTGTAGGACTTCCGAGTAGTTGGTGGGTGTCGGAATGTCTTGAGCTTCAGTTTTGTACAGCATGTAGTCATTTCTTATGGGAGGTATTCCCTTTGTTGGTCTCGTGGATCTTCTTTGTGTGACCACTTGTGTTCCTGTGCTTGTACCGGGTTGAAGGTAATCCTCGGTTTCTGAGTCCTCAAGGTTTTCGGGTTGTGTTCCTGGTTCCTGACTTTCCTCTGCGTTACCAATATGATTGGAGGAAGTTAGATCTGTACTTAGTACTTGTGGTGAAGTTGTTTTTGTGGAAGCGAGGTGAAACCCATTTTCTTTTTCTATAAATTTTACGGATCTGCTGATTGTGATGTTGTCTGTATCGTGCAGGATTCTGTATCCTTTGCTTCGATCATCGTATCCAAGAAAGATCCCTTCGATAACTTTGCTATCCAACTTGTTTCTTTTTATCTTGGGAATATAGGCGAAGGCTTTACATCCGAATCTTTTTAGATGCTTCAGACTGGGCTTCCTGTTGGTCCATAGTTCAAAAGGAGTCTTGTCTGTGGCTTTCGAGGGTATTCGGTTGTGTAGGTAATTAGCTGTGGTAACCGCTTCCGCCCATAGAGACTGTGGGAGTCCTGAGTCAAACAGCATGCATCTTGTCATCTCCATTAGTGATCGATTTTTCCTTTCTGCTACTCCGTTCTGGGCTGGTGAGTAGGGGACTGTTAGCTGATGTTTGATTCCGCTTTGGTTCAGGAATTCTTCGACTTGTCGGTTTACGTACTCACGACCGTTGTCTGTCCGTATGGTTTGGATATTTTTTCCAAATTCCGTGTGTGCTGAGATGACGTAGTCTTTTATTTTTTCATAGGCTTCGTCTTTTCCTTTCAGGAGGTAGATCTTCGTGTATCTGCTGTAGTCATCAGTGAAGGTGATGAAGTATCTCTTACCGCTGAGAGAGTTAGTTGGTAATGGACCGCAGATATCACTGTGGACAAGTTGAAGCGTTTCAGTTGCTCTGTACTCTGTCTTCTTTGGAAATGGGGTTTCGGTGAGTTTTCCTTGAATGCACTGAACGCAGTCTGTGCTGTGCGAACAGTTATTTAGACTTAGTCCTCTTGCTAGGTTCTCATTTTGAATCTTCTTAATTGATTCTATATTTCTGTGTCCTAGTCTGTCGTGCCAGAGCATGAGGCAATTTTTGTTCTTGCAGTGGTTTTGTTTTGCAGCATTTGCTTTGAATGTGCGAGTTTGGGGGTTGTCATCCAGGTGGAGTCGGTGCATTCCATTGTCAAGTATACCGTTCGCGAGGACTGTGTTGTCTCTTTCGATGGTACACCAATCTCTGTTGAACGTTACTTTACATCCGTTGGAGGTGGCCGCACTCACTGACAGAAGGTTGTCTGTTAGTTCCGGGATGTAGAGAACTTTTGTGAGAAGTAAGGTGTCAGTCTTTCCTTGGGGTGTGATGACTTTTATTTCTCCTTGTCCTATCCCTTTGACCTGCAGCTTATTGCCATTAGCAACCACAACATTTTGTGTTTGTTCTCTGTTAAGTTCAGTGAAGAAGTTTTCATCGTACGCCATATGAGATGTGGCTCCAGAGTCGACGAACCAGTTGTGTACACTTGCTTCTCGTTGAGTGCAATTGAGAGCTTTTGGGTTAGGTCCTTTTGTTGTTCTCTGATTTGTTGATTGTTCTTGGGTGACACTCGACTGATTTGTGTACTTTGGTACGTTTCCTCTTCTGAAGTTTTCATATTTGTACTCTTTGTTGCTGTTGTTTCGCTTTTGATAGTGCCAACATTCTTCTTTGGAGTGGTTTGGTTTGTGGCAGAAAGAACAGAATTTCTTCTCTTTTTCTCTTCTTTGGCTTGAAGCTCCGTGGAGGCTTTTTAAGGCTTTTGATGCGGTGCTTTCGTCTTTCGAGCTTTCTACTCTGCGTGTGTGTTCATCAAGGAGTTTGTTCTTGGTGAATTCAAGCGTTAGCTCGTCATCAGGCCTTGATTCCAACATCATGATGAGATTGGAGTAGCTCTTTGGAAGCGAGCAAAGCAGTATAGCCGTGATGTGAGAGTCCTTTAGTGTTTCGCCAATGGTTCGCAGTTTGTCAACAAGTTCCATCATGGTAGTGATGTGCTGCTGCATGTCTTTGTCTTCTTCGAGTTTTAAGCTGTATAGTTTCCTTAGCAAATAAATTTTTCCTGAGAGTGTTTTTCTTTCATAGATATTTTTAAGAGTGTCCCAGGTAGCTTTGGCTGTTAGTAGGTTTTTGACATGCACTATTTGTGAGTCGGCGATGCTTAGATTAATGATAGCTCTAGCTTTTGAGTCTTTCTTTTTCCATTCGATTTTAGGTTCATCTGGAATATTTTCGGTGACAACTTCCCAAAGATCTTCCTTTTGCAAGAGCATTTCAATTTTGAAAGACCATAGTGAGTAGTTATAGCCGTCGAGCTTATTTAGGGTTACATCGTGGCTCGGGAGTGACGCCATTTTTGCTAAGCCTTTTTTCTTTGTCTTAACTCGTTAGTTGAATTTCATGCAATATTCAGTCTCATAATCTAATTGTTGTAAGATTTAGGTACTTACAGCTTGTAGGAAGGCATGAGGACGTTGAGGATTATATGATAATAATCTTTATTATCCATTTAGCAAGAAAAACAAAGTTATGGTAGCGAACAGTTATTGAAGTATAGAGAAGAAGGTAAACAAACAGTTGTGATGATGATAGGTCCAGTGTGGCGCTAGCTGTCGTAGCATTCAGTTATCCAACAAAATCATTAGATAATAAAACGGCATATATTGGATTGAATATGAAAATAGAGCAATCCATACTCAAATCATTAGATAATAAAACGGCATATATTGGATTGAATATGAAAATAGAGCAATCCATGATATAGGCTTAGCAAAATATGGTTATTCTTTTTGAGGATTTCTGGTTGTTTTTGTACTCACGTATATTGTAGTTACGAGGACATCCCTTTTAATAAAAACAAATATATATTTATTTAAGGAACGACTTGTTCCATTACATATATTGTTAAGACAAGTTAGCGGTAAACAAATAACAGCAAGTTTGAAGGTAGAAGTTGGAAGTTACGTCATAGTAGTGACGTCAGCATCTATGATGATTAAAGTCAAAGTCTGTGTAACAATTCCCTCCTTACTTTGGCTTTATTCCCACGATGCTGAGGCTCTCCAGGTGTTTCTTCATCTGGTCTCGGGATAGGTCCTTTGTGAAGATATCCGCCTCCAGGTCCTGAGATGGCTTGTACAGAAGGCAGATGTCTCTGGATTCATAACAGTCTCTCAAGAAGTGGTACTTTCTGTTGATATGTCTACAGCGACTGCTTTGTTTAGGGCTGGAGATCCAGTTGATCAATGACTGACTGTCTGTATAGATCGCAGTTGGTTTTTCCATGAAATTCCATTCTTCCAGCTCTCGTAACAGGTTTATTATCCACTTGATTTGACAGCAGCTTTCACAAGCAGCTATCATTTCCGCTTCCATTGTGGAGAGGGCGACGAGTGGTTGTTTACTACTTTTCCAGTCTATAGTTGCTTCGCCGAGCTTCAATACATATCCGCCGTAGGATTTTCCGTCATGAGTGGTCGACCAGCTGGCATCGGCGTAGGACTTCAGGATTCCAGTCTTCCCTCTTTCAAATTTCACTCCTAGGTCAATTGTTCCTCGTAGGTATCTCATCACTCTTTTGATTGCTGTCCAATGCATCTGTTTTGGTTGTCTGGAGTACTGTGAAAGTTTGCTAGTGATGTAAGCGATGTCGGGTCTGGTGTTAACAGCTAGAAACATTAGCATTCCAAGGGCTTCTTGGTAAGTGTGCTGATCACAATTGTCATCTTCAATATGATTGTCCAAATTGATTTCTTTGGAACCTGGTGTTGGAACTTCCTTACAAGTTTCCATTCCATATTTCTGCAATATTTGTTGTACATAGTGGCTTTGCTGTAGCGAAATTCCCTCCTTGTCTTGTATGATCTTGATTCCCAAAAACATACCTTTACATGTTACATCCTTCATTTCCAGGTGATGTCTCAATTTATTGATGAATCTGTTTGAGGTATCTTCAGAATCTGAGACAGTGATAAAGTCATCAACATATATCCCTACATAGAAGTATTTGTCTTCATTCTTCCATTTAAATAGGCAAGGATCAGATTTAAGTTTTTCCAGTCCACAGTCATGAAGTACTTGACTGAATTTCTCATACCACGATCTTCCGGATTGAGGTAGACCGTAAATACTTTTGTTGAGTTTGCAAACTTTGTTTCTGTCTTGGACAAATCCAGCAGGTTGTTCCATGAATATTGTATTTTCAATGTTTCCATTTAGATAGGCTGCTTTTACATCAAATAGTTTAATGACTGAATCTTTTGTTGCTGCCATTGACAAAATAGTCCTGAGGGTGGCATTTTTAATTACAGGGCTGAAACTTTCGTTGTAATATCTTCCTGGGATTTGGTTGTATCCCATTGCAACAAGTCTAGCTTTGTAAGTTTTGTTTTCGTTTTCTTGGTCTTTAGATATTTTGAACACCCATTTACTTTTGACAACTTTAGCGTTTACAGGTCTAGGTACCAGTTCCCATACTTGATGCGAGTACATGCTCTGTATTTCCTCAAGCATTGCGTTCTCCCAATGTTTCTTGTCTTCGCATGCGATGGCTTCTTCATAGTCTTTCGGAATGGTTTCATTCGTAGTAGCCAGAACGTAGTCATCGAATCTTTTAGGTATTGTTCGAGTTCTTTGTGGTCTGTCTGATTCACTTGACTCTGTCTGTCTGTTGATCATGGTATCTGGTGCTGGCTCTTCAATATCAACATCTGATAGAACATGATTGTCCAGTTGTTCATCCTCCTGAATGAAGAAATATGTGTCAGTGTCCGTATTATTATCATTTTGTTTTTCTTCCGAGATGACATTATTGTTCTCTCTGAAGTGAATGTCTGCGGTTTCAAGAATGACTCTCGCTGTGATATCAAATACTCGATAAGCTCTTCTGCATCTTGAATAGCCTACAAATATTCCTCTCTTAGATTTAGCTTCTAGTTTGTGTCTTTGATGATTCTCGAGTTTATAGAAGACTTCACAACCAAATCTCATGATGTGAGAGACGGATGGCTTTTTACCTTTCCATTTTTCCATAGGGGTAGTGTCTGGGTCACTGGTTGTGGGAGTTAGATTGTACAGATATGCAGCTGTATTCACAGCTTCTGCCCAGAAGTGTAGGGGTAATTGGGAGTCTGCCAGAAGTGTTCGGCCTTTGTCTAATAGTGTTCTGTTAGCTCTTTCAACTCTCCCATTGCTTCTTGGGGTGTACGGTGTAGTTAGTTCATGTTTAATTCCTTTGGATTCTATGAAGGTTTCAAGGTTTTTATTGATAAATTCTGTTCCGTTATCTGTTCTAAGTCGTTTTAGGTTTGAGTTTAGCTCGTTTTCTCTCTTTACAATAAACTTCTTCAAAACTTCTGCTGCTGAGAGTTTATCTTTGAGAAATTCTACAAATATTCTCCTAGAGAATCCATCTACGATGGTCAAGAAATATTTACTTCCGCCCAAGGAGTTTATTCTCATTGGACCACAGAGATCGACATAAATGGCTTCAAATGGGTAGCTTTCCTGATTGTTATCTGTGTGAACATAGGGTACTTTGGTCATTTTTCCCAAGGAGCAAGCATCACATTGATCAAGGGTACCATTTATAGAGTTCAAGCCTTTTAGAAGATTGTTCTTCAAAATCAGGTCTAGTTTGTTGTTACTAGGATGTCCTAACCTTCTGTGCCATGCAGTCCTAGAATTGTCCTTTGAAATCAAGCAATGTTCGTTTGGGACATGAGTTGCTTCAGATAAACGTGATAGGTTCAATGTGTACATGTTACCATCAAAGTTGCCTGTTCCTATTAGCTTGTCATCAGAAGAGTATATGTATGCTCCTTCAGAGTTCAAAAGAACAGAGTTCCCTCTTCTTACTACGCTTGGAATGGACATTAGATTTCCTTTCAGGTGTGGTACATGGAGGACATTATGCAGGGTTACAGCGTTGTTAAGTTTGTCCTTACCTTGTACAGTAGCTTGGATTAATCCCAATGAGGTAGATTCGATGTGCCTCCCTTCTTCTGCCACTTGTATGCTTCTTCTCTCCTCCGTCTTGTGCTCGATCCAATCACCATGGGAAGTCATGTGGCTTGTGCACGCAGAATCAATTATCCACACGTCCTGAGTTGTCGGGCGTTCCTCCCTTGTGCTTGCATGTAGTGCGTATTCTGAAGTGGAGTCTCTTCGTTGGGATGGTTCCTCCGTTCGTTCTTGGATTGCTGATCTGGCTGTGTCTTTGTTTTGTTTTGGTCCTTTATGGTAGTTCCTTGTACTGGCCATGTTATTTTTGTTTGGTGTATTCTTTTGATTTCCTTTGTTGTCAGGGTTGAACCAACAGTCTTTCTTGAAATGTCCTTTTCTTTTGCAAATGAAGCATGATTTTTCTTTGAATTGGTTGCCTGATGATCTGAAAGCATTTTCAGGATTTTTGCTTCTGTCCTGTCTTTTCTTCTCGAAATCCAGTAGAGTTTGTCTCAAGTCTGGTAAGGAGATTTCTCTGTTTATTGACAGTGCTGCTGCGATCGTGTCAAAGTTAGGTGTGAGTCCTTCAACAATGTATCGTACAAGTTCTCTTTCTGTTACAGTCTTTCCTAGCTGGGTGATCTCTTGTGCCAGTTTCTGTGCTCGTACAATATACATGTTGACATTTTCATTTGGGTTCAATTTTAGTCTGGCTAGATCCAACATTAGGTCTATCCTTTTATTTTCTAGAGATCCTTCAAACCTTTTCTTTATGTCGTACCAAATTCTTTTGGCTCTTTTATCGCCTCGAAAGATGATTGTTAAGTCATCCGAAAGTGACAATATTATTAGGCTGTATGCTTCCCGATTCTTTTTCTTCCAAATATCATATTCTAGTTTATTTTTTGTAAAGTCTGGCTCGTCATTGACAATTACGTCCTCGAAGAGATCTTTTGAATCTAGAATTGCTTCCATTTTCATGGACCACGTGGTATAGTTGTTTTCTGTTAACTGTTCGATTTTTGCTAAGTTATGTGTATCCATTTTTATTCAATATTTATTTTCTAAATTGGCGGTTAGTCCAATTATTTATTTTCTTTATGATTTAAATGGATCAATTGGCGGTTAGTCCAATTCGCGCGCCCAAACAACGCACTGCTACCAAATTGATATAGGCTTAGCAAAATATGGTTATTCTTTTTGAGGATTTCTGGTTGTTTTTGTACTCACGTATATTGTAGTTACGAGGACATCCCTTTTAATAAAAACAAATATATATTTATTTAAGGAACGACTTGTTCCATTACATATATTGTTAAGACAAGTTAGCGGTAAACAAATAACAGCAAGTTTGAAGGTAGAAGTTGGAAGTTACGTCATAGTAGTGACGTCAGCATCTATGATGATTAAAGTCAAAGTCTGTGTAACAATCCATACTTAAATCATTAGATAATAAAACGGCATATATTGGATTGAATATGAAAATAAAGCAATCCATACTTAAATCATTAGATAATAAAAAGGCATATATTGGATTGAATATGAAAATAGAGCAATCCATACTTAAATCATTAGATAATAAAACGGCATATATTGGATTGAATATGAAAATAGAGCAATCCATACTTAAATCATTAGATAATAAAACGGCATATATTGGATTGAATATGAAAATAGAGCAATCCATACTTAAATCATTAGATAATAAATCGGCATATATTGGATTGAATATGAAAATAGAGCAATCCATACTTAAATCATTAGATAATAAAACGGCATATATTGGATTGAATATGAAAATAGAGCAATCCATACTCAAATCATTAGATAATAAAACGGCATATATTGGATTGAATATGAAAATAGAGCAATCCATACTCAAATCATTAGATAATAAAACGGCATATATTGGATTGAATATGAAAATAGAGCAATTTATACTCAAATCATTAGATAATAAAACGGCATATATTGGATTGAATATGAAAATAGAGCAATCCATACTTAAATCATTAGATAATAAAACGGCATATATTGGATTGAATATGAAAATAGAGCAATCCATACTCAAATCATTAGATAATAAAACGGCATATATTGGATTGAATATGAAAATAAAGCAATCCATACTTAAATCATTAGATAATAAAACGGCATATATTGGATTGAATATGAAAATAGAGCAATCCATACTTAAATCATTAGATAATAAAACGGCATATATTGGATTGAATATGAAAATAGAGCAATCCATACTTAAATCATTAGATAATAAAACGGCATATATTGGATTGAATATGAAAATAGAGCAATCCATACTTAAATCATTAGATAATAAAACGGCATATATTGGATTGAATATGAAAATAGAGCAATCCATACTTAAATCATTAGATAATAAAACGGCATATATTGGATTGAATATGAAAATAGAGCAATCCATACTCAAATCATTAGATAATAAAACGGCATATATTGGATTGAATATGAAAATAAAGCAATCCATACTTAAATCATTAGATAATAAAACGGCATATATTGGATTGAATATGAAAATAGAGCAATCCATACTTAAATCATTAGATAATAAAAAGGCATATATTGGATTGAATATGAAAATAAAGCAATCCATACTCAAATCATTAGATAATAAAACGGCATATATTGGATTGAATATGAAAATAAAGCAATCCATACTCAAATCATTAGATAATAAAACGGCATATATTGGATTGAATATGAAAATAAAGCAATCCATACTTAAATCATTAGATAATAAAACGGCATATATTGGATTGAATATGAAAATAGAGCAATCCATACTTAAATCATTAGATAATAAAACGGCATATATTGGATTGAATATGAAAATAGAGCAATCCATACTCAAATCATTAGATAATAAAACGGCATATATTGGATTGAATATGAAAATAAAGCAATCCATACTTAAATCATTAGATAATAAAACGGCATATATTGGATTGAATATGAAAATAGAGCAATCCATACTCAAATCATTAGATAATAAAACGGCATATATTGGATTGAATATGAAAATAGAGCAATCCATACTCAAATCATTAGATAATAAAACGGCATATATTGGATTGAATATGAAAATAAAGCAATCCATACTCAAATCATTAGATAATAAAAATGCATATATTGAATTGAATATGAAAATAGAGCAATCCATACTCAAATCATTAGATAATAAAAAGGCATATATTGGATTGTATATGAAAATAGAGCAATCCATACTCAAATCATTAGATAATAAAAATGCATATATTGAATTGAATATGAAAATAGAGCAATCCATACTCAAATCATTAGATAATAAAAATGCATATATTGAATTGAATATGAAAATAGAGCAATCCATACTCAAATCATTAGATAATAAAAAGGCATATATTGGATTGTATATGAAAATAGAGCAATCATACTCAAATCATTAGATAATAAAAAGGCATATATTGGATTGTATATGAAAATAGAGCAATCCATACTTAAATCATTAGGTAATAAAAAGGCATATATTGGATTGTATATGAAAATAGAGCAATCCATACTTAAATCATTAGATAATAAAAAGGCATATATTGGATTGTATAAGAAAATAGAGCAATCCATACTTAAATCATTAGATAATAAAAAGGCATATATTGGATTGTATATGAAAATAGAGCAATCCATACTCAAATCATTAGATAATAAAAAGGCATATATTGGATCCAATATATGCCTTTTATTACCAAATTTTATAATACTCAATTTGTTACAAACCACGGAAATTTCAAAAGTTTTTTAAATAGAATAAAGGCAGTGGAGGATTCAAGTTGCTTTTGTGGTATTGAGGAACAAACCTCAAGACATCTACTGATCCATTGCCCAGCATTTCAAGATTATAGAATGAAGAATGAACTAGTTGTTTGTGAACTTAACAATTTGATTTCCGATAAAAAAACATATTTATAGTTCAATTCATTTTGTAAATACATTCTAAACTTTCTACAAAATCTGGATATCTAGTGTTTTCATGGGTTGAATAATGTAAATAACTTATGTAAATAAACTTTTCTCCTTGTTTGGCGCAAGTATCCCTTGCGGGATATAGCACTTTGGAAATAAAATAATTGAAATAATAATTATCTAATATATAGGCTTTATAATACAATAAAACCACTCTTTAGCAAACCCCAATAGGACTGAGCCTTTGGTTCACTATAGCCATCATTCATTATTGTTTGTATAAGATCATCTTATTAAAGGAAAATATGTAAATTTATTATTTAAGAAAAGTTCATTTGTTTTATGAATTGAATATATGAAAATTTAATTATTGTAATTGATAAGGCACAATTTGGATTATAGATTATAAACACAAGGTAATAAGACCAAATCCAAATAAATAAATAGTGTGTGACGTTTCGGTAACAGCGTTGTTACAATCTTCAGACAAAAGTACTGAATGAAAAGTACATTCAGTACTTTTGTCTGAAGATGGTAACAACGCTGTTACCGAAACGTCACACACTATTTATTTATTTGGATTTGGTCTTATTACCTTGTGTTTAATTATTGTAAGAAAAAGTTTTGTATACTTTTATGTGTGAATTTTTTTTTTAGTTATTTGAGTGTAATCTGAGGAGTGATAGAGACATGATAAGGCTAGGATTTGTAGGCCTATTTTTTCTTTAATAAATATTTTGTAAAATAAAAAGTAAAAGGCAAGTTTTCTTGAACTTATATTAAAAATAGGTAAATATTCTCTTCACTACTACAACAATTATAGCCATGGTTCACTGGATTATAAAATAAAAATGGGAATTATTTCAGGTTTGTTATAAGGGAAGGTTCACTGTATCTAAGGTTAGTTTAAGCGAGGTTGTACTATATATATCTTGTATAAAGAAAAGATGAGATGCTGCTTGAATTTAGATCATGTTGAGGATTATGGTATGGTAATGCAGTCGTGGTTAAATCTTGAAAGTATGATAATAAAAATAATTCTGATCAGTAATTTAATTGAACTAAAGGAATATTTATGAATACATAATTTGGTAAAAGTACTGCCTGGCTTAAGGCGAGTAGAACAAAGAAAACAAAAGATTATTTACATAATGTACAAAGGTTTTGAGCCGGCCAACGAGAAAGAGAAAATATCTTTATTTTACGGGGCTGCTAACCAAAATGAATGATTTTTGAGCCCCGATGGACGCATAAAGCGGAATATATACAAAGCATAGTTGGAGGGGCCTGGGGATGGGTGGCCAGGGATCATCGCCAGGTGAGGCCAGGAGAGCCGGGATGTAGAGGAGGACCGGGGGGGGGGGGGGGGGAGCAGGGTGGTGATCCGCGGAGTTCAGGGGGTGGCAGAGACGGGTTCAATGGTGTTGAAGCAGGCGTAGCAGGTTTGTAGCAGGCAGACAAGCCGCAATGCACGATGTAAAGTATCAAGGTGCTGCACGCAACCAAGGCTGTTCAAAAAGGTTAGATTCCCCAGGCCAGGGAAAATAAAAGAAAGACAACTGTTGTTTAAATAAGAATATTAGATAAAGCGAGAATGATTCAGCAACTGATGGGAAAAGATAGATTATTATTTTATTTTTATTTATTTATTATTATTATTTTTTTTTTTTTTGTAAAAATGAATATATTAAAGTTTTGGATAAGAATACTGGTGGGGTACCAGTGCTAAGACGACCAACCAGAAAAGTACACCATGGATTGCATAGCGCGTTCAAATGGGTCGCTGCGTAAGTCGATTTCTCGAGCAGCCCGCGCCGTCGAATCGCCAAACCATTTGCCCTCTGTCCTTGGGTTACAGAGACAGCGTCAGGGGCGATCACATACGCAGGGCAGGTCGCGAAACCGATCTTAAACAGCGGCACATGCCAGAGTTACGTCTACGAGCGGCCGCCAATGACCGGTGTTAACCATGAGGTGAGGAGTCCGAGTCACTTAGGTGATCGGAATCCTCCGCGCGGACGCGTGGCTTAAGTCTATCAGAGGCCTTTAGGAACTCCAGGCAGGCTCGCCAAGTGCTCCTGTTGAAAATAAAGTCTTTGAGTGACCGCGGAGTGTACCCTAATTCTTCTGCACAGGTGGAAAGAAGGGGGAATCTAAGGGCATCAAGACTGCTGCACTCAAGCACGATGTGAGACAGAGTTTCTTCCCTGTCGGCGTCGCAGTAAGGGCAGGAAGGATCGTCAATGACGCCTATCCTGTGGGCGAAACTGTCCGTCCACGTGTGTCCCGTTAGCAGGCCTACCACAATGTGCTCGCTAGGGACGATGTACGCATACCTTTTGTCTAAAAGACTCATTGGAGTAAGGCCAAAGCGGGTGTGGATAGAAGGAGCTAGAGAGAGGAATCTGCTTTCCCATGCTTCACGCGCCCGGCCGTAGATTGCCGATTTTACAAACGACAAAGGAGCGAGTTTGTAACAGCTTGGGTCAGCAGACTCAGCACCCCGCTTTGCGAGTGTGTCCGCAATGTCATTACCCACGTTCCCACTGTGGCCCTTGATCCATTGTATGGTGCATCTGTTCCCGTTGCGATTCAATCGCGAAATCAGTAGCAGAGCTCTGTCAATAAGGTAATTACCAGTCTTAGAGTTCAGAACTGACTTCACGACTGAGAGGTTGTCCAGGAAGAATCCTAAGGTTAGATGATTAGGTAAAGTGGTTGCGTTTTCAAGAGCCTTAACCAATCCAAGGGCTTCCGCCTGAAAGACAGAACAATGAGGGGACAGAACATGAGATTCACGTATTTCAGGTGCACAATCGAGACAAGAGAACCTGTACACGCCGGCGCCAACTCCATCTCTGGTTTTGGAACCATCTGTATAGTATGCCACGTGGAAGAAAAGAGCAGGAATATTACTGGGAGCGGAGTAATAGGGGGGGTAGGGGAGAGGATGTGGAAAGGGAGGAGGCTCGAGTGGAATTTCAGCGTCAACCAATCCATACTTTTTAAGGTATAGCTCAGTTTTAGCCAAGATTTCCAGATCGAGAGGAAGGACTCTGGAGAGGGAGATTAGAGCAGCGTTGCTGGTTGATCTGAAAGCTCTACAAGCTCTCACTAGGAAAGGCCTTTGAGCACTCAGTAGAACATTCAAGGAGCGTTGAGAAAGATTAGGAAACCAAACCGCCGAGGCATAGGCAATGGCCGGAACAACCACTTGCAGATACAGAGTTCTCAAGGCGCGGTAACCAAAACCAAAGTTGAGATTAGCGGCTGCGGTCAAACGCGGCAACATGCCGCGGACCTTGGCGCAGACTTCAACTACGTGCTGGTAGAAAGATAGATGTTGATCAAATCTCACTCCCAGCACCTTAATTGAGTCGCACCATTGGATTGGCCGTCCGTGGATAACCAGATCCCGGCGCGGTTCAGGCAGTCTCCCGTGTGGTCTGAGGAGAACCATAGCCTGGCACTTCCCCACGCTGAGTTCCAGTTTATGCAAACTGCACCACCTAGCGATCATATCTATGGTGTGTTGGGCCGCGGGAAGTTGACTAGGTCGGCATCCCGAGACCACCACGACCAGATCATCCGCGTAGGCTTGCGGGAAAACATTATTCCTGTAGTCCAGCGTGAGGAGTTCATCAAAGACAATATTCCAAAGGAATGGGCCGAGAACTGAACCCTGGGGACATCCTTTGGAAATTCGTCTCGACACAGTACAACCATTCATAGATAGTCTCACAACACGGTTACATAGAAACGAGTTTATCAGGTGATAAATGTTTCTGGGACAGACGCTTTTGTGCAACGCTCTCAAGATACTGGAGTGGAGCACGTTGTCAAAAGCGCCTTTAACATCAAAAAAAAGAAGAAGACAAGATTTCCTATTTTTAATCGTCCGGGTTATAGTAGATTTTAGATTTAAGAGTGCGGCTGTAGTAGATCTACAAGGCTTAAATCCGAACTGGTTTGGAGGCGCTTTACACATCCTATCGGCCATCCACGACAGCCTAGCAAGAATTAGACGCTCAAGGATCTTGCCCAAACCAGGCAGCATCGTGATTGGACGGTGTGATGCGAGAAAGTCCTCCCCACTTCGCTTGGGGACGAGAACGACGTCCCCCAGCTTCCATGTAGATGGAAAGTGGCCAGTGGTTAAACACATGTTGAAAATACTTAGAAAAAACGTCCGAAAATGTTTAACAAGTTTTACGATAAGAAGAGGTGGCATGCCATCACTACCAGGAGAAGAAGATAAGTTTACCTTATCCGCTGTCAACAACAACTCGTTATCTGTAAACAAAGGGTCGTTATCAGATGACGATGCGATGACTTTGCTTAAATCTTTGTGTTCTAACATGGTATCGGGCGGGACGCGGCCGAAATAGTAATCTAATACGTGATTTAATGTGTCCCGCGGACCTTCAGTGAAGCCGCTACCAACTGGGAGAGCTGAGAGGGGTTTGCGCTTAAAATTTCCCTTGATGAAACTGTAGATTCCACCCCAAGGGCTGATTTCGCAACGCGAGCAGGCTGCCCTCCATGCTTCTTTCTTAGCCAGTCTCCTCGCACGGCGATATCTTGCCTTCAGTCTTTTGTAAAAGACCTCCAGCACACCCTTAACGACACCGCGTGCCTTTATAAAGGCCCGCTGTGCCTTTTGAGTGGCTCTTTTGAGAGGATTCAAATCAGATTTCCACCAAGAGATGGACTTGAGGTATTTATCACTTCTGGGACGGGATGGAATGGTGTTTAGACATGTGTGAAAAATCTCTTCGCCGAGTAAATTAATTACATCGTCGAGGGAGGATGAGTCACGCACATTTTCTAAAAAAAGATTAATATTTTCTATTTTTTGGCTGAAATGTTCAAAAACTCTATCCCAGTCAGCGCGACCAAAGCTGAAGTATATTTCGCTAAATTTGTTTAATTTAAATCTGGTGTTGTCCTGTGAAGAGGGAGCAAAATTGAGGTTAAAGACGAGGCGTTTGTGGTCAGACAACTCTTGGTACTCAGGATGCCAATCGGTAACGCTATTTACAAGGCCAGCACTACAGCAAGTGACGTCGATGGAAGAAGAGCGGTTGCCCTCCTCCCACGTCACCGCGCCGTGAGTGTTGAGCACATGCAAATAGTTGGCATCAATAAAGTTTTCAACTAGATCTCTCTTAGGTGAGTGATGCCTGAGGAGCAGAGGTTTATCCGACCACCTAATAGATTCAACATTTAGATCGCCGCAAAAAATGACCTCGTCATAGTTCAGAGAATTAAGGCTAAAATTTATCTTATCGAGAAGAGGGGAGGGATCACATGATGGCGGAAGGTAAACATTACAAAGAAGAATACTTTTACCACTCAATTCACACATGACAAACACGACATTAACACTGGACAAATGAGACAAATGGACAAATTTAAGGCTAGGATTTACTACAATGACCATAGCTCCCAACCTAGAGTTTGTAATAGGGCCATAGCAAACTCTGTTAGATGGGATTGGCAGCGATGGGATTTTGCCGCGCGCGGCTGGGAGCTCTTGTAAAAGTAGTAAATCTATGTTCTCCTCACGACAATCATTCAATACTGAATACAAACAAGGCTGAGAGCGTCTTATATTGATTTGTAGGCACTTGAAAACAATCATTTGACTATCGACTTATTGAACTGATCCTGGGCATCTCGCATGTGCTTGCACATCATGGAGTTGGCGTTGTGCTTGTCACCGCACCTGTGACACTTAAGCGCGCTTTTATTTTCACAGGCAGTGGTAAGATGTGCACCTGCACAATTGGCGCACTTGGGCGCATTGGTGCACTTTTTACCATCAGTGTGCGTCCTGTGAGAGAGGCTACCGCAGATACCACATGGGAAGACGCGTTTCGCCTGGGCGAGCCTGAGGGACAGGAAGTCAACAGTGACGCGGCCGCGTGCAAGGAGAGCTTCCTCGATACCCTTATTGACCTCTATGATAGCGGTGGAAGGCAAACCTTCCTTCCTAATCAATTTAACCAGCTTCAAGCCGCCGCTGTTATTAATTAACTGCGGGGCTATCACAGGGTTTTCCATCAGATCAGACACCAGATCAGATTCAGATTTTTCGACAGGGATGCCGAAAATTGCCAACCTGGGCCTGAATGTCGGGTTTGGTAGGACTTTAAGTCCGTCAATGTTGGCGGTCTTAAATCCGTCCACAAACCGCTTTGATTCTGCAGAATTGGGAAAGTGAAGGACAAGTTTTTTGTCCTTCCCAGTTACCGCCGTCACATCACAACTCTTCAACTGTGGAGTCTTGGCAATTTTGGCTCTGATGGCCTCGAAAGATAAGGTGTCTGAGCCAATTTTTACATGGTTTACACTGTTCTTTAACGTCTGCGCGTAGGTTGAACGCGCTGGCACTCTAGGGTGTACAGTTGTGGGTTGGTTGGAACTAATTTGGATAGCAGAAGTATCAGGTTGGGGGATCATTTTAACGGGGTTAGGAGGAGAGGGAGGCTTGGCCAACCTTTTCCTAAGTTGGATGACCTCATTTTCAACTATTTTTACATTTTTTTTGAAGATTGGCGGTCGATTTAACAGAGTATTTGGATCTATGAAATATAATTTTAAATATAATAATATTTTAATATAACATATATATTGTTGCACCAGGTTGCGGCTTGGCAGACTCTTCAGCCTGGATTCTCTCCTGTGCTGGGTCTTGCATCTTACCAGAGCGTGTTTCAACCATCCTGCAAATTTATAAAAGGGAATAACGAGATAAGTCTTCTTTAAGTAGCCACCAGAATCCTTTATTTATTTTCTCACATCAAAGAGAGCAGTGAAGTCACGTGTACCTAAATACAAATGATGACAATCTAAATAATCTGTGTTTTAAATAAATATCATAGAATATAAAAATAAATAAATATATAATTTAAATTTCAAATATATTAAAAATAATATAAGAAATACGCCATTAATCATGATGTAACACTTCCCCCTCTCCAGAGGTCGTCACGTCCTCGTGAGTTACCTCATCAATTCTCTCAAAATAGGGTTTGAGTCTTGAGACATGGACAATCAATGGGTCTTGGCCAGGATTATCTTTTGGCTCAATTAAGTAATTTACGTTAGACAGCTTCTTTAATATTCTATATGGGCCAAAATATTTTCTCAGTAGTTTCTCACACTTTCCTATTTTCCTAATTGGTGTCCAAACTGCTACTAATTCTCCTGGTTCGTAGCTTCTTTCCATGTGTTTCTTGTCATAGTTCTTTTTCATTCTTTCTTGAGTCTTTATTGTGTTGTTAATAACTAATTTTCTTGTTCTGTTTATTTTGTCTAAGTGATGTTTTATGTATTCATCATAATCATCTTTGTCAATGTCCACCGAGATATTCCTGTCGTCCAAAAGAGACGTGGGTTCTCTTCCAAACATCAGGAAAAAGGGAGAATATCCTGTGGTTTCCTGAATTGTAGTATTGTAAGCATGAGTGATGAATGGGAGTATTTCGTCCCAATTTTTCTGATCAGTGTTCACATACATACTGAGCATATTGATCAATGTTCTATTTAACCGCTCTGTCAATCCATTAGTCTGGGGATGATAGCTCGTTGTGAAGCAATGTTTAATCTTGCACGTTTTCATCACCTCTTTCATTAAATTACTGGTAAATTGAGAGCCTCTGTCACTAATAAGATATTGTGGGGCTCCGTGCCGAAGAAAAATATCCTCTACTAGAAATTTAGAAACTTCTTTCACTGTTGCTTCCGAGACTGCTCTTGTTTCTGCATATCTAGTGTAGTAGTCCGTCAGCACGATTATCCATTTTTTCCTGTTTTTCGTAGATGGTAGTGGACCAACAAAGTCAATTCCAATTCTTTCGAAAGGAAAGTTGGCTGGGGGGATGGGCTGTAGTAGTCCAGAAGGTAATTGGTTTGAGCCTTTCCTACTTTGGCAAAGGTGACACGTCTTAACGAATTCTGAGACATCCTTTAGCATGGATGGCCAAAAGTATTTACTCTTTATTCGGTACATGGTTCTGGCGACGCCCAGATGGCCATTCGACATATGATTGTGATATTCTTTCATAATTTCTCTCTTTTTATTCTCTGGAACCACAAGCAACCACGCCCTGCCTTCAGGGTTCGGGTTTTTCTTAAAGAGGCATCCATCTTCTTCTTTAAAGTTTTGCGCAATTGATCGCCTGCTTCCATTAAGGTTTTTCTTAACACTTTCGATAAATTTATCCTCTTCGTCTGTTATTTGATTTAAAAATAGCCTTTCAAAATCCTCATCCCAATCAGTTTCTGGTAAGGGCCCCCTAGATAAGCCATCGGCGTCCAGATGCTTCTTTCCCGATTTATGTATTATATCGAAGTCATATTCTTGAATTTTCAATGCCCATCTTGCCAATCGACCTGTTGGATCCTTCAAGTTTTTGAGCCAGCATAAGGCGTGATGGTCTGTTACTATTTTAAAGTGTCTTCCATAAAGGTAGGGTCGTAATTTTGACATTGACCAGACAACGGCCAGACATTCTTTTTCAGTGGTTGAATAATTTTGCTCCGCTTTACTTAGGGTACGACTCAAATATGAGATCACCTTCTCTTCACCACCGATGTCTTGGACAAGTGTTGCACCTATGCCGATGTTGGACGCATCAGTATGAACATAGGTAGGTGCATTTGGATTGAAGTGACCTAAAATTGGTGGACTTAATAGTGCTGTTTTTAGGGTTTGAAACGCTTCCTCTTGTCTTTCTGTCCAGGTAAATGATACACTTTTTTTTATAAGGTTGGTCAAAGGGTCAGCAATTTTTGAAAAGTCTTTGATAAATTTTCTATAATATGAACACATTCCCAAAAAGGATTGTACTTCTTTGACCTTTTTGGGCCGAGGAAAATTTCTGACAGCTTTGATGTTATGTTCCGCGGGTTTTATACCATGTTTGCTCGTTATATAGCCGAGAATCTCCAATTCTTCAAAAGCAAATCGGCATTTTTTGTCGTTTAACCTTAAATTAGATTCACGAAAACATCTAAAAACAGCTTCAAGTCTTTTGAGGTGCGTTGGAAAATCCGGGCTATATATGATAACATCATCCAGATAACACAAACAAATTTGCCATCTCAGATTTCCAAGCATATTCTCCATATTTCTCTCAAAGGTAGCAGGCGCGTTACAAAGTCCAAAAGGCATCACGTTGAATTCATATAATCCATGCGCTGTAGTGAAAGCTGTTTTCTCTTTGTCTCTTTCTTCGACTTCAACTTGCCAATATCCAGATCTGAGGTCTATTGCTGAGAAGTGTGTAGATCCTTGGAGAGTATCCATAACTTCGTCTATTCTAGGGATCGGATAGACATCTTTTACTGTCACATTATTCAGTTTTCTGTAGTCCACACAAAATCTGTATTTACCATCTCGCTTCTTGACCAATATTACTGGAAAAGACCAGGGGCTAGAAGATGGCCTAATTATGCCTTCTGTAAGCATCTCGTCAATTTGCTCTTTTATAATATCTCGTTCTTTAGCACTTACCCGGTAAGGCTTGTGTTTAATTGGCTTCGCGTCTTCTGTGTCTATCCGATGTTTTGCCAAATTGGTTCTCCCTAATCTCGATGAAAAAAGATCTCCATACCTTTCTAAAACTTGTTTTAACTCCTTCTGTTCCTTTGGTGAAAGATTTTCGTTTATTTGGAATCTAGGTTCTTCGTTCTTTTCTACCTCTCTTTCTCGACTCACATTTATTTTCGCTGGACTACTTCCAAAAGCCAATGTTTGGTTTTTCATTATTTTTAACGGTCGAGGATACGGATTAGTTATCCAGATGTGTGTTTCCCTATTTATAACATTGATCAAGCTTCTTGCTAGACGAAGTCCATTTGTTTGAAACATTTTGCTGCTCTCCTCGATAATATATTCTCCATCCTCTGTTTCTACCAATGCCTTGATCAATTTCATGGAACATTCCGGTACAATGGAATCCTTGGCACTCTTTATTTTCAACATTTCAAATTTGATTTCGTCATGATTATTCGTCAAATCATATTTTATAGTTTCTTGCTTACAATCTATTTTTGCGTTCATTTTCTTAAGGAAATCTCTCCCAAGAATTAATGTCCGTAAATGCGTTTTCAATATCACAAAGTTGTGTGATAATGTTTCGTCATCAATTTTTATATTTAAAAATATACTTCCTACCATGTCCAATTTTTTTCCATCGGGTCCTGCACAAATTTTTGCGAGTTTACTTATACCATGGCCTGTATCGAGGGCCGTTCTGAGGTCGACCACTGAGAGGTCAGCACCTGTATCAACCAAAGCTTCAAAAGTCCCTATCTTGTCCACATTAATTTTTAATTTGTATTTAGGGTCCAACTTCTTGATTCCGTTTATGGTCGACTTGCTTTGATTGACAGATTCAGGCGCGACGCTTAGTTTAAATCTTCCAACACGGAATATCTATTCCGGGTAGGAATATTTGTCTGTGTGCTATGACATACATCAGCATAAAGCCGAGGTCCTGATTTCTCTGATATTTCATTCATTTGGCATTTTTCTTCGACCTTCTCTTGGGTATCTGCTGGATCCTCTTCTAGGATTCTTATAAACTTGACCCTACAATAACGGGCCACGTGCCCTGGCTTGTTACATTTAAAGCAGATTGGTCTTCCATCTTCCGTCCTATTTTTGCTCACTTCTTGGCTTTTATTGTAAGTGTTTCTCTGAAGGTTTGGTTTCGGCACAAAGTTAGGATTATAAGGACGTCTAGGGGTAGAGGGCTGGGGAAAGTTGTTACGATACTGTCTGGGGGTAGGAGGGGAGTCGTTCTTGTAATTATTGGAAACAGTGGTCTGGTAGTTTCGTGCGGCAGTCGGCGGCACGTACCTCGATTGTTGTTGGGGTCTAGAATAGCGTGGACCGTTATATAGGTTTCTGGATTTCTCCACACGTTCCCGATACTTCTTTTCAAAAGAATCCATTTTCTTGCACACGACAAGAAGGTCATCGGTCGTTTTAGGAGGGTTCAGGTAGAGCGCGAATGAGTACTCTTTTTTCAGTCCTCCAATAACATGTTCAATTTTTGTTTCTTCTTCCATTGCGGGGTCAACCTTGTTGCACAACACTAGAATGTCTTCCGCGAACCTGATTGCTGGTTCATTCCAGTGTTGCATTCTGTTGAGCTTCATTCTAAGTTCTTCTTTATTCGCGTCCAAAGAAAAATCCTGAATGAGGCGGATTTTAATATTTTCCCAGCTCGTGAAACTAGCCTTGTGTAAATTCAACCAGGTTTTAGCGCTTCCCGTCATGTTCATGGCGGCATAACGAGAGATAATGTAGTCTGCCCAATGGTACAAGAAGCCAATTTCTTCAAGAGATTCAATCCATGGGCGAGGGTCTTCCGTTCCATCATACTTGGGGATGTCGATGTTGGGATTCAGGACAACTGGGTCGGAACTAGCATCTCTACCAATTGTTGCACCAGGTTGCGGCTTGGCAGACTCTTCAGCCTGGATTCTCTCCTGTGCTGGGTCTTGCATCTTACCAGAGCGTATTTCAACCATCCTGCAAATTTATAAAAGGGAATAACGAGATAAGTCTTCTTTAAGTAGCCACCAGAATCCTTTATTTATTTTCTCACATCAAAGAGAGCAGTGAAGTCACGTGTACCTAAATACAAATGATGACAATCTAAATAATCTGTGTTTTAAATAAATATCATAGAATATAAAAATAAATAAATATATAATTTAAATTTCAAATATATTAAAAATAATATAAGAAATACGCCATTAATCATGATGTAACAATATTTATACAAGAGATGCATATTAGTTTTTCAACTAATAGTTTATGATACTGTTGAATCTCCCTGTGAAGGATACTAAATTGCAGAGCCAAGGTATCTCTTAGGAAGAGGTGTCTTTTAACCAGAGAATTGTTAAAAAGTAAAATAAAAATGGTTATTTTGTGTTGAGTTTGTTGTTAACATAAATACAACCTTGAAAAAGGTTGGTGTTCCACCAACTGAAATAATGGTAAATATATATATTTTTAAAAATTCAAAACTATTTTAAAGGCGTAAGATTCTTTTTGAAATTGAATAATTTCTACTGCCCTTACAGCAATGGAAAAATTAATGGGAGGGCCTGGCTCATCAGTGGTGAACCCTTCCATTAATTTTTCCATTGCAGTAAGGGCAGTAGAAATTGTTTAATTTCAAAATGAATCTTACGCCTTTAAAACAGTTTCAAATTTTGATAACAGATGGCGTGCTAGTGCATTATTATTTTTTTATATTCAATTTGTTATAATATAATTTGTACCACAGAATAATCAACAGAAAAATATTATCATCATTCATTCTTTTTGTTTACTTTCATATATACATAGATTATAATTAAGATTGTTTGTGAGCTATTTCTCTATATCTTATGTTATGGATCATTAAAAACAATATCTATTTAAAACACAATATATTCCTTTTTAATTAAAAATACATGTATATCACACTTCTTGTATGGTTAAAACACCAAGTAACCAACAACAACAAAAAGAGTATTTTTTACAATCCAAATTATATGTGTTTTAGCATTGCTAACCAGGGAGACCTGAAGGTGGATGATGATATAAATGCAAATACAGAGTATATTTTAAAAAGAATTCATTGAATAATAAAGGAAATAAAATTATGATTGGTAACAAGGAAATGTTGGGGCACGTTTTTGTAACCATACCCCAACAGAAGGCGTATGTATAATCAAATCAAATGGATACATGGCTTCCCTCCCACATAGACTTACAGACCATTCTTTTTGCCCAGAAACCTAGACAACAGATGACACCAGACTTCCATGCCGAAAGCTGATGCCTGGTAAAGAAGAAGACATCCAGAGACATCCGAGCTGGAAACTGTTGTTTCATATGTACATATATTCCCCTCACCAAAAATTTAGGTAAAGGTGACCAGAAAAAAAAAATGGAGAAGGAAGATCTCTAAAGGACTGAACCGAGAAAGGAAAGCGTTATATTACAGTGCAAGTGAAAAGGGGCCTGTGTCAATTTTAGCTAAGACGGAGGGGGGGAGCGATATATATATATCGTCCCGAGAAAAAGGGAGGATGGTATTTCAATCCATGTGGATGGGAGGGCTGGCGTCTGAAATTTTACACTATCGCCGTAGATGTTACTCTCTTTAGATTTTTGTTTTGGTAATACTATATGTTCTATTTTGATGGAAGAGGCCTGGAGTCTGAAATCTTACACTAGTGCCATGTTGTTTCTCTCTTGAGATTTTTTTTTTGTTTTGGTAATACTATATGTTCTATTTTGATGAGGCCTGGGGCGTCTATGAAATTGATACTGGAGCCGTTGGCCATTTTGATTGGTTTCTTTCGGCGAATGAAAATGGAGAGAGGGATGATATAAAAGAAGGTTCTTTGCCAAAAGGCGGGATTCGATCGGAGTCGCTCAGTGAGAAGGACGATTTTTAGACGGGCCTGAGACGTAGAGGAGACCAGACCTTGCCGCCGCTTTCGAGAGAAGGCAAGCCCCTAGCCATTATGGTTTAGCCCCCCCTTTTTTTTTTTTTATTTTTCGAACAGAAGCTAATCTATTTAGATTCTGAATGGGCCCTAAAGGGCTTTAAGTGACTTAAAAAGGAGTGTTAGGGTTCGTATATTTTGTCCCGCTAGAATAGATGGAGATCTAGGTTTCCTCCCCTTTTTGTGTAGTAGCCAACCTAGATTTCGCATGGGCCTTAAAGGGCTATAAAGTAACTTCAGGTCACCTCTATCTAAATTTTACTATGTAAATAGCATATCTCGTCAGTATAGACATGTTCCCAAATTTTAAGATATTTAAATAAATATCTAGAGAAACTTTCTTGTTTCCTCTGTTACCTATTTCATACATAATTTGCCTTATGGTGCTATTCCCACTGTTTAAATGAAATGTTGTATGTTTCTTACCTATTTGAAGGGAATGTTACTAATAATCAAGTCTCCCATAAATTACCGGCCACATACATTGCCGCGAGTGTCTGTGTTTCAGTGTTTTATAGATTGCCCAATTTAATAACGATTTCATGGGTTGTCTGATGAAATTGTATAATAGTGTCGCGGCTGTTTCCATCTTTAGACCATTGTTCTGACAATATTATATGCTCGACCCTTGCTTTAGCTCAACTCTTAATCAATTACAGAGTTTTTCCCCCCTTTTCTTTTTTTTTATTTATTTTATTTATCCTGTTTGCACGAATTGCATTACATGTGATGATGTAAAGACATATGCCGATAGTGCATCACTGACAGCTGTGCTGCTATTATACAACATTAAGGTCTTGCTGCGGGTTATATACATGGGGTTGTTGGCCTAAATTGCTATATATATATATACTTAAGTAAGGAAACTTTAATAAGTCACATCGTGTATTCTCCCTTTTCAACTATCCAAACCGGGAACCCATCAATGATGATGTAAAGACATATGCCGATAGTGCATCACTGACAGCTGTGCTGCTATTATACAACATTAAGGTCTTGCTGCGGGTTATATACATGGGGTTGTTGGCCTAAATTGCTATATATATATATACTTAAGTAAGAAAACTTTAATAAGTCACATCGTGTATTCTCCCTTTTCAACTATCCAAACCGGGAACCCATCAATGTCGCCCGCCGCGGGGCTCGAATTTAGTATATGTTTCATCCCCTATACTTTAGAAATATATACCTAATGAAAAGCCATACTATTTTTAAGTATTGGTGAAGTAGTCCACGCATCCTGAGATTAACAGTCTATTATAAATCGTGAATTTTAATTTATGCTTTCCGTTTCACGGGCATTTTATCAGGCAATGAAAGTTATGTTGAGGCGGTGTATACCGCATCTCTCGCCGCTGTCTTTTACGATTCACATTGTTTGTGGCAAAACCTTAATATTATCATTGATTTCTGACATCAAAGTAAAAACGTCTATGGGGATGAGTATCTTTTATTCTGGTCTTCTCGAGCTTTCGAGCTTGTCCGCCCTTCTACAGGAGAAACATATACAATATATCAAGAAAATATAACGTCGCCTGATGCTAAAACTATTATGATTCTATGTACATATATATATATTGTTACACCAGGTTGCGGCTTGGCAGACTCTTCAGCCTGGATTCTCTCCTGTGCTGGGTCTTGCATCTTACCAGAGCGTGTTTCAACCATCCTACAAATTTATAAAAGGGAATAACGAGATAAGTCTTCTTTAAGTAGCCACCAGAATCCTTTATTTATTTTCTCACATCAAAGAGAGCAGTGAAGTCACAGTGTACCTAAATACAAATGATGATAAATTAATAATCTGTTTTAAATAAATATCATAGAATATTTTATATAAAAATAAATAAATATATAATTTAAATTTCAAATATATTAAAACTAATATAAGAAATACGCCATTGATCATGATGTAACACTTCCCCCTCTCCAGAGGTCGTCACGTCCTCGTGATTGACCTCATCAATTCTTTCAAAATAGGGTTTGATTCTTGAGACATGGACAATCAATGGGTCTTGGCCAGGATTATCTTTTGGTTCAATTAAGTAATTTACGTTGGACAGCTTCTTTAATATTCTATAAGGGCCAAAATATTTTCTCAGTAGTTTCTCACACTTTCCTATTTTCCTAATTGGTGTCCAAACTGCTACTAATTCTCCTGGTTCGTAGCTTCTTTCCATGTGTTTCTTGTCATAGTTCTTTTTCATTCTTTCTTGAGTCTTTATTGTGTTGTTAATAACTAATTTTCTTGTTCTGTTTATTTTGTCTAAGTGATGTTTTATGTATTCATCATAATCATCTTTGTCAATGTCCACCGAGATATTCCTGTCGTCCAAAAGAGACGTGGGTTCTCTTCCAAACATCAGGAAAAAGGGAGAATATCCTGTGGTTTCCTGAATTGTAGTATTGTAAGCGTGAGTGATGAATGGGAGTATTTCGTCCCAATTTTTCTGATCAGTGTTCACATACATACTGAGCATATTGATCAATGTTCTATTTAACCGCTCTGTCAATCCATTAGTCTGGGGATGATAGCTCGTTGTGAAGCAATGTTTAATCTTGCACGTTTTCATCACCTCTTTCATTAAATTACTGGTAAATTGAGAGCCTCTGTCACTAATAAGATATTGTGGGGCTCCGTGCCGAAGAAAAATATCCTCTACTAGAAATTTAGAAACTTCTTTCACTGTTGCTTCCGAGACTGCTCTTGTTTCTGCATATCTAGTGTAGTAGTCCGACAGCACGATTATCCATTTTTTCCTGTTTTTCGTAGATGGTAGTGGACCAACAAAGTCAATTCCAATTCTTTCGAAAGGAAAGTTGGCTGGGGGGATGGGCTGTAGTAGTCCAGAAGGTAATTGGTTTGAGCCTTTCCTACTTTGGCAAAGGTGACACGTCCTAACGAATTCTGAGACATCCTTTAGCATGGATGGCCAAAAGTATTTACTCTTTATTCGGTACATGGTTCTGGCGACGCCCAGATGGCCATTCGACATATGATTGTGATATTCTTTCATAATTTCTCTCTTTTTATTCTCTGGAACCACAAGCAACCACGCCCTGCCTTCAGGGTTCGGGTTTTTCTTAAAGAGGCATCCATCTTCTTCTTTAAAGTTTTGCGCAATTGATCGCCTGCTTCCATTAAGGTTTTTCTTAACACTTTCGATAAATTTATCCTCTTCGTCTGTTATTTGATTTAAAAATAGCCTTTCAAAATCCTCATCCCAATCAGTTTCTGGTAAGGGCCCCCTAGATAAGCCATCGGCGTCCAGATGCTTCTTTCCCGATTTATGTATTATATCGAAGTCATATTCTTGAATTTTCAATGCCCATCTTGCCAATCGACCTGTTGGATCCTTCAAGTTTTTGAGCCAGCATAAGGCGTGATGGTCTGTTACTATTTTAAAGTGTCTTCCATAAAGGTAGGGTCGTAATTTTGACATTGACCAGACAACGGCCAGACATTCTTTTTCAGTGGTTGAATAATTTTGCTCCGCTTTACTTAGGGTACGACTCAAATATGAGATCACCTTCTCTTCACCACCGATGTCTTGGACAAGTGTTGCACCTATGCCGATGTTGGACGCATCAGTATGAACATAAGTAGGTGCATTTGGATTGAAGTGACCTAAAATTGGTGGACTTAATAGTGCTGTTTTTAGGGTTTGAAACGCTTCCTCTTGTCTTTCTGTCCAGGTAAATGATACACTTTTTTTTATAAGGTTGGTCAAAGGGTCAGCAATTTTTGAAAAGTCTTTGATAAATTTTCTATAATATGAACACATTCCCAAAAAGGATTGTACTTCTTTGACCTTTTTGGGCCGAGGAAAATTTCTGACAGCTTTGATGTTATGTTCCGCGGGTTTTATACCATGTTTGCTCGTTATATAGCCGAGAATCTCCAATTCTTCAAAAGCAAATCGGCATTTTTTGTCGTTTAACCTTAAATTAGATTCACGAAAACATCTAAAAACAGCTTCAAGTCTTTTGAGGTGCGTTGGAAAATCCGGGCTATATATGATAACATCATCCAGATAACACAAACAAATTTGCCATCTCAGATTTCCAAGCATATTCTCCATATTTCTCTCAAAGGTAGCAGGCGCGTTACAAAGTCCAAAAGGCATCACGTTGAATTCATATAATCCATGCGCTGTAGTGAAAGCTGTTTTCTCTTTGTCTCTTTCTTCGACTTCAACTTGCCAATATCCAGATCTGAGGTCTATTGCTGAGAAGTGTGTAGATCCTTGGAGAGTATCCATAACTTCGTCTATTCTAGGGATCGGATAGACATCTTTTACTGTCACATTATTCAGTTTTCTGTAGTCCACACAAAATCTGTATTTACCATCTCGCTTCTTGACCAATATTACTGGAAAAGACCAGGGGCTAGAAGATGGCCTAATTATGCCTTCTGTAAGCATCTCGTCAATTTGCTCTTTTATAATATCTCGTTCTTTAGCACTTACCCGGTAAGGCTTGTGTTTAATTGGCTTCGCGTCTTCTGTGTCTATCCGATGTTTTGCCAAATTGGTTCTCCCTAATCTCGATGAAAAAAGATCTCCATACCTTTCTAAAACTTGTTTTAACTCCTTCTGTTCCTTTGGTGAAAGATTTTCGTTTATTTGGAATCTAGGTTCTTCGTTCTTTTCTACCTCTCTTTCTCGACTCACATTTATTTTCGCTGGACTACTTCCAAAAGCCAATGTTTGGTTTTTCATTATTTTTAACGGTCGAGGATACGGATTAGTTATCAAGATGTGTGTTTCCCTATTTATAACATTGATCAAGCTTCTTGCTAGACGAAGTCCATTTGTTTGAAACATTTTGCTGCTCTCCTCGATAATATATTCTCCATCCTCTGTTTCTACCAATGCCTTGATCAATTTCATGGAACATTCCGGTACAATGGAATCCTTGGCACTCTTTATTTTCAACATTTCAAAATTGATTTCGTCATGATTATTCGTCAAATCATATTTTATAGTTTCTTGCTTACAATCTATTTTTGCGTTCATTTTCTTAAGGAAATCTCTCCCAAGAATTAATGTCCGTAAATGCGTTTTCAATATCACAAAGTTGTGTGATAATGTTTCGTCATCAATTTTTATATTTAAAAATATACTTCCTACCATGTCCAATTTTTTTCCATCGGGTCCTGCACAAATTTTTGCGAGTTTACTTATACCATGGCCTGTATCGAGGGCCGTTCTGAGGTCGACCACTGAGAGGTCAGCACCTGTATCAACCAAAGCTTCAAAAGTCCCTATCTTGTCCACATTAATTTTTAATTTGTATTTAGGGTCCAACTTCTTGATTCCGTTTATGGTCGACTTGCTTTGATTGACAGATTCAGGCGCGACACTTAGTTTAAATCTTCCAACACGGAATATCTATTCTGGGTAGGAATATTTGTCTGTGTGCTATGACATACATCAGCATAAAGCCGAGGTCCTGATTTCTCTGATATTTCATTCATTTGGCATTTTTCTTCGACCTTCTCTTGGGTATCTGCTGGATCCTCTTCTAGGATTCTTATAAACTTGACCCTACAATAACGGGCCACGTGCCCTGGCTTGTTACATTTAAAGCAGATTGGTCTTCCATCTTCCGTCCTATTTTTGCTCACTTCTTGGCTTTTATTGTAAGTGTTTCTCTGAAGGTTTGGTTTCGGCACAAAGTTAGGATTATAAGGACGTCTAGGGGTAGAGGGCTGGGGAAAGTTGTTTCGATACTGTCTGGGGGTAGGATGGGAGTCGTTCTTGTAATTATTGGAAACAGGGGCTTGGGGCCTGGAAGTGGTCTGGTAGTTTCGTGCGGCAGTCGGCGGCACGTACCTCGATTGTTGTTGGGGTCTAGAATAGCGTGGATCGTTATATAGGTTTCTGGATTTCTCCACACGTTCCCGATACTTCTTTTCAAAAGAATCCATTTTCTTGCACACGACAAGAAGGTCATCGGTCGTTTTAGGAGGGTTCAGGTAGAGCGCGAATGAGTACTCTTTTTTCAGTCCTCCAATAACATGTTCAATTTTTGTTTCTTCTTCCATTGCGGGGTCAACCTTGTTGCACAACACTAGAATGTCTTCCGCGAACCTGATTGCTGGTTCATTCCAGTGTTGCATTCTGTTGAGCTTCATTCTAAGTTCTTCTTTATTCGCGTCCAAAGAAAAATCCTGAATGAGGCGGATTTTAATATTTTCCCAGCTCGTGAAACTAGCTTTGTGTAAATTCAACCAGGTTTTAGCGCTTCCCGTCATGTTCATGGCGGCATAACGAGAGATAATGTAGTCTGCCCAATGGTACAAGAAGCCAATTTCTTCAAGAGATTCAATCCATGGGCGAGGGTCTTCCGTTCCATCATACTTGGGGATGTCGATGTTGGGATTCAGGACAACTGGGTCGGAACTAGCATCTCTACCAATTGTTACACCAGGTTGCGGCTTGGCAGACTCTTCAGCCTGGATTCTCTCCTGTGCTGGGTCTTGCATCTTACCAGAGCGTGTTTCAACCATCCTACAAATTTATAAAAGGGAATAACGAGATAAGTCTTCTTTAAGTAGCCACCAGAATCCTTTATTTATTTTCTCACATCAAAGAGAGCAGTGAAGTCACAGTGTACCTAAATACAAATGATGATAAATTAATAATCTGTTTTAAATAAATATCATAGAATATTTTATATAAAAATAAATAAATATATAATTTAAATTTCAAATATATTAAAACTAATATAAGAAATACGCCATTGATCATGATGTAACAATATATACATTAGAAAGTTTTGCATATTATTTGTTTTCTTAAGACATATTTTTTTTGATTAAGGTATTACACATATTCTACTATTGTTTGCTATATTCTATGAATTATCTTATAGGTTAGAAATTCTATTATTTAAGTAGTTTTATAATAGTTATTGGCTATTACATATAAGTTACTTATATTATTGTTGATATTATTAGCTGGTACTAGGATATATTGTGTTATATGTTTCGGGCAAATCTATTTCTATTAATGCTATTGTATTTTCTGAATAATAGAGAATCAATTATAAGCCTTTGATATTTGCTGTTTATGTTATTGTAATGTATTCTAGGTTCTCCTAATGCGAAAGTGTGACCTGTTCCTTTGCAGTATTGGAAAATTAGAGACCTATTGTCTTGATTAATAACGTTGCGTCTATGTTCATATATTCTATTGCTGACTCTCCTTCCTGTCTCCCCTGCGTATTTTGGCTTGGCAGCTGTATACACTCTGACAAGGGAAGGTTATCTTAAATTGATAAATGTGCATTTTTTTTGCCTCAAGTAGAGATTTCCAAGATTCTATTTCTGAAACATTTTTTTTTGGATGAAGACAAATAAAACCATCTTGATAGTATTGAATTTTACAGTAAATATTTGCCAGCAGAAGGCATGATGAGATTACATGAAATTTAAACCAGTTATATGCTTAGTATGTTCCATCAGTTGTAATTTGACACCGTCTTGAAATAAAGAAATTGGACGGTGCGCTATATCTTGATGCTGGATATTTCTGTGTCAGAAAGGTGTAGTTATTCTGTTTAATGAGAATTCCAATAATTATCGAAATTTAGCAGATTATCATTGGGGATTTGAACAACTGTCTTGAAAATTTTTGAACAGCCCGAGTAGATAAAGGAGTCCTGGAGTTAGAGTGGAGAATTAGTAGTACAGACTGACCACTCGACGCAGATAACTCTAGGGAACAATTATTGTGTTAATCCGCCGTAGACAAGAAGAACATTGATTCTCAGGATACTCGATAGGCAGAATTTTGAGAATTGATAAGGTCATGGTTAAAGTTTACACAGGCATGTGGGAGTAAAGACAGTGATTTAAAGAGGCAGCCTTATGCCTTAAATACTTTCAGTGGAAGTAGATGCCACTGCAAATATTCAGGTCTAATAATTTCTAAATTTGAAGTCATGCATGACGGGTTAGCACGGGATTGACGCCTGGACGGGTTTTCACTGGGATTAATCGAGCCTGCGAAAGAACTAGAAGAAGTGTGACATGTCACGCCACTGTACTAAGATAATAATTGAGAAGATTTATGTTGAGCCAACTGAAATTAGTAAAGAATTAAGAGATTAAGGTCTTATTCTTTGAGTTTTACACTAATTTCAATTACGCGATATGGACGGCGTTATAAGTTGGGTGGAAATGATTCGGCCGCAATGGGATGGTCTCCTGGAGATTGGTACGATCAAATAATACTTATTGAATGCCGGGCGGGATCGCATAAAGCATTAAATGACATCGAGAAATGCTTAAAGAAACACCCTAGAAGATTGGGGATCGACAAAATGACGACATGGAAAATGCTCAACATTGTACATTGGCAGCAAAATGATATCTTGCTATTGTATGGACGACCACTCCTTCCTGAAATGTGCAGCGGATGTTAGTCCCAGAATTAGGTCCTTTGAGGCGACACTTTCCTTTGCAGATGACATAAAGACGCATGACAAAACAGCACACGAGCATTTAAACTAGCTTCAATTCCTGCCATTAATTAATTTAGTTGACCAATAGCTATAGAACCGCTGGAGACCTCCATACCCTGTGTGAATATTTTAGTGAGAAATGAGCGATTCAATTCCATGAGCCATGAGGTATCCTGTAAGATCAGAGCTGTACCCCATTCAATTTTTTTTATAGTAGCCAGTGCGAGATATTTCCAGAATGTTTGTTTCTTTTTTTTTTCTAACTGTCATATAATTCGGAAACTAGAAAACTACACTATTTTGATACAGTTTACATCTAGCATCCATGAGAACTCAATATGACTATTGAACGTAGATTGAAGATTAATGAGCGAGCCAACCTAGAGAGAACGAGTTTAATAGGCTTACAATCAATAGTTGAAGCAAACTATTCGCACAAATTTGTTATGTTCTCTCTCTAAATGATCTATGACATTATAGGTTTTCTTAACAAGGTAACTACCCCGCCGAGTGTATATGGAGTTATAAAGCTTAAAGGTCATAGGCTGTTGGAATAATATTACACTAGTAATAATTAATAGTTCAAAATTAAGAGTGATAATAGATCGGGATCCAGATCCCGATGACGGGTTTCGAAGAGACTTCAGAGGGATGAAAGAGGTGTTGAAAGTGATGGAAGGGCGATGAAATATGATGAAAAAGGCGTTGAACTGTGTTATAAGGTGATGAATAAGAGATGAAATGTGTTGAAGGCGTTGAAGAGAGATGCGATGGAAGTAAGTTGAAAGGCGTTGAGGATGATGAAGGATGATGAAAGAGTGAGAAAGCGTTGAATGTTGATGAGGAAGAGATAGAAAGATGCAGAAAGATGTTGAAAGAGAAAGAATTGAAAAAAGTTGGATAAAGGGTTTTGTAAATAGTAGATAAAGATTGATGGAAGGAAGTACATTTAATGTATAAAGCGTAGCTGTCGACCGCAATATCGCCTCGATAGAACTATTTCTTTTAAAATAAGACATATTATGCACTGGGGGTTTGTGTAAGCTGATTTACATAAGTTTCGGCAACAATATACACTATTTAATATAGATAGGTCTTTATTAATTACAATATTAGGTTATATATTAAATAGCAAATATGTCTTAGTGTTATGGTGAACTTTAAACAGTTTGCAGTTTTTTTTTTTTAAACATGTGTTCTAGTGCTAAGTGTTGAAAGGAGCTTTAACACCATGTTTCAGGGTTTGTGTGTTATTTGTCTCAACCTTGTCTTTGTGCAGAATACCGTCTCACAACCTTACTGTAGTGTTTGTTGCCATCTTTAAAGATCTTCACAGTTTGTTTTAATATTAGTGTGTCATTTAGAGAAAATTGTTACAACCTTATCCTTGTATAGAACACCGTTTTTACACCGTTTTATTTAATAAGTTATATGAGAGATTTTAGATATAGTATAAGAGTTACTATTTACATGAGCCAAATCGACCCAACAGTTAGAGCAAGAGGGGGGAACTCAGATATTTCCTCCTTTCACGTGACGCGACTGTTCACCCCGACCGGTCGTGCCAGATAAGAGGGAATACCAGGAAACTCTGTCATCCTTGCACTTCGGGTTTTGTGATAGGGCTCCATGCTCGCTACAAGGACTACATCTTGGGTTTTCGTGTTCTCCTAGTGTAGAATTGGCTCAGCCTCATTTTTAGTATAGTATATAATTAAGAGTTGTCTCACAACCTTGTTTTAATATGACACACCGTTTTGAAGAGCTTGTACAACCTGTCAGGATATGATTTAGGAAATTTTTAGTTTCTTTTTATTGTTATGTTACAATTTTATCCAACAAGGGGTGACAACCAGAGCGAACTCAGAAGTAATGAGACGAGGGGAAGTTGACAGAGTTAGTGTGAACAGTTTAACTTTACGCAGGTCTACAAGGGTGAAAAGGCCCACACAGTGTAAATTCTGCTTAGACTGTCGCCACTAACTAGGATTTTGGAGTGTGTACGGAGAATCAGCTCGATAGAATGAGAAGTTTAGAGATTTCAACCTTTTTTTTTTTAAAACCTTTTTCTTTTAAAGTAGAACTTCATTAGGATTCCTTTTTTTTTTTTTAATACAAACTATTTCTTGTTAAAACCCGAGTTTCAAAGACCAATGAGAATAATGTATACCATTGTGAATTAACTATTTAGTGTAAATCTGAAATTTTAGTTATTATCAGGAGTAATAGGTGAAGGAAGGTGTAGGAAATCACAACTTAGAGGGGGGCTATGTCTAAAACAACAAACCTAATAGGCATCCTATGGCTTGTGTTGGGTAATTCAGAAACCCTATAATCCCTGGCCTTCAGGTAGTAGCTTTGAAATAGGTTTCTAATGAGAACATGAAAGGTCAATCTCTCAGAGTGAAATTGTGAAGTATAGGGACCTTAAGCCAGGGGTAGAAGTTAAGTAGGCCCAGACTATAGTCGATCCTTGGAAAGCACTTGAGAATGTTAGTGTTGGGTAGTGAATCGTAAACCCTATAAATCCATCTTTCAATAGAGTGCTGAGGTCGGACTACTGCAAAGGGGACAGACGCACGAGGAAGTAAGAAGAAAGTGACTTCACCCACGGTGGCTAGGGGAGAGACTCAATCCGCTTTTATGAGGTGTCACGCTTAATGGTCCTTTATTCGCCATTATAATTTGTGTATGTCTTTATATAGAATTGTCGTGAAAAGTCGCTTGGTGTCAAGGCAAGGGCAGTTTTTGAAGTTACACTGATTTTTTTTAGTAGGTTAGCTTCCAGATTATTTAGAATTGTTAACATTTGATTGTTAACAATCAATTTTGTTTATTTGTTTAAATATAAATAATGTTTATCCACGTATAGATAACTTTTATGTAGAGTTTGTATGAGGCATTAATTTAAGTCAATAGGGCTTTAGTCCCCACTTTGTTTTAATTAGATAACTTTATTTGATTTCTCATTGGTCCTGAAAGACTTTATTATTGTTAGGGTTTATTTGATAGATAATTGTAGTACTTTGGCATTTATAGCAATTTTTAACTATAGTATGAATGCAGTCTGCGAATGAAATATGTATGAATGGAATGACTAATGATTGTTGTCAAAGTTAAAAACTATTATACTGTTAGACCAAAATTACTTTAGAGTAGTGTTAGGGAATTTAATAGGTTCAATTTTCAATTTTGATTTCTTTATTTGTTAGGAACGATAGCCTCACAGGACTGTAAAAACTCTATTGTTAGGAAAATATTCGCTCCATTTTTGTTAGGTCTCCTTTTGGAGGAGTATAAATTTTTTTTAATTTCTATTACTAGGGTAATAAAGTACTCTTTGTTATTTATATCAACTTGAATTTTAAGAGTCGTAGATAATGATCATATCTCGATTCTCAGACTGGAAGGTTGTGGGAGGTTATGATCAGACCAGAAAACCCACAAAACTTCTCCTCATTAGAGGAAACGAAGAGGTATAGATTGAATTTTATGCAGGATGGGGGATTTGTTTTAGCCATGCCGTATAGCCTGGGGTATAACGGCGCGACCTTGGGTAACCGATCTGACACCGTAGTTTCGACGCTTTTAGCGTGGCTGGAGCGAGGGTATTCCAGACGGGAGGTCCTGTGAGATTGGCATGTAGGCAGAGATTGCCCAGTTATTCTAGACGAAGTGTTTCCGTCTATTGAATTTTTTTTTTTTGGTACCAGTTTGATCCCCCATAGCTAGCGGAAGTTTCTTCTAATAAAGGATTCGCCCTGCCATACGTTTTGTTGGAATGAATTCGAGCATAAGACCGATTCGAGAGACAGAATAAGTAATTATCAGGACCTTCAACGAGTTTAGACTCGATCCATGTTAGGATAAGATTTTAAAGTATTAGTTAACTATAATGACCGCGAACGAGACACCAGAACGAGCCAATGAGTCAAAGTTTTAGAAGTGTTGTATGGAGGACAGTAGAATTAAGAGCAGTTATACAGGGAGTAGAATCCTGAAGGAATTTGTAAAAGGAACCAAAATTTAAGATTGATAAAATTCAAACTTATAAGATGTAGATTTATAGGATTCAGGTCAATGAATAGAGAGTATATTAGTAGATGAAAGTAATATGAATTTCTTGGAAGGGGGAGGCAGCTGAACTGTACACACCCCAGAGGCAAGGTAAACGGAGCCACAAACAAAATAGTAGATTAGTCGCTCTGCCAAAACAGAAAAATTCTCTTCATACGGTTGTCACCCTAGATTTAAATGGACTGTGTAGTTTAATAGAGGTCTGGGCTATGTTCCATTTGACCAAGATTCTAAATGACGTACCCATCTGGGTTGAGAGAGTATTGTAATTTGAGGAATCTAACACACAAGAGAGAACCCACCCTCCAGTAGGATCGGGATAGACGAATATTACCCAGTGACCAACTCGTGATTCCAGACTGAATAAGATTAAAAAACTTAACTGAGATACTAAACCTTGAACCTTCAGCGCACAAATATATATGATGTGTTTTCATTTTCTTATTGAATATGTTATTATTTTATATCATATATATTATATTATAATCATATGCTATTCATTTCAACAATTTTATTTCCTTGGATATTCATGATATTAGTAATATTTACCGGCCATGTTGCGATTTTTTTTTAACATGTTGTCATGGCTTATTCTTCCCTCAAGGCATGATCTATTTTATCCTTATTGTCTTTTATCCGTCTTACTTGTATAAGTATATATATTTTGTCATCATATATAATTTTGTAGTAGTTTTCTTTATCATCTATCATGGGATGATTTTTATCATATTTAATCACTATCTACATGATATGTTTTACTTCAATATATATATTATACCCATCATATAACATGGAAGGATTCATTTTATCATTACATATTCGTGCCTTATTTAATAATTACTTTCACAATTTGTTTTCTGTAAACTTTTTTTTTTAGCAAAAGTCATCATATCATAGGCTAATCATTATGTATCAAGATATTTCTTTCAGCTAACTATAATTATCCTTTCCTTTGATTGTATATGTATAACTATACCACACGAATGTCTTGATTGGTACTTAAATAAAGATGCTGGCATGTTTTAGGAGTTGGACTAGTCAGTTATTTCTAAACGACTTCTTGGCGCCCAAAATTTTTTATATATAATATGTAATAGGGAAATGCTCTAACTGTATTGTTAGCAGAAAGAAGGTAGCAATGAATCCAGCACCACAAGAGGCAAGGATGGGGTTGAGAGGACTTACCACAAGGAGGGCCTACTCCTCAAGGCCAAAGAAGAAAGTGGAAGGGTGGTATATATACCCATGAATGGTAAGACAGATGACCTTGCTTACTTCCATACATATGATATGACTGTCCCCCATAACCTATGTTGATAACAGTGTGCTGACAGAATAATAACACATAAAACCCCTTTGCCAGGATGCACAATGCCCACTAATGTTCGGAATAATAAACATCTAGAATAGCATACCATCATTTTGATTAGCCTTATCTTCCCTATAGGTTTCGGTACACCTGGCTTCACCTAGTAATGGAAAATGCATTTTGCTAGAAATGGGCCTGCTTTCATAGTAACTGATGAAAGGCAGATGAATAATGAATAGCACAAACGCATTTGTCCATTACTTGGCAGGGGGAGGATTGTTGGGGCACGTTTTTGTAACCATACCCCAACAGAAGGCGTATGTATAATCAAATCAAATGGATACATGGCTTCCCTCCCACATAGACTTACAGACCATTCTTTTTGCCCAGAAACCTAGACAACAGATGACACCAGACTTCCATGCCGAAAGCTGATGCCTGGTAAAGAAGAAGACATCCAGAGACATCCGAGCTGGAAACTGTTGTTTCATATGTACATATATTCCCCTCACCAAAAATTTAGGTAAAGGTGACCAGAAAAAAAAATGGAGAAGGAAGATCTCTAAAGGACTGAACCGAGAAAGGAAAGCGTTATATTACAGTGCAAGTGAAAAGGGGCCTGTGTCAATTTTAGCTAAGACGGAGGGGGGGAGCGATATATATATATCGTCCCGAGAAAAAGGGAGGATGGTATTTCAATCCATGTGGATGGGAGGGCTGGCGTCTGAAATTTTACACTATCGCCGTAGATGTTACTCTCTTTAGATTTTTGTTTTGGTAATACTATATGTTCTATTTTGATGGAAGAGGCCTGGAGTCTGAAATCTTACACTAGTGCCATGTTGTTTCTCTCTTGAGATTTTTTTTTTGTTTTGGTAATACTATATGTTCTATTTTGATGAGGCCTGGGGCGTCTATGAAATTGATACTGGAGCCGTTGGCCATTTTGATTGGTTTCTTTCGGCGAATGAAAATGGAGAGAGGGATGATATAAAAGAAGGTTCTTTGCCAAAAGGCGGGATTCGATCGGAGTCGCTCAGTGAGAAGGACGATTTTTAGACGGGCCTGAGACGTAGAGGAGACCAGACCTTGCCGCCGCTTTCGAGAGAAGGCAAGCCCCTAGCCATTATGGTTTAGCCCCCCCCTTTTTTTTTTTTATTTTTCGAACAGAAGCTAATCTATTTAGATTCTGAATGGGCCCTAAAGGGCTTTAAGTGACTTAAAAAGGAGTGTTAGGGTTCGTATATTTTGTCCCGCTAGAATAGATGGAGATCTAGGTTTCCTCCCCTTTTTGTGTAGTAGCCAACCTAGATTTCGCATGGGCCTTAAAGGGCTATAAAGTAACTTCAGGTCACCTCTATCTAAATTTTACTATGTAAATAGCATATCTCGTCAGTATAGACATGTTCCCAAATTTTAAGATATTTTAAATAAATATCTAGAGAAATTTTCTTGTTTCCTCTGTTACCTATTTCATACATAATTTGCCTTATGGTGCTATTCCCACTGTTTAAATGAAATGTTGTATGTTTCTTACCTATTTGAAGGGAATGTTACTAATAATCAAGTCTCCCATAAATTACCGGCCACATACTGCAACATCTTCGTACACATTTATTTTTAGCAAATCTTTATTGTCTTAGTAAAGTCTGATACAGCCTTTTATTGTTTATTTTCGGAACGCCAAAAAGTGACAAAAACAAATCAAAAAGGGATGATGATAACCTGCGTCTTGCAGATTAACATTTTCATAGAAACATATATATATACATATTTATTGCTAGCTATATATCACATACATTGCCGCGAGTGTCTGTGTTTCAGTGTTTTATAGATTGCCCAATTTAATAACGATTTCATGGGTTGTCTGATGAAATTGTATAATAGTGTCGCGGCTGTTTCCATCTTTAGACCATTGTTCTGACAATATTATATGCTCGATCCTTGCTTTAGCTCAACTCTTAATCAATTACAGAGTTTTTCCCCCCTTTTGTATCCTCCCTTTTCAACTATCCAAACCGGGAACCCAACAGAAAGAGTAACTTAAGATGAGTGGCTGTCCAATTAAAGAAATGTTTTTCTGGGTAAAATGCCAAGAGATATGAATAAAATGTCAAAAATATTAACATAGACTTAATTTCAATATATAATAAATAGATTTTATAAAATTATATATTGTATAAAACAGTAAAAATATGACAAAGTATATCAAGAATACATTTATACTAAGTAAACAAGCAACAAAGATTTGTTTAATTATTTAGATTTGATATTTTATTATGAATATAAATATCTGTGGAAAAAAACTTCGTTTGAATTAATTAAAAGCTTTGCTTCAGATTATACACAACTTCACTATATATTACGTACTATATATTATCTTTTAGTAAAAAAAAAAAAAAACATCAAAATATAATTTTATATTATGATGTACTAGAGCGCCATCTGTTATCAAATTATAAAACTATTTTAGTGGCGTATTATTCTTTTTAAAATTTTTAAAAATAATAATACGCCACTAAAATAGTTTTATAATTTTATATATTTAAAAATGATAAATGATGAACTTATAATTAATGTGGGTCATTTGGTTGAAATTGCTCCCATTGGTCTAGTTTGTATAGTCTGGGTAAGAAATAAAGGAAACAAAAAATTAACGATGTAGTAATTGATAGTTCATCTTCATCGTTTTAATATCTTCCCATATTCTTGTAAAATCTGCTTGCATTTTGATAAGACTATCCTTTTTTTTTTCAGTTTGTTTTCTCAAAAAGTATGTTATTATACTTACCAATATAAGACAGCGGGTAAAATTATAAATCATAGACATAAGAACATTTATACAGTTTTAGAATAAATGGCTTCATCAATTCATGCACTTTAATCTTAATCTGTAAACAATAGTGGTACCAGGTAGTTGGCGATTTATGGATACGTTCCAGGAGACTGGGTTATCTATATGATTCCTTTCAGTATAATATTTTCGCAAAGCATTTTGATATAGGGAAAATTATATATAAATTCACCAACGAAATACCTTAAAATTGTTTTACACAAAAAAATTATAGCCGGTGTAATTACGGCCAAATTTATATTAAATGAAGAGAGGGTAGCAAGAGCTTCTTCCATTATGCGATATTTTCGGTATAGAGTCTGGTAAACCAAAACGTAAAGTACTAAGAATTCTACTTACAAAATTTTGGTTTTGGTTTGCCATCTCTCTGAAGATAGAGAGAGAGAAACGCATATTTTAAAAATAAATATATACTCTGTATGAATATTTCTTAAGTATATTATTTAGGTTTTAAAATATTTTTTATAACGTGAAAAAACCTTTTTAGTTTTAATAATTTATTTAAAATTTTCATAACGCATTGATTTGATATTTGAAAAATTCTTTGAAATCAACACTGCAATTTCATTATTTTCTATATAATTTTATTAATTAAATTAATAAATAGGAGTCTCCTCTCATTGAAGTTGTACTGCATATGAAATATCTTTATATATTATAAATAAGATATAATTTTAAAATTACATTTATTTTTTTTATATGTGAAATTTGCTTGTTTCAACTTTTTTTTTTTTTAATTCCAATCAGTCTATTTGCTTTCATTTAACTGAAAATAATTCAACTGAAAATTCTGATCCCTTGGGATGTTGAAATATAGGTTTTTAACTTTTAATTAGACAATTTTAATTTATATTTAGACATTTTTCATTTTAATTTAGACACTTTCATTTCTATTTAGACATTTTAATTTTAATTTAGACATTTCAATTTTAATTTAGACATTTTTCATTTCAATTTAGACATTTTAATTTAGACACATCGACTTTTCTATAAAAAGTCCATGTGTCTAAATTAAAATGAAAAATGTCTAAATAAAAAAAGAAGTGTCTAAATAAAAATGAGAAATGTCTAAATATAAATTAAAATTGTCTAATTAAAAGTTAAAAACCTATAAAGAAGTTAGACTGTATAACATGATGTTGGTGCACAAAATTTAAAAGAACTCAGTAAATTCTATTATTAAAATAAACCTAAAATTATACCGCGAATGTTTCTTTTTTTTTTAAATCGAAATTTATTTTCAAAAAGAAATAGCGACATTTCTAACTTTGATGTCGCTATTTCTCTTTGAAAATAAATTTCGATTTAAAAAAAAAAGAAACATTCGCGGTATAATTTTAATTTTCGTTTTACAATCATCAGCCGCGTTATATTGTGTTTTAAAATAAACCTATATATTAATAAAGTTTTTATTAAGAGATCTCACAAAATTATATATATATTCTCAAGCAAGAGGTTTTTACATTATTTATTATTTAATTTTTGTGCAAACATTTTAAATAGGAATGATGATAAAGGAATATGATCATAGAAAATGAAATAATTTGTTAGATTCTTTTATTAATTGTTTATACAGGCTTTGCAAATTTTGGGACAACTTTTTTTTTCACTTTAATATAGTTTATTAATTGACTAAATTGAACTCTTTGTATAAAAATAACAAAATATAACTACGATTGAAGAGAAGTCTTAATAAGACACCCCTCTTCAATCGTCATTATATTTTGGTAGAGTTTATTGATAGAAAGAAGTCACATTGAAGGAAGATTGGTAGTAAGCCTAGATATCAGCATGGCTTTTGATACCATATGGGGACTGGCTATCATCCAAAGCTTTGATTGCCTAGTTTGTCCAAACTCGCTGGTTTGCATCGTTCAAAGCTTCCTTGAGGACAGAAAAGTCTCATATTCCATGTAGTCATATAAAGCTTCAACCTTCTCCCAACTGGGAACACTCCAAGGCTCTGCATTAAGTCTCTTCCTTTAGAATGTTTAGAATTATTTTGGTCGGGAATAAAGTGATCATAAAATAAAAAGATTAAATCTCCTGTAAAAATTATATACAAACTATGCCCCATCTATTGACCATCTTTACAATTTATCAAGACTCTGGGGTCTGTGACAAACCAAACACTATCACTCACATTCTTATGTCCTATATTTGAATAGATATATATTTAAAATTCTATATAATCTCTCTCTCTCTCTATTACTTTTATATGTTTCAGTTTGTTGAGGAAGGGCTTTCCTGAAAGCTACTTTATACAATTTAATAAAAAAGAGTTGTGGCATCTTATACCTTTTTGTAATTTGTCGAAATCCACAAAGCTGTGATAATGAATACAAACACTATCGTTGGCAAATTAAGAAAGTTCATTTGGAGACCATGGCCCTGGCTATGGCTGTCATCAGTCCAGGGGGAAGGCTTTGAGTTTATGAGATCTGTTCATAAGGAATTCATAAATTCTTCAGAATCTGCCAGAGAGGTGTAGCTGGTATAGTTCCTAAGGCCAATTCTAGGGCCTAAATATATAAATGAAAATATTCTCGGGAGTCTGTTTTTTTTTGTCTCAAATGGTATTGTACTTTTCCAAATCAGGTAAAGTTTGCTTGTGTCTTTTGCCAATGACTTCACCCTACTAATGTAGGTTAGTGGTCGTTTGACTGTCAGAGCTATTAACAATTTTCTGGATTGAATGACTGCTTGGTGTGTTAAAAATTGTCTCCAGCTTAACCACAGGAAGATACAGGCCTACATATTCCAGTGGAGGAGAATTCGTTCTACCCTGAATTCTGGTTTAAAGATTATCGGCCAACCTATGACCATAAGCCAGAATATCCCCATATTGTGGGTTGAATTTCATCAAACACGAAAATTCATATCCCATCTTAAGAAATTTATACCCCAGACCCGCTACATAATTCGCCATCTTACAAATGCCATCCAGAGAAAAGTTTGAAAATTTCTTCAGTGTTAGTCAAATTTATAAAAGATCAAGCAGACTAGTGTTTTTTTTTTTTTTAATCAAAAACTTTTTCTTTACTGAGTATTATATAATTGCTAGATGAATTGATGCCTAATTTTACAATTAAAAATTTTGTTGAATATTTTTTACTTGAATGCTATAATTTTTAAGATTGAGTTAAAAATATGAAGTAGTGGAGTGGACTCAGGAGGAGCTCTGAACTTGAGAAATAGATAGCACCAAACCACACTAACAAGATTTAGAACAGGCCATCTCAAGTCATTCAAGATAGAAAATAATAAAATCTATCCCACTTGCCCTAATATAGCTTGGCACCTGCAGCTCCAAAACACATTCTGGCTTGCATTAGATGTGTTAGGACACCTCGTACCACGATTCACCCAGAACCCTACCTAACTTAACCATGTCCCACCCTTCCCCATCTAAGCTATAAACCTCTGGTGATTGTGCAGCATAGAGATGGAGCCACCTTCAGCCTTTACAACACCAAGCCAGAATCTGAGATCGACTAGACACCCTATTTTGTTTTCTTTACAAATCAGAATGCGAAGATGAACAATTAATTATTATATTTATTTTGAGAGGGAACTTCCGAACTCATGACCTTTCTATCAACTATATACAGCCTAACTCGAGCTGTCTCTATATATATAAAAAAAAACATACACAATCATTATGATAACCTTTCTTTTGTACATTCTATGAATTATTTAGGGGGGTCGGTGGAAGGCTGGTTAAACCGTTTGGTTTACGACCACTACGACCCGGGTTCGAACCCGCATTGGACACTTTTTTCTGTTTAAAAAAAAAAAAAAAAAATGCTCCAATGGCCCCCCGATTCTTGCAAAAGTACAACCCCACCAGCGAGTGCAAGTAACCAAACGGGGCTCTGGCACATTTGTAAGTGCAAAGTCGAACTGCTTTCACATGTATAGACATGTGGTGCGCTCACAGTAAAAAGCAGTCGCTAACTACCCACCATGATTATCATGGCCTGTACCACGTGTGCTAGGGATAAGCAAAAAAAAAAGAATTATTTACTGATTACATCACACACCCTTCCCTGTGAATGGTGTCTGACTTTGACCCAAACCAGAGTCAGAGATGGACTTAGATATCCCTTCCTGTGGTCTAGCCATCTGACCTATGGTGGTAGACTTGACTCCACCAGTACCAAGCCAGACTCCACCTCAAATCCTGAACCTTTCCCAAGCTGACACCAAGATGCCCAGATCCTACAATATTATTTGTTATTTTAAATTACTTTTTTTTTTTAATATTCAATACTTTTTTTACATTTATTTTCTTTATATTTTTCTTTAATATGGGGAGAGGGGGGAGTGTAATTGATTTTTAATTTTTTTTTCCAGGATGCGGAGGGTAGCAACAACAAAAACAAGAGTTGATATTTATACTGACAGATGGCGCAAACTATCAGCAACTTTTAGTTGCACAATCAAGAGATGCTGATTTCTTAGTAAAAACAATGTAAGGCCAGTCAGAACTTGAAAGATTGCCCACTTGGGAACACCAGATGCTGTTTTAATATCAGCACTAGTAAAGAGTTTTATTGGGGGGATAAATATAATGCACAGTTTTCTCTAAAATATAGTTAAAGGGAGAGGTGCCTCTTTTGATACATACATATGGCATCTAGTTTGGACGTTTAATTTGACGGGAGAGGTGACTTTTGCTCTTATATATTGTAACATAGTACGTATTTATTAATTTTATTTATATAACATAGTATTTATTAAATTATAAAACTATTTTAGTGGCGTATTATTCTTTTTAAAATAAAACAATTTCTACTGTCCTTACTGCGATGAAAAATTAAAAGGGAGGGCCTGGCTCATCAGTGGTGAACCCTCCCAGCGGTTTCGCCAGTTTAATCTACCATACCGCTGTTATATTGCATTTTTGGAACTTCCTTTTATAAAATGCAATATAACAGCGGTATGGTAGATTAAACTGGCGAAACCGCTGGGAGGGTTCACCACTGATGAGCCAGGCCCTCCCTTTAATTTTTCATCGCAGTAAGGACAGTAGAAATTGTTTTATTTTAAAAAGAATAATACGCCACTAAAATAGTTTTATAATTTGATAACAGATGGCGCTCTAGTACATCATAATAGTATTTATTAATTTTATTATTTTTTATTAACAGAGTGGTCATTTTTATGTTTAAATCTTGTGACTCTAAATTTCCCTCTTGGCTTATCTTTTGTTTACCTTTCATAGTTTGTCCTTCCCTGAAATAAATTGTTGTCTCCTCCTGTTCTCTTCCCTAATTTTCCACGTGGCAATATTGATTACCTCCCAGCAAAATTTTCATCTATTTTCTGGCCATAGATTTGGCCTAGCCAGATAAACACCTCCCTAAAACAACAGGCACCTCAGGCATATTCTACTGGATTCAGGTCTGAAGATCTGGACGGCCAATCCACCCCTCTGAATACTTTCAAGGAAATCAATGACTGGCACTGCCCTGTATCGTTGAATAGTCAATGCTACTTGCTCAAACACAGGGAAAAATTTACCCCTTTTCAAAATTATGCCATCCCAGACCAGGAGACCCTTCCCAAAAGGGATTGAAGCTATTCCTGTAGTTCTCTCCATGACTTTCTGAGAATAAGTGTTCTTGACTGAATCTTAACTCTGATGAATCATTGAATGGGTCCACTGAACCTGGGTCCAGGTACCAATTAAAGAGGGCTTTCCTGTACTCAGCTAAACACCTCTTTGGCGGATGGTGAAGATTCTCATGAAATGAGAACTCTAGCACGAGTGTACTCTCATGGAGGTTCTACTGTACATACATTTTTAATACAGTAGAACCTCTCTGTAAAGGACAACACCTAATTGCAGAGCTAAAGTGTCTTTTGGAGAGAGGTTTTCCTCTACTGTAGAGTTAATATATAGTAAAAATGGTAATTGTGGCGATGAAATCTGTCCATTATAGACGGCTGTTCTCTAGCGGGAGTGTCCTTTCATGGAGGTTCTACTGTAATTGATTTTGTTTCAGATTTAGGGGACCTTATCAAGATATTTTGGATAGAGAACTCAACCTAGAAACAGTGTTGGATAAACACAAGGTAATAAGACCAAATACAAACAAATAATGTGTGATGTTTCGGTAACAGCGTTGTTACCATCTTCAGACAAAAGTACTGAATGGTACTGTAAAGTACTGAAAAGGACTAAAGTCATTTAGTACTTTTGTCTGAAGATGGTAACAACGCTGTTACCGAAACGTCACACACTATTTATTTGGATTTGGTCTTATTACCTTGTGTTTATTATCTATAATCCAAATTATGCCTTATCAGTGTTGGATAAAATTTAATCGAGATTACACTTTATAATTACAAGTGATTGATAAGTTACCATTTGTATTATAGATTATAAACACAATTTAATAGGACCAAATCCAAATTAATAAATTCTGTTGGTCTTAGTACATTGTATTTCTAATCTTTAATACAAATAGTAGCTCATCAATTATTTGTAATTGTAATTATAAAAAATGTAATAATCATTATTTCAGATTGTAATTATACAGTAGAACCTCTCTTTAGCGGGACATCCTGCTACAATGCCATAGGTGCCAAAACTTTGGACACTCTCAGTTTGAATGCAGGGAAACTCCCAAATGTGTAAAATATGGAGAAAATCATTTCACATCCGAATGCACCAAAGAAAAAGAAGTCCCACCTAAATGTGCAAACTGCCAGGGTCAGCATACAGCAAGTTGGCGTGGTTGCCCACTATACAGAAAGGTAAATAGAGTGCCCCAAACCCAAAACAATCAGAAACCAAACCCCAATACAGAAAAAGAAAAATCCAACCCTACAGGTCCAAACCCTTCTGAAATTCCCCAACCCATTCAAAACAAGGACAAAACTCCATATGTCAATAAAGAACCTCCCAATCCTCCCTCAGCCAATAAGGTCAACCAACTAGAGAGCGCTATTAAAAAGGCTCTCAGTGACCCCGCAATAATAACCAACATCATGAAAAACATTGTAGACACCATTAGATGTAAATGAATAACAAAAATATGTATAAAAATAGCCTTCGAATCGTTCACTGGAACGCGTGTAGTCTCCGAAACAAAAAACAACAATTCTCAGAATTCCTGAACGATCACAACATCAACATCGCACTAGTGTCAGAAACCTGGCTTAAGCCGTGCCATAAAATGAGGATTCAAAACTTCATCACCCTCCGCAACGACAGACTAACCGGACAAGGTGGTAGAACTGCCATATTCATCCACAAGAAGTACAGCCATGCACCTATTCATGCCACCACCTCAAGCCTGGAAACAACAGGAATTTCTATTAAAAACAAAACGGGTTAAATATGAACCTGTATTCGTGCTACAAACCACCAAACACGTATCTAGACCAAACCGATATCTATAACATTTTTTCAAAGGACACACCGACCATCATAGCAGGGGACCTAAACTGCAAACATCCTGCCTGGGGTTCCACCACCACTAACCCAAGCGGGAGAAGGCTCCAAAACGCAATCAACGTTATGGACTAGATGTGAGCTACCCCGACGAACCTACTCATGACTCACCTCCAGATATCATTGATATCGCCGTGCACAAAAACATCTCCCAAAGCGCATACTCTAAAGTCCTACACGAACTAACCTCTGATCATCTCCCATTACTACTTGTGCTACAGGATTTCAAAATCTCCTACTCAAATACAAAAATAAAAATTACAGATTGGGCCCTATTCAAGTACAAAATGGAAATCGCTGAACCTCCTGAACTGATCCTAGACACATCTTCAAAAATAGTCGAAGCCATTACACACATTGAAGAACAAATGGTGCAAAATTTGAAAGATTCAACAAAATATAAGGACTCGGAACTAGAACGAAGATATCCACCTCACATTAAAGAAAAAATACGATCCACCAACAGACTAAGAAAAAAAATAAAACCTGCGACTCCTGAGATAAATCAGCCTACATGACGGCCCGGAGAGAATCACAGAAACTTACAAGAGAGCACGATAACACCAGCTGGGACCACTTTATCGAAAACTTGAAAGTCACGGACCAAACCATATGGAAAGCCATCAAACGATTATCTAACTCTGAAAAACAAGAAATAACATTGAAGACAATGGGCAGACACTAACCACAGAAGAAGCAGCTGAATGATTTGCCAAAAACTATGAAAAACAGTTCACCCCCAATCCCTATACATCCCACTCCAAACCTACTCGTACATATATCAAACGTGTGAATTCATACATGAAAAAAAAAAAAAAATAAAGAAACAGGACTAGAACCAACAAACCTTGGTGAAATAAAAGCGATTATTGAATATCTACCAAATAAAAAAGCTCCCGGAATCGACGAATTGCCTAATGAAGCTCTCAAACGGCTCCCTAATCATATACTAGCATCAATAACCAAAATCTTTAACGCCTCACGGCAGCTTGCCCACTTCCCTGACAGATGGAAAATGTCCATTATCTGTCCCATACTTAAAAAAGGAAAATCCATGCATGAACCAACAAGCTACAGGCCCATCTCACTGCTACCTGCCATCTCAAAACTATTTGAAAGAATTGTTTTAAGAAGACTCAGAAAATCCCTCGAAGAAAGCTAGTTGTTGTCACTGAAAAAATAAGAAAAGCCATGGACCTAGGCCAAATAACAGAAGCCGTATTCTTCGATATTGCCAAAGCATTCGATAAAGTCTGGCATGAGGCCCTTCTCTACAAAATGTGCAAAAAGCGCCTTCCCGGAGACATCATAAAAATAACGCAAAACTTCTTAACAAATAGAACATTCAAGGTACGAGTCAAAGACTAACTTTCAACAGCTAGGAACATCCTTGCCGGGGTCCCCCAAGGATCAGTCACAGGACCAAACTTATTCGACATATATATAGATGACTTCCCCTGTATTGAAGACACCTCTTTACACCTATTTGCCGATGATACCGCCATCTTAGCCTCGACATATGACTTCGACAGACGCCACATGAAACTCCAAGAAGCCTGCATCTTTTCCACGCTCTGGTGTAAAGAATGGCGAGTCACAATGAACCCCCAAAAAAGTGAAGCAATAATTTTCTCCAGAAAAAAAGACAAAATTAAGAAACCTTTAGACGAACTCTTTGTCTTCGAAGACAATATTAAATGGAAAGAGAACATCCGATACCTAGGGATGACCCTAGACGAGCACCTAACCTTCAAAAAACACATCGAAACCAGAATTAATTTGGCGAAAGCTGCCCAACACCGATTATCCCCACTTCTAGGACCAAAAAGCAATTATCCCTTCATTGCAAAAGAACAATTTACACGTCAATAATAAGACCAATTATAATATACGGCCACCCCATTTTTATGACAGCACATAAGACCATCCTTAAAAAGCTAGAAGTCTTTGAAAATAAAATGATTAAAAAAATCATGTCTCCACCCTGGTTCGTTCGGAACACAATCCTCAGGAACGATCTAAATATCGAAAACATCAATGACTACATTAATAAACAATCATTTAAATTCTACGAAAAATCCGAAAACCTCACCTTTAAGGAAGCTACAAACTACAAATGCGGGAAAAGGAAAATAAGAAATATAAAACCTAGACAAATTATCCATCAATTAAGCCAGAATGACGAAAAGTGGAAAAAAAGGAAAAACAAACCCACCTTGAATATCAAACAAGCCAGAAAAAAACCTTCTCAAGAACACTATCTCCAAGGACCTGAGAATCCGGACCCAACGACATCATTATAAATTATAATTGTAAATGAACAAACCCTGTACATCCCCCTCAATATGATGATCTAGGTTGCTCTTTTTGAGCGGCACCTAATAAAGTTATTTTGAACCTGAGACATCCTGCTAGCAGACACCTCTCTATAAAGGGCAGTTTTCATTTGCAAAATTACATTTTTACTATTTAGCAACTCTCTGGTAAGAGGACACCTCTCCCTAAAGGACACTTTGTCTCTGAAAATAGGTGTTGTCCTTTACAGGGAGGTTGTTCTACTGTAGCAACTCTCCAGTAAAAGGACACCTCTCCCTAAAGGACACTTTGGCTCTGCAATTAGGTGTTGTCCTTTACAGGGAGGTAGTTCTATTGTAGCAACTCTCCAGTAAGAGGACACCTCTCCCTAAAGGACACTTTGGTTATGCAATTAGGTGTCCTTTACAGGGAGGTTCTACTGTAAATGTAAACATGATTACCTAAAACCATGATGGGAATTCTGAATTCCCCAAAGTTGTCACTGACCAGTGTGCAGGTTGGTCAATAGATAATATTATCACCAAGATTCTGTAGACTCAGGAGATATCTGCTGTTGATATCAGGACATGTGGTGATAGTTTGTCATCCACGTGGCTTCAACACAGAAAACTCTACGACAAGGGTCTTCATAACTAAAGTGACTTGGTCCTTTCACTATATAAAAAAAAAACGAAATCTAGACTTGAAAAATAGACTTGAAATAGAAGGGGGAAAAAAAACTTATTAACTTTATTTGAAAGGTGCAATGCTTGAAGAGTGTTTTGAAGCAACAAGGTATTAGAGCCATTTTTTTCAAATAAACATTGTATTATATAATGTGATAATGATGTATTAAAATCATCTTTTATCTTTGAATATATATTTAATAAAACTTTGCCTAGGATTTGTCTTGATTTTGAAATTAGACATAGATGTACATGTATGTTAATTAAATAAAAACAAAAACAAACGATAGCAATTTATTTAATAATTTATAGCAATTCTTTTGTCTATTTACAATGTATGTTAATGATAAGAAGAACCTATCATCTAATGATTTCTATTGTTATTCAGTATTAATGTAAGGAAATTGGTCAATTAAGGGAATTAAAACAAAGTGACCACTATTAAGAGGCAGTCTCTTCCTGTGTGTATGGCTGTCCTTTAATTATACGGTCTAAAAATTTTGAAAAGTAAAAAAAAAAAAAAAAACCTGCGGCTATAGTGAACCAAAAGCTCTGTCCCATTGGGGTTCAGTATAGAGGGGTTTTACTGTATATATAATACCCAAACTGTATAATAAGAAATATATAAAGTAAAACCTCACTGTAAAGGACAACACCTAATTACAGAGCCAAAGTGTCCTTTAGGGACAGGTGTCCTCTTACAGGAGAGTTGCTAAATAGTAAAAATGGTATGATAAAGCACAATTTGGATTATAGATTATAATACAAGAAAATAAGACCTAATCATACACACTAATAAATTATTTGGATTAGGTCTTATTTTCTTGTACTAAAAATGACCATTTTGCAAATGAAAACTGTCCTTTGTAGAGAGGTATCCACTAAATGGAGGTTCTACTGTATATGTTTTTTGTTCCCTTAAATAAAAATCTTAAAACTAAACTACAATAAAAATTTGCTGATCACTTAATAAAACTCTGTAAAACCAAACTTCAGATGTTTTCATCAAAAGGAAACTCGCCCAATTACTCTGTACGATAAGGGGATAAGCAACTTCCCATTTGCCGGTCCAAAGTCCCTGGATGAAAAAGGAGGAGGGGGAGCAGTAATAAGCTCGCTAAAAAACCTGGGCTCAGCTGGCCTGGCTGATAGTACCCTGTAAGGGCTCCAGGGATAAAGAATGAGTCTGTACTCCATGTTAGGAGAGGCTGCACATGGTGTCTGTTCCTCATGTCAGAGGTGGCCATTTTTTTTGGAGCTAAGTCGGCTTTCCACTGAATAGTGCTTCTAATCTTAATGACAAAGGCAGATACATTCTACTTCACCCAGTCATGGTGGTTGTCATTATTGACTGTATTGACTCATCCATTGAGAGAGAAAGATGAGCTCTAGTCATCCCCAGCAGACACCATCTCAACTCTACAAACTTGATACCCTGATATGATTGAGTGGAGATAAGAAAGAAGACACATCCCCAGCAGACACCATCTCAACTCTAAAAACTTGATACCCTGATATGATTGAGTGGAGATAAGAAAGAAGACACATCCCCAGCAGACACCATCTCAACTCTACAAACTTGATACCCTGATATGATTGAGTGGAGATAAGAAAGAAGGAGATAAACACTATCAGCAATTTTATCCATTAATAGTAATAATTAAGTTGGAGCACATCTTACCAAAAATGTCAAACCTCCAAGAAATATAAGTATTTTAGAAGTATGATAAATCATGATTTTTTTCATTATCCCCATTGTATAATTAGACAAGGTCATGGAGACTATATTCATTGATCAAATTCACAATTCTGGTAGGGTTGGAATACAGGTCCTGTCTTAAGGCTCCCATACATTCCAAGAGGTGGTCTGGTGAGGTCTCTTTGGTCCTGCAGATGGTACATTGTGGGAAGGTCTTTACACCATCCTGGAAGATGAGCAGTCTTGTATAGCTGCCAGTTTTGAGCCTGGAAATACAAGTTGCTGCCTGTCAGTTCATCCCACATTCCAGAATAACTCCAGGTTTTTGGTTCAGATACCAATGATGGGATGTTGACTCCTGTATTTTTGTTTGGATATTTATTTTTGTGTGATAAGCCATGATAAGTAGAAGTAGTATGTAACTAGGTAACACAGGCTAAGAGACAATTTGTCTTGGGTATGTAATATTGGAAGAGATAAGAAAAACACAACATGTAATTTATTTTTAAAATAGATTTTATATATCATATATGCAAATATAGAAATATATATAGTTTATATATATATAATATAATATAGGGTGAAAAAACGAAAGAAAAAATAAAAGATAAAAAGATCAGGTGTTGAAATCAATATTAAAAATGGCATATCCTCCTGACCAGGAGCACATGGTCAGGATATGCCATTTTTAATATAATATAGGATATATTTGTGTTTAACAAAAAGAGAAAATAATATTAAAAAAGAGAATCTTACAATATAAAAAGAAAAATGCAAAATATTAAAGGCAATAGTTAAAAATAAAAATTTGTTACGCAACACACAAAAAAGGCAAAAAAAAATTTAAGATTGTCATGTAAAATAGACAAATTTGTATATACACCTATCACCCGATTTACACGGTAGATACGTTCCTGAGAAAAACGTGTAAATCGAAAATTTAAAATTTTTGCGAAATTTTTATGCGAAAAAATACAGACACAGTGTGCGTGTGCAGCAAGTCAGCAAATAAGCTCGGGATTCCTCGTGAGATGTGTACACAGCGCATATGTTCAATCACAGTAGCAGTTAGTATAGTGCGATAAAAAAAAAACTTATTTGGAAAACCGTGTAAAAGCGAAAACGTGTAAAACAAGTACCGTGTAAATCGGGGGATAGGTGTATTAAGATCAAGCCCAACTTTCCATAAACAAAAACATATTGTTAAAATCTCTTCAGAAGCTGATAAGGCACAATTTCTCTTCAGAAGCTATTATAAATAATGAGAGATGATAAGCCACAATTTGGATTATAGATTATAAACACAAGGTAATACGACCAAATAAATAAATAGTGTGTGACGTTTCGGTAACAGCATTGTTACCATTTTCAGACAAAAGTACTGAATGACTTGTCTGAAGATGTTAACAAACTGTTACAGAAACGTCACACAGTATTTATTTATTTGGATTTAGTCTTGATAAGGCACAATTTGGATTATGGATTATAAAACAAGGTAATAAGACGAAATCCAAATAAATAAATAGTGTGTGACGTTTCGGCGACAACAATGTCATCATCATCAGACAAAAGAATAAATCTTATTAGTGTGTGACGTTTCGGCAACATGGCAACATTTCGGCAATGTTGTTGCCGAAACATCACACACTAATAAATTATTTGGATTAGGTCTTATTTTCTTTTATTTGGCATATAAAATAAAATAAATCAGTAGAACCTCCCTATAAAGGGCATTTAAATATCAGAGTCAAAGTGTCTTTTGAAGAGAGGTGTCCTCTTACTGAAGAGTTACTAAATAGTAAAATTGGTAATTTTGTAAATGAAAACTGTCCTTTATAGAGAAGTGTGGGCTAGTGGGGTGTACGCTAAAGGGAGGTTCTACTGTTTAACATAAATGATTATTCTATAAATGACAGACAAGTATTGTGACCAGGGAAATTCATTGATATTTTGTTACATACTGTAGACATATTGGTTTTGGTCAGTTCTAGGTCTGAGTTGATCATTGTAGACCTAGTTAATTTGTCCATTACATGTGGTCACACAGGTGTGTTGTATTCTCCAGGGTGGTCAGTCACTATGTTGTATTCTCCAGGGTGGTCAGTTGGTTTGTTGTATTCTCCAGGGTGGTCAGTCACTCTGTTGTATTCTCCAGGGTGGTCAGTCGCTATGTTGTATTCTCCAGGGTGGTCACACAGGTGTGTTGTATTCTCCAGGGTGGTCACACAGGTGTGTTGTATTCTCCAGGGTGGTCACACAGGTGTGTTGTATTCTCCAGGGTGGTCACACAGGTGTGTTGTATTCTCCAGGTTGGTCACACAGGTACGTTGTATTCTCCAGGGTGGTCACACAGGTGTGTTGTATTCCCCAGGGTGGTCACACAGGTGTGTTGTATTCTCCAGGGTGGTCACACAGGTACGTTGTATTCTCCAGGGTGGTCACACAGGTACGTTGTATTCCCCAGGGTGGTCACACAGGTACGTTGTATTCTCCAGGGTGGTCACACAGGTACGTTGTATTCTCCAGGGTGGTCACACAGGTGTGTTGTATTCTCCAGGGTGGTCACACAGGTGTGTTGTATTCTCCAGGGTGGTCACACAGGTACGTTGTATTCTCCAGGGTGGTCACACAGGTGCGTTGTATTCTCCAGGGTGGTCACACAGGTGTGTTGTATTCTCCAGGGTGGTCACACAGGTGTGTTGTATTCTCCAGGGTGGTCAGTCGCTGTTGTATTCTCCAGGGTGGTCACACAGGTGTGTTGTATTCTCCAGGGTGGTCACACAGGTGTGTTGTATTCTCCAGGGTGGTCACACAGGTACGTTGTATTCTCCAGGGTGGTCACACAGGTGTGATGTATTCTCCAGGGTGGTCACACAGGTGTGATGTATTCTCCAGGGTGGTCACACAGGTGTGTTGTATTCCCCAGGGTGGTCACACAGGTGTGTTGTATTCTCCAGGGTGGTCACACAGGTGTGTTGTATTCTCCAGGTTGGTCACACAGGTGCGCTGTATTCTCCAGGGTGGTCACACAGGTGTGTTGTATTCTCCAGGGTGGTCACACAGGTGTGTTGTATTCTCCAGGGTGGTCAGTCGCTGTTGTATTCTCCAGGGTGGTCACACAGGTGTGTTGTATTCTCCAGGGTGGTCACACAGGTGTGTTGTATTCTCCAGGGTGGTCACACAGGTACGTTGTATTCTCCAGGGTGGTCACACAGGTGTGTTGTATTCTCCAGGGTGGTCACACAGGTGTGTTGTATTCTCCAGGGTGGTCAGTTGCTATGTTGTATTCTCCAGGGTGGTCACACAGGTGTGTTGTATTCTCCAGGGTGGTCACACAGGTGTGTTGTATTCTCCAGGGTGGTCACACAGGTGTGATGTATTCTCCAGGGTGGTCACACAGGTGTGTTGTATTCTCCAGGGTGGTCACACAGGTGTGTTGTATTCTCCAGGGTGGTCACACAGGTGTGTTGTATTCTCCAGGTTGGTCACACAGGTGCGTTGTATTCTCCAGGGTGGTCACACAGGTGTGTTGTATTCTCCAGGGTGGTCACACAGGTGTGTTGTATTCTCCAGGTTGGTCACACAGGTGTGATGTATTCTCCAGGGTGGTCACACAGGTGTGTTGTATTCTCCAGGGTGGTCACACAGGTGTGTTGTATTCTCCAGGGTGGTCAGTTGCTATGTTGTATTCTCCAGGGTGGTCACACAGGTGTGTTGTATTCTCCAGGGTGGTCACACAGGTACGTTGTATTCTCCAGGGTGGTCACACAGGTGTGTTGTATTCTCCAGGGTGGTCACACAGGTGTGTTGTATTCTCCAGGGTGGTCAGTTGCTATGTTGTATTCTCCAGGGTGGTCACACAGGTGTGTTGTATTCTCCAGGGTGGTCACACAGGTGTGTTGTATTCTCCAGGGTGGTCACACAGGTGTGATGTATTCTCCAGGGTGGTCACACAGGTGTATTGTATTCTCCAGGGTGGTCACACAGGTGTGTTGTATTCTCCAGGGTGGTCACACAGGTGTGTTGTATTCTCCAGGTTGGTCACACAGGTGCGTTGTATTCTCCAGGGTGGTCACACAGGTGTGTTGTATTCTCCAGGGTGGTCACACAGGTGTGTTGTATTCTCCAGGGTGGTCACACAGGTGTGTTGTATTCTCCAGGGTGGTCAGTTGCTATGTTGTATTCTCCAGGGTGGTCACACAGGTGTGTTGTATTCTCCAGGGTGGTCACACAGGTGTGATGTATTCTCCAGGGTGGTCACACAGGTGTGTTGTATTCTCCAGGGTGGTCACACAGGTGTGATGTATTCTCCAGGGTGGTCACACAGGTGTGTTGTATTCTCCAGGGTGGTCACACAGGTGTGTTGTATTCTCCAGGGTGGTCACACAGGTGTGTTGTATTCTCCAGGGTGGTCACACAGGTGTGTTGTATTCTCCAGGGTGGTCACACAGGTGTGATGTATTCTCCAGGGTGGTCACACAGGTACGTTGTATTCTCCAGGGTGGTCACACAGGTGTGATGTATTCTCCAGGTTGGTCACACAGGTGTGTTGTATTCTCCAGGGTGGTCACACAGGTACGTTGTATTCTCCAGGGTGGTCACACAGGTGTGATGTATTCTCCAGGGTGGTCACACAGGTACGTTGTATTCTCCAGGTTGGTCACACAGGTGCGTTGTATTCTCCAGGGTGGTCACACAGGTGTGTTGTATTCTCCAGGTTGGTCACACAGGTGCGTTGTATTCTCCAGGGTGGTCACACAGGTGCGTTGTATTCTCCAGGGTGGTCACACAGGTGTGTTGTATTCTCCAGGTTGGTCACACAGGTACGTTGTATTCTCCAGGTTGGTCACACAGGTGCGTTGTATTCTCCAGGGTGGTCAGTTGCTATGTTGTATTCTCCAGGGTGATCAGTTATTTTGATATAACAATAAGGCCTAATGAATAGATTTTTTCCATTGATATTTTCTTAAATCTTTGGATATTCAGGTGGTAAAACACTTTTATTATTTTTTTTTCAAATGGAAAACTACACAATTCAAAGATCTATAATATAAAATGGTTCTAATTCTGAAATACATATTCAGTATAAAGAAAGGACGGCAATTTTTAAAATTCCTTCTTGCTGAAAGTTGATGCCTTGTTTTCAAAGGAGTAGTTTGATAAGGCACAATTTGGATTATAGATTATAAAACAAAGTAATAAGACCAAATCCAAATAAATAAATAGTGTGTGAGCTTCAGTAACAGCGTTGATACCATCTTCAGACAAAAGTACTTCAGACAAAATATGGTAACAACGCTGTTACTGAAACATCACACACTATTTATTTATTTGGTCTTATTACCTTGTGTCTAGAGAAGTAGTTTTTTCTTTCAATATATCAATTCAAATTTGGATATTGTGTTAATTTTAACCCTCTCTCTCTAACACCAAATATTCTAAAATTTAATAATTGGATAGGAAAATTGTACCTCTATAGGTTATGATAAGGCACAATTTGGATTATAGATTATAAACACAAGGTAATAAGACCAAATCCAAATAAATATATAGTGTGTGATGTTTCGGTAACAGCGTTGTTAACATCTTCAGACAAAAGTACTGAATGATATATATATACTGAAATACATGCAGTACTGATATGGCACAATTTGGATTATAGATTATAATAAAAGAAAATAAGACTTAATAATTTATTAGTTTTTGACGTTTCGGCAACAACATTGTCACCATCATCAGACAAAAGAATAAATGAGAAAAAATATTACAGCAAGTTCTTAAATAGTACTGTTATCAAGTGTTTAGTTGTTGTCCTTATCTGTTATCTTGCTTAAACACTTGATAACAGTATTATTTAAGAACTTGCTGTGATATTTTTCTCATTTATTCTTTTGTTTGATGATGGTGACAACGCTATTGCCGAAACATCACACACTAATAAATTATTTGGTCTTATTTTCTTTTATGTATTATAGATTATAAAAACAAGGTAATATTTGTCTGAAGATGGTAACAACGCTGTCACCGAAACGTCACACACTATATATTTATTTGGATTTGTTCTTATTACCTTGTGTTTATAGGTTATATAATTTATAATAAATATATAATCAGCCTGCCACTGAGTAGTGCTCCCTGTCTTAATGATTATAATGATATGATACAGTAGAACCTCCCTGTAAAGGTCAACACCTAATTGCAGAGTCAAAGTGTCTTTTAGGGAAAGGTGTCCTCTTCTTCTTTCTTATCTCCACTCAATCATATTAAGGTATCAAGCTTGTAGAGCTTGTTGCAATGGTATCTGCTGGGGAAGAGTAGAGCTCATCAATGGATAAGTCAATATGTGTTTTGGGGTTGCAGGTTGACACTTAGTACATAGTGGGAAAATCTTGCAACCATTCTAGAAAGTCATTGTCCGTAGATGACCAGACTTAAGTCTGTAAATGAAAGACTGTTGTTCTCTTGGGATGAGGTCCCAAAGGTGTCCTCTCACTGGAGAGTTACTAAATAGTAAAAATGGTATTTTTGGTGACCAAAACTGTTCTTTATAGAGAGGTATCATTTAGCGTGAGTGTCCTCTCATAGAGATTCTACTGTATATAAAGAAATATAAATAAAAAAGTTAATATTTTACACAAATAAATTTACTGGCAATGTGTTTCTTTTAAATATCATCAAATATTGTCTCTACAGAACTTACTGTAATGATATGAGTTATTGAATGAGAGGGCTTGGCTCATCAGTAGTAAACCCTCTCAGCGGTTTCGCCAAATTAATCCTGACCTTTTTAGTCTAGAGATTAATTTGGCTAAACCGCTGAGAGGGTTCACTACTGATGAGCCAAGCCCTCTCATTCAATAACTCATATCATTGCAGTAAGGTCTGTAGAGATAATATTTGATGATATTTAAAAGAAACACATTGCCAGTAAATTTATTTGTGTGAAATATTAACGATAGATGGCAATTAAATTTATAAAATAAATATTGGCCACTTTCTGTATCCTAACCAGAGACTTAGATGGATTAATGTTATATAAAAGTAAAATTATTTTTCAAATATAAAGAATGGAAAAGAATGTCAACAAAAATCAGCTTAAGATACATTAGCGGGCTATCTGTTATCAAAAACAAGAAACTATTTTAGACACGTATGATTCTTTTAAAAATAAAATAATTTCTACTTGCCTTACTGCAATGGAAAAATTAATGGGAATGCCTGGATCATCAGGGTTCACCACTTGCAGTAAAGGCAGTAGAAATTGTTTAATTTTTTAAAGAATCATACATATCTAAAAATCAGTTTCTTCAACACACAATAATAACTGATATTTACCATCAGTTTGTTTATCAATATATAATTAACCCTATCATTAAATTCTGACATGATTCTAACCTAATTATTATCATTTCACTTAAACTAACCTAACCTATTTATTATGAATGTAAACAATAAAGCACAAATGTTTACTTTTAAACATTAATCAAACCTCTACTGTCCTTACTGCAATGAACAAAAATATTGGGAGGGCTTTAGGACAGTAGAAAGTTTTTTTTATGTTTGTGCTTAATGCTTCCATTATATCCAAGTACAGTACCTCCCTGTAAAAGACAACACCTAGTTGTAGAGACAAACTGTCCTTTAGGGAGAAGTGTCCTCTTACCAGAGAGTCGCTAAATTATAAAAATGGTAATTTTGAAACTGAAAACTGTCCTTTATAGAGAGGTGTCTGTTAGCAGGGTGTCCGCTAAAGGGAGGTTCTATTGTATATATATTTAAAGTTTAGTGTTATCTCTAAAAAAAATGGCTTAAATATATTAACATGGGAGCTTATTATATACATTATATTATATCTTGCCTAATTTCATTTAGTGTAGAAGCCTGTATTTTATTTAAAATAAGGTAGAAATTAAGATTAATATGTTAAACATATGATTGTGTATGCCAATTAGTTGAAAATGAATTCATTGAGGTTTGGAATTGTCGAGGATAACATTTAGGATATCGTAGTAAATGAAGAAAAAAATACCAATAAAGATACAAACTGTAGCTTTTTTAGATAGATCCTCTCTATTTTGATATCTTCTCGCATTGTGGCGATTTCTCCTGTTATTTTGGTGGTGAATTTCTCTAATAAGAGAATCTAACAATTTAAAAATTTGGGAAATTATAGACTCCGCAATTCTTATAAAAGCGTAATAAAAAGATACCTTACGTGGGTATTCTTGTACATATTTTTTGAAATCAAGATGACATCGATAAAAAAATATAACAACAAAGAAAAAGAATAAAAATATATATAAATAACCTATCCTATTGCCTAATTCTCCTAAATATCTGTTTGTTAGTAGTTTAAAGGGAACTAAAAACATTGAAAGTGTTACCAAGTCCAAATTTGTTTTGAACAATTCAAATGCAGCTAATGCTTCCATGATTAATTTTATCGATATATTACTTATAGAACTGAAAGATTGATATAAATAATGCTTCGTGTGAAAATAAGATTTTATCACCTTAGGTTTTGGTTTAACTTCCAAGCACAGAGTAATAAAAAAATGGAAAAAAAATCGAATATTTTAATAAATATCTTAAATTTTGTATTTTAAGAACATTTGAAAAACTTGTCTAAATTCTCAACTTTATTAAAACTTATTTTTTTATATAAAACATTTATTCTTTTATAATCGTTATAATCTTCGTTTATAATCTATAATCCAAATTGGGCCTTATCATTTATTCTTAAACTTAAAAAAAAAAAATCTTTTGTAATAAAAAAAAAAACTTTTAAAAATCTCTCTTTCTCAAACATCATAAATATATAAATTAATATTGTGTTAATATGTATATGTATTTAAATATTTTGGTAAGATATGGTATATATTTCATCTTTGATTCTAAGTTTTTTAAATGCATGACTAAAACCTAAATAAACACTGAACAAAAATAATAATTTAAAAAATCTTTTATTTAAATACATTAAAGGTTTAAAAAAAAAATTTTTTAATAGATATTCAGCCATATTGAGCAATTATATTTATATTAGTAAAAATAAAAGCGGCGGGACGTCATATATTGAGAGAAGAGGCAAAAATTTAGTAAATACATATTAAAATCGCTAAGCAGTTGCTTCAAATTGTTAAAATCGGGATGATTTTATACTTTTCTTATAATAGAAGAAGCCCCGCTTTGGGAGCCATTGTTAAAATCGGGATGATTTTATACTTTTAATATAATTGAAGAAGAGAATTATAAATATAATTATGCCACCCTTTGGGCGACTTTGTTATAATAGGGAGGTTCTATATGTTTTTATCGTTGTTGTCATTAAATAAACTATTTCCAGATCTCTACATGTCCAAATATTAGGGCGCCAGTGGCTGCAGAAACCAGACCACAAATTTATTCATCTATGGCACATGTAGAGACCTTAAGCTGTGCCGGCTAGCAGTTAATGTTGAAGGGGAAATTAACCAATCATTTTTTGGCTAAACAAATTTTTATTCAGACCAATAAAATAATCTTTCAATGTACATCAGGTATATTTATTAAAAACAAAGAAAAATTACTTAATAGAAGAATCACGCATATATATATAAGATTTTAAAAAAATATTAAAGAAAAAACTATATATATGGTTAAAAGGGAGGTTTTAAATGTATATATAATTTTATACAAAAGAAAAAAAGGCCTATTATGCCAAAGTCCCAGATTATCCCCAACCTACCTCGACATCCAGCCACCCAAGTCCACGATTCGAAAAAAGGGGCTGCTAAGGCCGCAGCCAGCGGCCTCAGCCCTCCGCAACTCCAAGTCTTTTGCTTCTCAGAAAAAAAATCAAAATTCTTGTTAAGAAAAAAAAAGTAAAATATCCCAAAATGTAAATGTCCCGCTTCCTTGCCCCAGTGTTGCTGGACTCACCCCCCAAGGTTATCATCACTCTTCTCTCTATGAAAATAAAAAAGAATCTTTAAAAAAATGATAAAAATAAATTAAATATAAAAATTATTAAAGAAATATTCACAAAAAAAACGAAAATATTGAATAAAAAAATAATTTTAAAAATATAATTATTATTGTTGATTCTGGGCATCTTGGGGTCAGCTTGGGAAAGGTTCAGGGCTCGTGGTGGAGCTGGTGTTCTGCATGAAGATGGTGGAGTCAGGTCAAGCACCATAGGTCGGTGGCTTGACTACAGGGAAGGGGTGTCTGAGTCCATCTTGGACTGGCTTGTGGTCAAGTCAGCCACCATCGGACATGTGGCTCGACCACCAGGAAGGGGTGTCTGAGTCCATCTCAGACTAGCTTGGTGTTGGTGGGGCCAGGTAATCCACCATAGGTCAGGTGGCTTGACTACAGGAAGGGGATCTCAGTCTCTGGCTCAGTGTTGCCAAGGCTAAAGGTGGCTTCAGGCTCCATCTCGACACCTCGCAATCACCAGAGGTTTGTGGCTTAGATGGACATAGGTGGGATATGGTTAGGTTAGGTGGGGTTCTGGGTTACTTTGGCATATTATGGTCACGAGGTGTCCCAACAATATTAAATCACATTAAGTTCGAAATTTTCATTTTTGTTGTATTTAAATAAACCTTTAAAAAATGTATTTTTAATTAATTAATTTTCGATATATTCGATTTTTAAAAATATTTTCACAAATATACTCTTATATATTATTTTAGTTTTATTTGAAATACTTTTATTTATTTATTTATTTTTTAAATTTAAAATCGGTCTATTTTAGACATTTTTATATTCGCAAAAATTAAGTATCAGAAATAAATCTCATTTAAGATTTTCTCAAATAAAGTTATTCGCTGTTTAATATGGTGTTAAATTTTTCACATATTCCCACTACAAGATGCTTACCAGCTTAACCTGTAGCTATACCTCCGCCTTTGCCGTCCCAAGCCCGGATGAAAGAGGAGGAGGGGAAGCAGTAACAAGCTCACTAAGAAACCTGGGTTTAGCTGGCCCGGCTGATAATATCCTGTAAGGGCTCCTGATCCAGGTTTACAGGATGAGCAGCTTTTGTACTCCATGTTAGGAGCGGCTGCAAATGGCATCTGTTCCTCATGTCAGGGGCGGCCATTTTTTTTTTTGGAGCTAAGATGGCCTGCCACTGAGTAGTGATAATTGATTTATGATAATTGCAACAATGAATAATATGTGACTTGTATAAACTCAAGTTATTTCTCCTCATAATTCCCAGCCGTTCCTACATTTATATCCATATTTATTTAATTTTGTAAAAAAAGGCATCTTTTTATCTTGCAACTGAAATTTGCTGAAGGCTTGCGCCATATATTGTAAAAAATATCAACTATTCATTGATTTTTAATTATTCCAGAATTGGCCAGATGGTGCAAGCTATTAGCAACTTTCAATTGCACGATAAGTAGATGCCTTTTTCATAATTTATGCACCTTATTCCAGTACAATATCACATTTGTATTATTTTTTTCACAATATTTAATTTTCTTTGTTTTTGCAGCACCTCAAATAATGACTAGAAATTTTCCAAATTAAACATAGAACTGGCCAAAAGTGTTGTAAATTGGATGGCCAATGTATGATCTTTTTTTTTAGGAATTAGCGGCCAGTTTGGAAAATGGCATAGGGGTCAGCCAAAGTTAGAAGAAACAAAAATTCACTGGTATGTTTGTATAACTCCAATTCTTTATAAATTATTAATCTTTGTAATTACTAATTAAAATAAATGAACTTTTGTGACATTTCGAATCATATAAGAGTATGTGGCTTTTATATTTACAGTTCTTTGTTGCTTAACTAGAAGGACAATTAAACTCATGGACAAAACTTAAGTTTTACCTTTTAGCATGTATGGTCCATTTTGGAGTATATGTTCATTTTTATCTTAATCATTGTGTAAAATTCATTGTTTATATTAAAAAATAATAATACACAGTAGAACTTGGATAATTTGAACTTCTTTAATTCAAATAATTATCTTGGTCCCAAGCACTGATGAAAAAGGAGGGGAAGCAGTAACAAGCTCACTAAAAAACCTGGGCTCAGCTGGCCCGGCTGATAGTACCCTGTAAGAGCTCCTAATCCAGGGATACAGGATGAGCAGCTTTTGTACTCCATGTTAGGAGCGGCTGCACATGGCGTCTGTTCCTCATGTCAGAGGCGGCCATTTCTTTTGGAGCTAAGTCAGCCTGCCACTGAGTAGTGCTCCCAGTCTTAATGACAAAGGCAGACGTATTCTACTTCACCCGGTCATGATGGTTGTCTTTTGATATAAGAAAGAAGAAAAATAAGTTCTTAATTCATATTTTTGAATAATTATTTTTTTTTTTGTCCCTCTTGGGATTCAAATTATCCAAGTTCAACTATATATATTTAAAACAATATTTTTTTTTTTAATATAAAATAAATAAAGCTTCCAGGGCTAAGTTTCTTATGCAACTTTTTTCCTTATAAAATAAAAGGATTTAAAAGCGCGAATGTTTCTTTTATACATAAAACGAACTTCTAACGAACTTTTTCCTTATATATAATTTTTTTTGGCAATGAGTTTTTTTTTAATAATATCATCACAAATATTATCTCTACAGACATTACTACAATGATAGAAGTTATTGTAAGAGAGGGCTTGGCTTATAAGTGGCAAACCCTCTCAGTGGTTTCGACATTGTTCACCAGTGATAAGCCAAGTCCTCTAATTCAAAATCTTTTTATCATTGCAGTAATGTCTGTAGAGATAATATTTAATGATATTATTAAAAAGAAACACATTGACAAAAAAAAATTAATTATTACAAATTTTAACGATAGATGGTAAACTCCAACTTTGCTGGTCCTAAGCCTGGATGAAAAAGGAGGAGCAGTAACAAGCTCACTAAAAAACCTGGGCTCAGCTGCCCGGCTGATAGTACCTTGTAAGGGATCCAGGATGAGTCTGTACTCCTTGTTAGGAGCAGCTGTACTTGTCATCTGTTCCTCATGTCACCATTTCATATTGGAGCTAAGTCAGTTGCCTGCTACTGAGTAGTGCTCCCAGTCTTAATGGTTGTCAAAATAATAAGACGATAGATTGGCAATTGAATTTATGATTGATAAGGCACAATTTGGATTATAAAACAAGGTAATAAGACCAAATCCAAATAAATAAATAGTGTGTGATGTTTCAGTAACAGCGTTGTTACCATCTTCAGACAAAAGTACTGAATGAGAAATTTTACCACAGCATGTTTTAAATAGTTACTGTTATCAAGTGTGTAAACAAGATAACAGATAAGAAGATATTTATCTGAGAAACACAGAATATTATTCTTAGAATTAAAAGTGGAAAAAACACAATTTTTTTTTTCAAATACAATTAAAAAGCATATCTTATAAATGTTATTTATAGATATGCAGATAAATATCTTCTTCTTATCTGTTATCTTGTTTACACACTTGATACCATAACTATTTAAAACATGCTGTGGTTAAATTTCTCATTCAGTACTTTTGTCTGAAGATGGTAACAACACTGTTACAGAAACATCACACACTATTTATTTATTTGGATTTGGACTTATTACCTTGTGTTTATAATTTATAATTGTAATTTGTTAATATATATATAAAACCATTATGATGAATCATTAAGATGCGAATGTTTCTTTCACATATTATTCAAACTTCTACTGTCTTTACTGCGATGAAAAATTATTGGGAGGGCTTGGCTTATCAGTGGTGAACCCTCCCAGCGGTTTCCCCAATTTAATCTACCAGACCGCTTCTCAGAGCTCTAATACTGTATTGGATCATTCTGTTTATATATGCTACACTGAAGGGTGGAATCTTAGAAATGGTATTAACACAAACTATGGACATGTTAATGGGGGTCGATGGAAGGATGGTCTAAACCGTTGGTTTTCGACCACTACGACCCGGGTTCGATTCCCGCATTGGGCACTTTTTTCTGTTAAAAAAAAAAAATGCTCCAATGGCCCCCGATTCTTGCAAAAGTCCAACCCCACCAGCGAGTGCAAGTAACCAAACGGGGCTCTGGCACATTTGTAAGTGCAAAGTCAAACTGCTTTTCACATGTGTAGACATGTGGTGCACTTACAGTAAAAGCAGTCGGCTTCTACCCACCATGATTATCATGGCCTGTACCACGTGTACTAGGGATAAGCAAGAAGAAGAAGAAGAAGATGGACATGTTATTCCCAGAAAATCGATCAAAGTGCTGGGAGACTGACTGTCCTTGTGATCTATGTAATATCAGAATACAAGACGAAATCATCCATATAATATTTGGTTGCTGTTACTTGGAGAACCATAGAGGGGGACTCTTGGGTGATTTATCTTTGTCTCAATCCGATAGTCAACAAATTTATAACTGGATGAATGCAATGACGTTTGATCAAGGTCTTCTTTTTGGTTTATATAAATTCTACAAGACCGCAGTCACCGTTCGGGGGAGATTAATAGAATCGCCGAATGCTGTGGTCCATTTGGACGAGGAAAGCAAAGACTAGAATGCAGCTGATTCCACACTAGTCTGTTCAGTGATTCGCTAACCATGATGTATGCACGAAGGAACGTGTGGCCATTGGAAATGCGTCAGACCTGGAGGCTGTTGTTGGGTTCTGCGCTGCCTGGAGTACAGGAGCTCCATCTATGTTTCCTTTCTTCCTGTGGTTAATCTGTATAAGACCGGTGGTCTTCTTAAAGCTTTGTGTGTGTGTTACAAGATAAAATCTTCCCTTCACGACAAGAGTATTTGATGTTGGAATGTGCAGGAAGAAAGAGGCGAGGATAATGGAAGTAAATTAATTTAACATCTTATGTACAAGTGGAGAGAAAAATAAATGGCTCTAGCAGTTTGTACAACAAGGTGGGGGCGGGGGTGACTAGAGGGCCTCGGAGGAGTGCAGAAATAGGAGGCGAGCGACTTCGCGATGGCCTCCCATCCGTGCAAGAACAAGCGGAGTGCGGCCTTCAGGGTCGGCCAAGCAGGGGTCGGCTATCCGTGCCCAGATCAGCATTTGGCAGATGGGCAGACTGCCTGTCTCCGCAGCCACGTGGAGCAGTCGGCTCCCTGGAGCCCCGGTGGTACCATGGGCCAGCAGGTGGTAGACTACCAGGACATCCCCGGCAGTCACTGCCTCCACCAGTTGCTGGGACAGACAATACTCATTGCTGTTGGAGGTCACTTTCCAGCAAGGGTCTATTCGACATTAGTCTCCCATGATGTAATCTTTACACAAGGGGATAAGAAACAACAACAACAACTCATTACTGTAGGTTACTTTCCAGCAAGGGTCTATTGGACATTAGTCTCCCATGATGTAATCTTTACACTAGGAAATAAGAAACAACAACAACTCATTACTGTAGGTTACTTTCCAGCAAGGGTCTATTGGACATTAGTCTCCCATGATGTAATCTTTACACTAGGAAATAAGAAACAACAACAACTCATTACTGTAGGTTACTTTCCAGCAAGGGTCTATTGGACATTAGTCTCCCATGATGTAATCTTTACACAAGGGGATAAGAAACAACAATTCATTACTGTAGGTTACTTTCCAGCAAGGGTCTAGTAGACAATACAGGATTAGGTCACCCATGATAATGCACAATTTAGATTATAGGTTCGAAACATAGGGTAACCAAGACCAAATCCTAATAACTAACTTGCTTTGTTTCTCTAAAGGAATCGGGATACGATGATGAACATCCTTTATTTAAGAACGGAACTTTCTAACTAACTAACAACTTCCAATTATCTATATATATATCCTAACTCGAGCTGTCCATATGCAAAACCATATTTACATCTGAATATTTACAATTACATCACATCTCCCCTCTTAGAGATTAGCTCTAGTCATCTCCAAAACGTCTGGGCGGACGAACTGTTCTTCCAGAGCGAGTCCTATAAAGTGCCTCTTTAGGAGATGTTGATGAATCGGTCACATCCGTAGGAGCATCTGAAGTGTGTGTGTTGGCCTCTGGGTAATTTATATATGGCTCTTCGTCTGGCTCGAAGTGTGGAGGCCCTGGAGACCTCTGACCAGTAGGAAGTAGATGGAAGCGATTTCTTCTAACTCTTCCTCTCGGTGTATCAACCATATAAGATCTAGGAGTATCTGCTTTGGAAATGATGACTCCGGGAGTTTTAAGGTCCGTCAGCCAAACTCGATCATTTACATCCAATGGAGGCAGTTCTCTTACTCCTTTTGCTCGATCAAAGTAGTATTTTTGTTTTTCCCTTTGAATAGCTTCTTGATTTTTCAAATTCTTTAAATTGGGTGGTTGGTGTTGTTTCGTTGGTGTTGGAATAATGGTGCGAACCCGCCGTCCCATGCTAAGTTCTGCTGTGCTGAAGCCATTTGCAAGTGGTGTAGCTCGATATGCCAGCAAAGCCAGATATGGATCCTTTGACTTGCTAATTCTTTCTTTAACAATTTTTACGAAAGATTCTATGAAGCCGGTACTCTGTGGGTATCTTGGACTGGAGGTGACATGAGTAAATCCGTATTCGTGGGCAAATTCCTTGAATAGTGATCCGAACTGGGGGCCATTGTCACTCCGAACCTCCAAAGGAATTCCGTGTCTTGCAAAGATGGACTTACAGTGGACTATTACAGAAGCTGATGTCATGTCCTCTAATCTTGCAATTTCTGGGTATCTTGAATAATAGTCCGTTATTAACAAATAGTTTTGGCCCTTTAGTGTAAAGAGGTCAACTCCAACTTTCTCCCAAGGGCAATTTGGAAGCTCTGAGGGTAATAGTGGCTGATGTCGATTTGTTCTTTCCTCAATACACATAGGACATGTTCGGACCATCTCCTCAATTTCTCTTGTGATCCGGGGCCACCAGATGGATCCTTTGGCCCTTTCACGACATTTCACTATCCCAAGGTGTCCTTCATGGATTCTTTGGAGCAACCCTTTCCTGATATTTTCTGGGATAACGTATCTTGACCCTTTCAGGAGAATACCATTCTCAATGGAGAAATCATCCTTTGCTGGCCAATATTGACTTTCGGACATGGAGACATTTGCTCTCTCCGGCCATCCTTCCTGGGTGTATTTAATAATGTTTTGTATAACCTGGTCTTTGTCTTGACTTTCTTTTATTTCCTTTACTCGGACATCAGATATGGGCATAAATGAGACAACCTGTTGAACGCAGGCACATAACTCCTCCTCCAATTCCTGAGTCCCGACTTTCGTCCTAGGTGATCTAGATAGCGCATCCGCCACTATCAAGTTCTTTCCTGGCGTATGTACGATCTTATACGAATATCTCATAATCCGTAGTCTCAATCTCTGAATCCTAGGTGTGAGATCATCGATGTTTTTGGAAGTAAAGATCGGTACTAGTGGTTTGTGGTCGGTTTCAAGAGTGATCACCAGGCCTTGGATGTATTGCTTGAATTTCTCACAAGCCCAGGTGATAGCCAGCGCCTTTTTTTCGATTTGAGCATAACGCTTTTCTGTTTCAGAGAGCGTTCTAGAAGCATATGCGATGACTTGTCTCAGTCCATCTTTGGTTTGCCATATTACTGCGCCTAGCCCAAAAGATGAAGCATCGGCTGATACTGTGATAGGCAAAAAAGGATCATACAGGGCTAGCCCTTGCGCAGAAGTAAGGTTTTTATTTATTTGGTCAAATGCCCGATCTTGATCATCTCCCCAAATCCATTCTTCTTTCTTTGACAGTAACTTGTTCATTGGATGAGATATCTCTGCTAAGTTGGGGACAAATCTAGCTGAAAAATTTACCATTCCTAAAAATTGTTTTAGTTCCTTGACAGATCTCGGTTTGGGAAACTCCAGTATAGCTCGTTTTCTTTTGGGGTCTACTTGAATCCCGTTAGGACCAATTTGATGACCTAAAAACTTAATAGTTGTAACTGCAAATTTGCATTTATCCTTGTTCAAGGTAAGTCCCGATTTAGAAACTCTTGTTAATACTGTTTAGAGTCTTTTATCATGTTCTTCTTGGCATGAACCATAAACCATTATGTCATCCATATGGCACAGAGTTCCTTCCAGTCCTTCCAATATTTGACCCATTCTTTTCTGAAAAATTTCCGGAGCGGAAGAGATACCGAAAGGTAACCTCTTAAACCGAAATCTCCCAAATGGAGTGATAAATGTGGTAAGTGCTGACGACTCTGAAGACAGTGGTATTTGCCAGAATCCACTATTGGCATCCAACTTTGTGAATACTTTAGCTCCTTTCAACTGGGCTAGCGTATGTTCTACCACCGGGATCGGGTGTATTTCCCTTAGAATATTTTTATTGAGTTTCGAGAGATCGACACATATTCTTAATTTTCCCGAAGGTTTTGCAACGAGAACCATGGGCGAACACCATTCAGAAGAACCCTCAACTTTTTCAATTACGCCATTTGATGTCATTCTCTCCAGTTCCATTTGAAGTTCTTTCATTAGAGGTATAGGTACTCTTCTTGGTGTATATATCGAATAATGTTTTGCCCCTTCTTTCAACTTTATTTCGTATGGAATATCTATTTTTCCCAGTCCATTAAATAACTTAGGAAATTTGAGCAATGGGTCTAGCTTGGTAGGAGCATGATCTTCGACAATATTTATCCTCCTAACGAGACCTAGGATCTCGCTAGCCCTACAGCTTAGTAAAGGTCGGGCAACCCCTTTAACGATGTAGATGGTCTCTTCGCAATTCTGCCTTTTTGATTCCAAAAAAGCCTGGAACATTCCATTTACCTCTATCTTCTTGTAAACAGCAAAAAGATTCTTATCGGCCTTCTCCGTCTTAAGGTATCCAAAATGTTGCAAGTATATCCCTTCTGGCATAACCGAAACCTCTGCTCCTGTATCGATTTTGAATTTTATAGGCTGGTCATTCACCTTTATCACTTCACACCACTTATCTGCCAAAGTCCAGAATACTTAAAACAATTATCATTAGAAATAATTAATAACATTCCTAAAAATGCAATAACTATTTATACCGATGGTAGCAGAGACGAGCTAGGACACACTGGCAGTGGCTGTCTCATCAAAACCACAAATAGCATTGAGAAAATGAACAGAAGAAACCCAGATTTTTGCTCAGTCTTCAGATCAGAACTTATAGCCATCTATGAAGCCTTAAAATCCATCAGAAATACTAATTATCAAGATATCTGGATTCTTACTGATAGTAGAAGTGCCATACAACACTTGAGTCACACAGGGGAACTCAGAGACAAAGTAAGCAGGAACATAATTGGCTATCTCCAAAAACTCTCAAAAACCTCAAAAATTCACCTTCAATGGATACCCTCACATGTTGGAATTGAAGGCAATGAAGCTGCTGATGTGCTAGCGAAAAAAGGCACAAAAGAACCCTTGCCACAGAAAAATAAACTTACTTTTAAAGAAATAGAAACAGTAGTCAAAACAAAAATAAACAAGAACTGGAGGATCCCACCTATGCACAGTTGGTACAGTGGAGTGAACCCAGGAGGAGCTCTGAACATCAGAAATAGACAGCATCAAACAACACTAACAAGATTTAGAACAGGCCATCTCAAGCCATTGAAGATAGAAAATAATAACAAAATCTACCCCACTTGCCCAAAATGTAGCTTGGCACCTGCAGCTCCAGATCACATTTTGGCTTGCATTAGATGCACTAAACAGGACCTTTGGGAGAGGCCGCTGCTCATCATAAAACAGCTCGAGGAGCATGAACTCATGGAATTCGTGTAATCTTTACACAAGGGGATAAGAAACAACAACAACAACAACTTATCTTCCGCATTCTCCTGCATTCCCCTGCATTCCCACTATTCCACTATTACGGTTTTAGTGTGACAAACCTTGGCAAAATGACCTTTCTTTCTGCACTTGTTGCAAATAGCATCCTTAGCAGGACATTGTTCTTTCGAATGTCCTTGGTAATATCCACATCGGAAACATTTACGTTTCTCATTAGAAGACCATCCTTGAGGATTCTTTGGAAAATTAGAATTGTACGTTTTTGTACCTTTCATTCTTGTTTTCTGAAAAATTGTGCCATTTTCCCCTCCTTTCCTGGCAATCACATCCACGTTCCGATTTTCAGTGTCTTGCCCAATTTCTTTTTGTTGATTTTTTACACTTTCTGATTGGCGCACTATCTGGATTGCCTTCTCCAAGGTAAGTTCCGATTCCAACTGTAATTTCTCAGAAAGATTAAAGTTTTTCACTCCAACTACCAACCGATCCCTGATCATCTCTTCTTTTAAGATACCATAGTTGCAGTTTTCTGCTAGGACGTAGAGATTGGTTATGAATTCCTCTACAGGTTCAGTCTCCCCTTGACTTCTTCTATTGAATTTTGCTCTTTCATAAATAACGTTTCTTTTTCCTATGAAATAGTCCTGAAATTTGGACACCACTAGTTTATAGTCATCAATTTGTGCTTCACTTAAGTTAAATAAGATCAAGATTTCTTCTGCCTTATCGCCCATAATGTAAATCAGAGCATTTACTTGCTCATTTTCACTTTTCTCTGAAAGTCCTGAAGCGATTCTGTATCTTTGAAATCTTTTGAACCATATCGGCCATTCATTAGGTTTACCAAAATTGAATCCTTCTGGAGCAGCTACTTGTATATAATTAGCCATTTTTTCTTTTCTTAAAAAAAAATAATTTACTTATATTTCAACTTTGTAATTTTAACAATAGCTTTTACGCTTTTACCGCTGCCACCATGCTTTGTTTCTCTAAAGGAATCGGGATACGATGATGAACATCCTTTATTTAAGAAGGGAACTTTCTAACTAACTAACAACTTCCAATTATCTATATATATATGCAATTGCATATATGTCCATATGCAAAACCATATTTACATCTGAATATTTACAATTACATCACATAACTAGTGTGTGGATGGAAATGGAGGATATTGATATAAAAAGAAAAAGGTCGCCTCTCCCGTCAAAATAAACATCAAACGATTGTCAATCGATGGCATTTAGTTTTGACGTCTATTTTGAAGGGAGAGGCAACCTTTGTCTTTTTAAATAGTGTGTGATGTTTTGGTAACAGCGCTGTTCCCATCATCAGACAAAAGTACTGAATAGTAATTGATGAGGCACAATTTGGATTGTAGATTATAAACACAAGGTAATAAGACCAAATCCAAATAAATAAATAGTGTGTGACGTTTCGGTAACAGCGTTGTTACCATCTTCAGACAAAAGTACTGAACTTTTGTCTGAAGATGGTAACAACGCTGTTACCGAAACGTCACACACTATTTATTTATTTGGATTTGGTCTTATTACCTTGTGTTTACTGAATAGTAAATGTGAAAATCTGAAAAGTATTTTCAGTACTTTTGTCTGATGATGGTAATAACGCCTTTACCGAAATGTCACACACTATTTATTTATTAGGTCCTATTACCTTTAGTAGTCTTTCATGTGAGCCCATGGTTTAACATGTTTAAACCTAGTGTCACCTGTAGGTGGTCTCTTAGTAGTCATGAGGAGTCTTTCAACCGGTCTCTGATAAGTCACCAATACTATGTGAGTAGCCATGTTTTCCGTGGCTACTGGTTACTGTAGCAGGTTTCTTATCAGCTCAATCTGCCATAGACCATCCATATGACTGACAATTAATGGGACAACTTTGGAATTTTTGGATTAATTAATAAGTTGCTGTATGTGCTCAGCAGAAACTATACCACGCAGTCCACCCACTCACCTGCTGGGGAGGAGGATGGGTGTTGAGGGGCCTGAGGAACTCCTTCTGCTCATACTTGGCCTTGATCCACCTCTCTCGCTCCTCCCGGCTGGAGTGGGGAGTTGGCTTTGCTCGGCGGGGCGGCACACAGGCCTCCCACACAGCGTTGGCTGCGGTGTTGCCCAGGGCGGTCATGACACTCAGGTGCTCCGGCCTGCCACCATAACACCAGCTGTTGGTGACGGCAGCTCTACATGGTAGTGGATGGTGTGACACTTACAGCCAGACATCCAGGTCTAGGGACTTCACTTTGGAGATGTGGGTGCCCAGGTTGCGATGGATGCCGGAGCACTCGATGCAGATCAGTCCACCAAGGTTCAGGCTGGCCCAGCTTGGTTCTAGATGACACAGGTCTACCTTCAATGTCATGTTTGTGAAATCGGCTTTACTTACAAGCCACTTCTAGAGCGGATTGTATGAGCTTGATAAACACAACCCTTTTCAAGTTCTGTTAACTGACTCTGTATGCTTATAATTAACTAGACGAATGGCCCGGGCAACGCCCGGGGTTTACCCGAGTGCGAATATATTTTAAAAACGTTGACTTGGGTGGTCGCTATTAACAGGGTGGTCTGTATAGACAGGTGGATGTATCACACTGCTGATAACAGGGTTGCCTAAGGTGACCGCTATAGACAGGGTGGTCTGTATAGACAGGCAGCTGATAACAGGGTTGTCTAGAGTGGTCGCTATAGTCAGGGTGGTCTGTATAGACAGGTTTATGAGATAGGCAAACTTACATAAAAAAAAATAAAAAAATAAAATAAATAAAATAAAATAAATAAAATTAAAAAATAAATAAATAAATAAATAAAAAATTAAAAAAAAATTAAAAAAAATAAAAAAATAATAATAATAAAAAAAATAAATAAATAAAAAAAAATAATAAAAAACAATAAATAAATAAAAAAAAAATAAAAAGAATATTACGCCTCTAAAATAGTTTTATAATTTGATAACAGATGGCGCTCTAGTACATCGTATCTACAGCCAATGAGCGCGCATTCTATCCGTGAGCTTCAGACAAACCTTCAGACAAACCTTCAGACAAAGCTTCAGACAAACAAACAGACAGAATAAGGCAAATATATAAGTAGATAGGCTAATCCCTTAATAGAGTGTTAATAATGAGTGTAAATATGACTCTGTATGCATTCAGAGGATGTGAACCATGGGCAGGACAGTATATCTAGAGTAAATTAAATTTTATTGCCATCCATCGTTGAAATTTTACACAAATAAATTTACTGGCAATGCGTCTCTTTTTAAATATAATCAAATATTATCTCTACAGACCTTACTTAGTAAGGTCTGTAGAGATAATATTTGATTATATCTAGAGTCTTGTATCCTGGTAGGGCCATCATGAAAGCTGTCCTATTTAGCTCAGCTAAATGTTAACAGGCAAAGTCCTAACTTTGTGTGGCTCAGATGTTACCATCAACAGGGGAAACATACCCAATTACTCCATATGAATTCTACTTCTAAAAGCTAGAGAGGACTTTTTGACATGTTATAAGGAGATAAGCACCACCACTGTATAATAAAACCTTGCAACTCTAACCATTCACATAGCAATAACGAGCCATCTATACATATAAAATGAGAGAATTTAAAAGCACAAATGTTTCTTTTATACATAATACAAACTTCTACTGCCCTTACTGCGATGAAAGAAGTTCACCATTGATGAACCAAGCCCTCCCAATACATATTCTTTCATCGCAGTAAGGGCAGTAGAAGTTTGTATTATGTATAAAAGAAACATTTGTGCTTTTAAATTCTTTCATTTTATATCTAACTATTCACTCACTCCCACAAAACTAGGGTTTGATTTTAGACAAGAAAGCTTATTACCGGTTTCAGGGATAAGTTGGTTTATAAGGTTATAAGGTAATAAGACCAAATCCAAATAAATAAATAGTGTGTGACGTTTCGGTAACAGCGTTATTACCATCTTCAGACAAAAGTACTGAATGAGAAATTTTACCACAGCATGTTTATAAGTGTTTCTGGAGATGTTTCATTCTTATATGTAGGAAACATTCCTTGGTTGTTCAAACCTCTCTGTTATAGAAGAGTATGTTTACATGAAGAGGAAATTTCCTGTTGATGAGAACACCCAGGCACATCACAGGAAGGAATACAATCTAGCTGGGCATGGTGGACCTGTCTTCATACAAGACTCTTGGCATTTATCCTACCCGAGGGGACTCTCTCCTCGCAGCAATAGCAGAAATAAGATATAGAAAGATTGTCTTGTTGTTGTTTCTTATCTCCTTGTTCAAATATTACCCAAATTCCACGAGTCCTTATCTCTTTATGCAAAGATTACACAAATTCCATGAGATCATGGACTCATGGAATGGAATGTAGGGGTGCAGCTTTTTTATTGATCATGGTACCATGATCCAGGCACACTTTAGTGATCTTTACACAAGGGGATAAACAAAAACAACAACACTTTGGTGAAAGTCTGACTTTATCTGTAATTTGAGGCCGTTCCTAACATTTATTTATTTCAATTCAAAACGCTATGTCCCCCTAGGGACACTTGCGCTAAATGTACATACAAATATAACAAAGAAAATATTCAACATGGAAAGATACACAGAAAGTTACTTAGAAACATTCATAAATATTATTTACATATAGAGATATTCTTTGAATTTTATGGAAACAATGGAAACATTTGCTGCTGACTCTAACATGAGTATAGACGTAGCTCCTCCATATTCCTGGAGAGGAACCCTTACTGAGGTCTATTAACCGGGTCAGTTGAACTCAGGATTTTTAAAGAGATCTTTCTAACAGTGCTGCTATATAAAAAAAGATTGTTACTCACTGAAGGCATCACAGTCCAGGCAATGCTGGTTGCCTGCGAGACTCCGGAGCACCTGGACATCTGTCACTGAGGTCCCAGACTGCTGCAGGGACCACACGTCAGTAACTCCTGCCATTGGCACACCACGGCACTTGCCTTGTTGCTCTCGTTGCTCTGCAGGCAGCATAGGATCTGCTGTTCTATGGCACATACCCAGGCATCCCGGTCCTGCCTCACAACCACCTGGTTAGCCACCTACTCACAACTTGGTCAACTAAGGATGTCAATCCCACAGATCCTGTCACTGGATTCTTTCATTCATTCAAGCCTGCAAAGAGAATCAGGAAAAATTAAATGCAGGGTGAAATGGCTCAAGTGTTGATTCTGACCCTCCATCCAGCATCCTAACTCCACCTTTGCTGATCCCAAGCCCGGATTAAAAAGGAGGAGGGGAGACGTAACAAGCTTGCTATAAAACCTGGGCTCAGCTGGCCCTGCTGATAGTACCCTGTAAACTTTCCTGATCCAGGGATACAGGATGAGTCTGTACTCCATGTTAGGAGCGGCTGCACATGACATCTATTTCTGATGTCAGAGATGACCATTTCATATTGGAGCTGAGACAACCTTCTACTGATTAGTGCTCCCAGTCTTAATGACAAAGGCAGATGCATTCTACTTCACCCAGTCATGATGTTTGTCAACTCTACAGGCTTGATACCCTATAATATGATTGAGTGGAGATAAGAAAGAAGAAGAAGAAGATGATGGTTATCAATCTCAAGCTTTACAAGCTTGATACCCTATAATATGATTGAGTGGAGATAAGAAAGAAGAAGAAGATGATAGTTATCAATCTCAAGCTTTACAAGCTTGATACCCTATAATATGATTGAGTGGAGATAAGAAAGAAGAAGAAGATGATGGTTATCAATCTCAAGCTTTACAAGCTTGATACCCTATATATAATATGATTGAGTGGAGATAAGAAAGAAGAAGAAGAAGATTATGGTTATCAATCTCAAGCTTTACAAGCTTGATACCCTATATATAATATGATTGAGTGGAGATAAGAAAGAAGAAGAAGAAGATGATGGTTATCAATCTCAAGCTTTACAAGCTTGATACCCTATATAATATGATTGAGTGGAGATAAGAAAGAAGAAGAAGAAGATGATGGTTATCAATCTCAAGCTTTACAAGCTTGATACCCTAATATGATTGAGTGGAGATAAGAAAGAAGAAGAAGAAGATGATGGTTATCAATCTCAAGCTTTACAAGCTTGATACCCTAATATGATTGAGTGGAAATAAGAAAGAAGAAGAAAAAGATGATGGTTATCAATCTCAAGCTTTACAAGCTTGATACCCTAATATGATTGAGTGAATCATTTTGAATCATCAGTCTGTTGAATGTTTATTTATCAAGTGAGAGCGATCTCTTGAATAAGCATTAGGTAAGAAGGCCCATTTTATGAGTAAGTATCACGTTAAGTAAGTAATCTTTCGAAACAGCATTAGGTCAGGAGAGCCAACTGTTGTATCAGTATTAGGTCAAGAAAGCTATATTTTGAATCAGCATTAGATCATCAGAGCCATCTATTGAATCAGTATTAGATCAGGAGAGCCATCTGTGTTGAATCGGTATTAGATCAGGAAAGCCATCTGTTGAATCAGTATTAGGTTAGGAGAGCCATCTGTTAAATCAGTATTAGATCAGGATATCTATCTGTTGAATCAGTATTAAGTCATGCCAGCCTTCTGCTAAATAAACATTGAATCAGGAAATTCATTTCCAAATATCCCAATTTGTATTTCGCAGAAGGATCAGTTAAATAATTCCCATTCGCCAAAGCTATTAGATGAATTATCATTTGATCAGTTGAACCATTCATCGAATGAATTCAGTAGCGCAATATTTATCCATGATGGAACTTACCTCCATGGTGGAGGCCTCGAAGTGCCATTGTTTATTGAGGGACACAATGGTGAACTCGAAGCCTTCAGCATCTGTGGACAACACACTCAGTCTCGTAGCTCCAAATATGTAAAGTGTGGCATCACATATACAACAGCTTATCTGAATATGGTCTAGTTGCCTCTCTGGAATCATTTTTTTTTTTTTCAATCATCACAGAGGAGCATTTTCCATAAAATTTCAGATTAATCAATTTTAAGCACAAGGTAATAAGACCAAATCCAAATTTAAAAAAATAGTGTGAGACGTTTCGGTAACAGCGTTGTTACCATCTTCAGACAAAAGTATTGAAATGATTGAGTGGATCATTCAGTACTTTTGTCTGAAGATGGTAACAACGCTGTTACCAAAACATCATACACTATTTATTTATTTGGATTTGGTCTTATTACCTTGTGTTTATAATCTATAATCCAAATTGTGCCTTATCAGATTAATCAATTTATAAAATGCTGTTACACTCTAAAAATTTTGAAGATTGCTTAAAAAAAAATTTAATTGCTATGTGTTTAGTGACAGGAAACTTTAGCCGCTGTTTGGAGGAGGCACAAAGATAAGTTTTGGTGGAAGGGATTTTAGAAAAAGCTCCTATTTCAGTCTTGACTGGCAAAATTCACTCCAAAGTGAACTGGTGTTTATTGATTAACTTCTAAATGTGGGGATATTCCTTGTTTCTGAAATAGAATCAAAGTAACTATAGAAAATAAAACACAAGGTAATTAGACCAAATCCAAATAAATAAATAGTGTGTGACATTTTGGTAACAGCGTTGTTACCATTCTTTTGTCTGAAGATGGTAACAACGCTGTTACCGAAACGTCACACACTATTTATTTATTTGGATTTGGTCTTATTACCTCGTGTTTATAATCTATAATTCAAATTGTGCCTTATCATAACTGTAGAAAAAGAAACTTTCATTTAATGCTTCTGCATTGGGACAAGTAAGCAGGACTGAGCTAAAGTCAAGACAAGACAAGAGGGGAAGATACCGTCCAAATAGAAAGTAGCAGTGTCTGCCCCCCATTCCTGGATATCCATGATTGTTTCTACAAGCAGGTTACAAGTCCCTGCGGTATTAGCTTACGACTGTCTAGTTTTGTTGGCAAACTTCCGTCTTCACTTTGTATTCAGACCAATAATTTTTTCCTAGTAATTGGAATGTTGGAGAACCCACCTTCCATGATGTCAGAGCTGCGGAGGCTGGAGTTCTTCAGACGGCGGTGGTGTCTTTTCTTGACCAGGGAGGGAGGGGCCAGGGTGGGGTTGGTGGAGGGGAGCAGATGCATCTCTCCTGGTGCACACAGGAATCCTCCCTATACTTACCTGGTAACTATTGTTCAGAGATATAAAGAATAGAAGATACTTCACGAGATTAGGATAGTCCTAACTCCACCTTTGCCGGTCCCAAGCCCGGATGAAAAAGGAGGAGGGGGAGCAGTAACAAGCTCACTAAAAAACCAGGGCTCAGCTGGCCCGGCTGATAGTACCCTGTAAGGACTCCTAATCCAGAGATACAGGATGAGCAGCGTTTGTACTCCATGTTAGGAGCGGCTGTACATGGTGTCTGTTCCTCATGTCAGAGGCGGTCATTTCTTTTGGAGCTAAGTCAACCTGCCACTGAGTAGTGCTCCCAGTCTTAATGACAAAGGCAGACACATTCTACTTCACCCAGTCATGATGGTTGTCAAGCTTTACAAGCTTGATACCCTAATAAGATTGAGTGGAGATAAGAAAGAAGAAGAAGAGGACAGTCCTCTGGTGCACACAGGAACCCTCCCTATACCTACCTGGTTGTTCAGAGATATACAGTGAAACCTTCACGAGAGGAGGACACTCCTCTTAGCGGACATCTCCATACAAAGGAGAGTTTTCATCAATGATCATTTTTGCCAATTAGCTACTATCTGGCAAGAGGACACCTACTCTCCTTAAAGGACACTTTAGTTCATCAACTAGGTGATGTCCTTTAGAGAGAGGTAGTTCTACTGTATATTTGAATCTGCTTATTCCCAATTTGAAGTTGAAGAAGGAGAGGCATAGATACCAGGAATATATGGGGTCAAAAAAAAAAGGATAGACCCATGAGTTTTTTTTTTTTTTGCTAATCCCTAGTACACGTGGTACAGGCCATGATAATCATGGTGGGTAGTTAGCAACTGCTTTTACTGTAAGTGCACCACATGTTTACACATGTGAAAAGCAGTTCGACTTTGCACTTACAAATGTGCCAGAGCCCCGTTTGGTTACTTGCACTCACTGGTGGGGTTGAACTTTTGCAAGAATCAGGGGCCATTGGAGCATTTTTTTTTTTTAAATCAGAAAAAAGTGCCCAATGCGGGAATCGAACCCGGGTCTAAGTGGTCGAAAACCAAACGGTTTAACCAGCCTTCCACCGATCCCCCCCCCCCCCCCCTATGAGAGTGAATAATAAGAACTTGACCCCTCATTAGTTCAATGAGAGGAAAATATGGGATATGATTAGGACCAATTGGAGTTACATTAAGGACATCGTTTTCTAACAGTGTCAGTTTCATCTCTACAGGAAGTAGACCTATAGTAGAATCTCCAATGAGTGACTGAGTGAAAACATAGTGCAACCCAGTCCCTCCTGGAGGCAATCTCTCATCAGAGACTGTTGTTTCAGTTAAAAAGACCCTTTGTAACTTGGCATGACATGAGAGAGACTCTGATAAGAGACCACCCCCAGAAAAGACCGGATGTAGCCAGGTTTATAGGCTATGGGGTCGGTAGAAGGATGGTCTAAACCGTTGGTTTTCAACCGCTACAACCCTGGATTGAATCCCACATTGGGCACTTTTTTCTAATTTAAAAAAAAAAAAAAATGCTCCAATGGCCCCTGATTCTTGCTAAAATCCAACACCACCAGAGAATGCAAGTAACCAAACAGGGCTCTGGCACATTTTTAAGTGCAAAAGCAGTCGTTAACTACCCACCATGATTATCATATGGCCTGTACCACATGTACTTGGGATGAATTAAAAAAAAAAAAAAAAAAGGCTATGGTTTCTCCACTCAAGAGAGACTCCTGAGATAAGTTGAATGTAGACCCACACCACGTACCAGTGGTAGATCCGTCATCCTGCAGGGTTGTAGACCTGGACTTCTTGTGCTGCCCTGGGATCTTCACCGTGGTGTGCACCAGGGAGATGGACTTTCCGTGGACATCCTCCATGTAGTCCTGGGGACATCAGACCATGGGAGAACAAGTTAAAGATACGGGGGACAACAACAAACTTACGTGAAGGTTGGGGTAATAGGTGATGGTTCCTGCGTTGGTTAAGGCCACATACTTCTTCTTCCACTCCTTGTTCAGTGTCTTGGAGCTCTTCTTATACAGGTATCCCTGGGGACAAACAATGATATCATAATGTTGTTTATCGTGAAGATAGAGGCTGCCTGGCCGGCATTCATATTTCTTGAAAAAAGATACTTCGGCCAGTATAAATCTTTTTATTACCTCGACGTTTCGACAAAAAGCTTTTGTCCTCGTCAGGAGCAAACAAAAATCAAAACATATTGCTCCTGACGAGGACAAAAGCTTTTTGTCGAAACGTCGAGGTAATAAAAAGATTTATACTGGCCGAAGTATCTTTTTTCAAGAAATAATGTTGTTTCTTATCCCAATGGGGTGTAGCTTCCGTTCATCATTGCTGTTGGTGTTTTTGGGGGTAAAAAAGAGAAAATGTTACTTAAATATATTTTTTAATGTTATCTTTATGCATAGAAACTACAAAAGTAAAATTTAAAAGAATTAAGAAGAAATACAAAAAAAAGAATCAAGAAGGCACTAACTCAGTTGCTAATTGTTAATCATCATATGCTAGCTAATGTTATCATCATCAATTTATATTTATTCATATATCTATATAATTTATTTACATAGAGAAAAATTATTTGAATTAATATACCTAACAATTGCACCATCATCTAGGCACACTTTGACAAAAGTCTGATTTTGCCTGTATTTAAGTGAAGCCGTTCCTAACATGAAAAGCCTTTGCTGCCAACTCTAACATGAGTACAGATGCAACTCCTCCGTATCCCTGGAGTGGGACCTTTGCTGAGGTCTATTAACCGGGTCATTTGAACTCAGGTCTACTCCTCTTCTAACAATACTGTGGTTGGTCTGCAACTGCTTATTCATCAGAGTTATTCTGCTTGTTTTGCAGCTGGCCTTCATATCTGAAAGTCGTTCTTCTATCCCCCACTTGGGGACGCGCCCTGTAGCAGTCAGCTCTGCCGAGGGTATCATAATATAATACAAGGATGAGAAACAAGGTTCCTTATTAAACACAAGGCATTTGTGCACCATCTGTACACATGAAACATGAAACCATTTGAGGAAAATGTTTCCTTTTTACATATAAAACAATTTCCTACTATCCTTATTACGATGGGAAAATATAGGAAGAGAGAGACTGACTCATCAGTGATGAATGCTGTGAACATTTGTCTTCTTTCTTATCTCCACTCAATCCCACTAGGGTATCAAGCTTGTAAAGCTTGAGACTTTTGGTGGTGTCTTGGAATATTTGTGATATGAATATACTTCAACAGTCAGTTTATTTACTACAATTTAACAGTCTAGAATTCAACTGAAAATTCTGAGAAATCTCTCGGAGTGTTAAAGAAGTTAGTCTATATGATAAAGCACAAATTTGGATTATAAATTATAGATACAAGAAAATAAGACCTAATCCAAATAATTTAATAGTGTGTGATGTTTCGGTAACAGCGTTGTTACCATCTTCAGACAAAAGTACTGAATGAGAAATTTTACCACAGCATGAATAATGATTTCTCATTCAGTACGTTTGTCTGAAGATGGTAACAACGGTGTTACCGAAACGTCACATACTATTTATTTATTTGGATTTGGTCTTATTACCTTGTGCTTATAATCTACTAGACGAATGACCCGGGCAACGCCCGTGTTTTACCCGATTGAATGTTTTTATTCCAATACTATTTGTTACAATTATAAATTGGAGCAGTGGATGTCACTCTTGTGAAACGTCCCGCTCCAAACTTTACATGTACATTAGGTCAGCTGGTATTACCCCTCATTTTCACCTCTAGAGGCGCGAGTGAATTGACTTTTTGTAAATATACATAATTATAAAGATAGAAGCTTCTATAGAAGATAATGATCATAATGATGATGCGCTCGCATCCGTGACATGAGGAATTGAGGAAAGACGGTCGTGACTATATATATTAATAATAAAATAATAATAATAATATAATAATAATTATTATTATTATTATCATTAGATAATGATAATGATCATAATGATGATGCGCGCGCATCCGTGACATGAGGAATTGAGGAAAGATATTCCAAATTGTGCCATATCCGATTATAGATACAAGAAAATAGTCCTAATCCAAATAATTTAATAATGTGTGACATTTCGGCAACAGTCAATTCTGGAATAGTAAAAAAAATCAACGAATAGTTGATATTTATTCTGATAGATGGCGAAAGCCATCAGCAACTTTTAGTTACAAGATAAGGAGATGCCTTTTTCTTCTTAGTTGTTATCAATATTGGCCAAAACATGACAAACATTTCATTAATAGGGTTTTTTAGCCCTGTGTACATGGTATCTATCCACCCACCTGTCTCAGAGGGATGATCCGGCCACTGCCCACCTCTCCATTCTTCACCTTCCTCTCATCCTCATTGAACTTCTTCAGAGGCTGCACACAGAGTACACAAGGTTTCACAATGGGGGGATGTAACAAAATAAACCATCAGGATTCAGGTACCCTGACACCTTAGAGATAAACTGATTTACAATAGCAGAATCTCTTTATAACAGCTTCCATCATAACAGCTCAACCTGGTTATATTTCAGCAGCTGTACCTCATCATGGAGACTCCTTCTATGGGTTAGATTCTAGGAAGTTCCATGACTTTGTATAATGATACATGGGATAAAAGTCTCCAACAATCTAACCAAATCTAACTCCACCTCCTAGAAGGCTGTGTGTCCCCTGGATAACCAACCAACAGCAGCATCATGGAGACTCCTTCTATGGGTTAGATTCTAGGAAGTTCCATGACTTTGTAATACTTGGGGAAAAAGTTTACAATAATCCAGAAGGCAAAATATTTCTGACACCTCCTAGAAGGCTGTGTGCCCCCTGGATAACCAACAGCAGTATCTTGAAGACTCCTTATACAGGTTAGTTTCAAGGAAGTTCCATGACTTTGTATACTTGGGGGAAAAAGTTCACAACACTCCAGAAGGCAAAATATTTCTGACACCTCCTAGAAGGCTGTGTGCCCCCTGGATAACCAAACAACGGCATCATGGAGACTCCTTATATAGGTTAGTTTCTAGGAAGTTCCATGACCTTGTAATACTGGGGGAAAAAGTCCACAACAATCCAGAAGGCCAAATCTATCTGACACCTCATAGAAGGCTGTGTGTCCCCTAGATAACCAACAGCAGCAGTTTACGAGTTTGATTCTAGGAAGTTCCATGGCCTTGTATACATGGGAAAAAAAAGTACACAACAATCCAGAAGGCCTAATCTGTGTGACACCTCCTCGAAGGCCTGGATAACCAACCAACAACAGCATCATGAAGACTCCTACAAGTTAGATTCTAGTAATTTCCATGACCTTGTATACATGGGATCCACAACAATCCAGAAGGCCTAATCTGTGTGACACCTCCTAGAAGGCCTGGATAACCAACAGAAGACACACCTGGAAGAGGTTGGACCTCCTGCGGTTCTTGCGAGCAGTGTTGGGGGTGGAGGAAGGGGTACTGGGGGCCAGGAACTCCACCACGTCACTCTCCTGCACCTAGCACTGTGCCATCACAGCAGTGGTCCACGGGAGATCCTCACCTTGTGGCCGTTGTTGGCTGTCACTGCTGGCAGCTTGCTCTGGCCAATCTTCTGGCATGCTGACAACAACAGATTATGTTGCTGGCTACAAAAGAAGTCAGTACATTCAGCTGCTATAAATCTATGTGTAACAAAAATTAACAAGAACTGGAAGATCCCACCTAAGCACAGTTGGTACATTCTAGGATCAGATTACTACCCAGGCCTGGGAGGCCCATAAGTCTAAACCCTCCTTCTTATAGCGAAACCTTTACAGCCCTCTGGTTGGCAGGAGGGTATGTTTTACTTCATCTTCTTTCAACCACACCAGAGGGAACGGACAAAGAAACCCCCCCCCCCCCCCTTGATTCTACCAGCATGCAGACAACCAAGTATTCTTGGCTTCCTTGGCACAGTTGAGTGAACCCAGGAGGAGCTCTGAACATCAGAAATAGACAGCATCAAACGATACTTACAAGATTTAGAACAGGCCATCTCAAGCCATTAAAGATAGAAAATAATAACAAAATCTACCCCACTTGCTCAAAATGTAGCTTGGCACCTGCAGCTACAGAACACATTTTGGCTTGCATTAGATGCACTAAAAAGGACCTTTGGGAGAGGCCGCTGCTTATCATAAAACAGCTTGAGGAGCATGAACTCATGGAATTCGTGTAATCTTTACACAAGGGGATAAGAAACAACAACAACAATCTGTGGGAAAGAAGACCAATTTATTACTGAACTCACCATATATAGCTCTGGACTACTCTTGTCTATGGTAAGAAAACTATAAATCCAATAAGAAATTTATGTGTTGCTGCAGAATCATGGCAGCTTATTACCAAGATATTACGCCTAAATTACATATTTAAATTCAGGGTCTTGTCACTTGGGAAATCATGAGTACAGTAGAACATACTCCAAGAGAGAACACACTTGCTAAAGAAGACAACTCTCTACAAAGGACAGCTTTCATCAACATTTTTACTACATAAAGTACTACTACTCTGGTACGAGGACATCTCTCCCTGAAAATTATTGTGGCTCTGTAACTAGGTGCTATCCTTTGCAGAAAGTTAATGTATAATCCACATGAGAAGAAACCATTATGGAGATGCCAATTACAAGCACTCACATATCTTGTAAGCAGACAATATGCTTTGCTCAAGAAGTATTTTGCACTTACAAGGTTCTTGAGTTCCATCTACAAGAAAATGAGACCAAATCCAAATAAATTAATAGTAACAATGCTGTTACCGAAGCATCACACACTATTTATTTGGATATAATCCAAATTGTGCCTTATTGTTCTTGTGTTCTGTTTAAGAGAGATATAGTACAGTAGAACAACCTCTCTCTCTGTAAAGGACAACACCTAGTTACAAAGTGTACTTAAGGGAGAGACATCCTCATTACTGGGGAGGGAACCAGTGTTCCAGACCTACCATCTTGGAAGACCCTCTCCACATTCAGCCCGTAGGTAGCACAGGTCTCATAATACGGGCATCGGTGGAGGTCGGATGCCAGCTTGCGGGCTCTGCCCTCGTCTATGACCCTGGGCCTGGTCTCACATATGGCATCTGTAGCCCACCACGGTCACAGCAGGGCACAACTGGGGGATATGTTGTGATACCTTGAGTCCCGACCAGCAGCAGGGGGATCTGGGCCAGGTTCCTGAAGCTACACATCCTGGTGTAGAAGGATCCAATGGCCTTGAAGGAATCCTCGGAGTCCAGGCTGAACACGAAGATGACTCCATCCACCCAGGTGCTGAACTGGAGCCCCACACACACTCAGTTTACACGGCAGAATACAAGGTTTTCACCATGGTGAGTCTTGTTGTTCTATGGACCCAATGTATTTGCATATTTCCATGATATAACCTCTATCATGATATTATATATTTTTAAATTTTTGATTACTTTTTCTTGTATAATATGTTTATAATTGTTTCTGTTTTTAAAAAAAAATGTAAATCGACGCAATTATCCCTAGCCGGGATATCGCATTTTGTGTGTTGAAATAAAATAATATAACCTCGCCAAATGAACATCACTTGATATCAAGACTTGGAAGTTGTTATAACCCCATTGTTGTTATTTCCATTGTTAGTTAAAATACTGGAGAACTGATAATCTTGATGCTATAACCAAGTTGCTGTTATAACAAGGTACTATTGTATATCCCTGGTGGGGGAGAAGTCCGACCACACCTCCCTGCGGTCCCCCCTGGACCCTTGGAATATTCAATCAAATTCTGGTTCGTTTCCAAGGTGACTAACGTGGCAATGGCACCCATTTTCCAATGAAGATCTCCAGCAATGCTACCGCGTCAGGAGCTGCAGCCTGGGCTCCTGATGAGAATTATACTACGAGGACACAATTCAATCTACTACAGCTCAATATAAATGGCACCCAGAGGAAAACTGAAGAGCTGACTTGTTCACCCAAGATAGAACAACTGCTGTGATAGAGATGTATGGAGACATCTGAGGCTCTTCTTTGGACACGACGACAACAACAACATTATATATCCACATGCAAACACCACTCCCTGCTGACTAACCTGCTGTTCTGGCAGGCCGCCCTCGTCCCTGATGAGCAGCAGGTAGCTGTTTCCGTCCACCACCACTTCCTTCTTGAACCGGCCCCCTGCACCATACTCCGCTGTGGGCCACGTTTCAGTCCATCATATACAGAGGTGGGAGGTTTTGTGGTGTATGGTGACATACCATGAAACTCTATAAAATCAAATAGTTATCTACAATCCTGTAACATAGGCCATCTTGCCATAGAATGGATAGTAGGCAGAGTATTCGGACTCTGCCGGCCACATGATATTGAGGCAGACAAATGAAGATATATATGATGCACTAGCGCGCCATCTGTTATCAAAATTCAAAACTATTTTAAAGGACTAAGATTATTTTTGAAATTAAACAATTTCTACTGCCCTTACTGCAATGAAAAAAATTAATGGGAGGGCCTGGCTCATCAGAGTCTATCAACAGTATCACTATAAAAGGAAGTTCCATAAATGCAATATAACAGAGGTATGGTAGATTAAACTGGTGAAACCGCAGGGAGGGTTCACCACTGATGAGCCAGGCCCTCCCATTAATTTTTTCCATTGCAGTAAGGGCAGTAGACATTGTTTAATTTCAAAAAGAATCTTATGCCTTTAAAATAGTTTCAAAATGAAGATATAGTTAGTCAGTCTAAACAGAGGGGTGTTTTCTGCTGCGTAAAGACAGCTTGTCTTTACCACCGTTGAAGAACGATGCCGTTCGAAAGCTAACAAAATAAACATGTTTTTATAGAAAAAGCTCCTTTTGAGTTTATAATCTTACAATATAGTTATGGTAATGTTGATGTCTATAATATATATATATACTACAGATTCTAAACACAAGGTAAATAAGACCTAATCCATAAATAGTGTGTGACGTTTCAGTAACAGCATTGCTACCATCTTCAGACAAAAGTACTGAATGATAAAAATGATAAGGTACAATTTGGATTATAGATTATAAACACAAGGAAATATGACCAAATCCAAATAAATGAATAGCGTGCGACGTTTCGGTAACAGCATTGTTACCATCTTCAGACAAAAGTACACAAGTCACACACTATTTATTTATTTGGATTTGGTCTTATTACCTTGTTTTTAAAATCTATAATCCAAATTGTGCCTTAACAATAATACAGATTATAAACACGAGGTAATAAGACCAAATCCAAATAAATAAATAGTGTGTGATGTTTCAGTAACAGCCTTGTTACCATCTTCAGACAAAAGTACACAAGACACACACTATTTATTTATTTGGATTTGGTGATATTACCATGTGTTTATAATCTATAATCCAAATTGAGTGCCTTAACAATACTACAGATGTTTCTGTGTTATTGTTTAGATATCACCAAATAGATATTGATAGCCTGCATTTCACATGTGTAGACATGTGGTGCGCTTACAGTAAAAGCAGTCGCTAACTACCTACCATGATTATCATGGCCTGTACCACGTGTACTAGGGATAAGCAAAAAAAAAAAAGACCTTGACAGCATCAATGAAGTGGTTGATAAAGAAAGAGATGGAAGTGGATATCTGGGAGAGAACTTTACCTTTAATCCCCTTACCTTCAGGGGACTCATCCTGCATGTAGGATCCAGTGAGGTAGCGGTGGACTAGTGCGGACTTCCCACTGGAGATATGGCCCACCAGTCCCTATACACACAACTTTCAGCTCACTGAAATAGACAGCATCAAACAACACTAACAACAACAGGCCATCTCAAGCCATTGAAGATAGAAAATAATAACAAAATCTACCCCACTTGCCCAAAATGTAGCTTGGCACCTGCAGCTCCAGAACACATTTTGGCTTGCATTAGATGCACTAAACAGGACCTTTAGGAGAGGCCGCTGCTCATCATAAAACAGCTCGAGGAGCATGAACTCATGGAATTTGTGTAATCTTTACACAAGGGGATAAAAAACAACAACAATGACACTTTCAGCTCACTCTCTCTCTCTATGTACAAATGGGATCCACAACCTACAGTAACACCTCTAACATGGATTACAAGTGACTATATTTGGGTCGGTGGAAGGATGGTTTAAACCATTGGTTTTCAACCGCTACGACCCGGGTTCAATTCCCGCATTGGGCACTTTTTTCTGATTAAAAAAAAATGCTCCCCCGATCCTTGCAAAAGTCCAACTTCACCAACGAGTGCAAGTAACCAAACAGGGCTCTGGCACATTTGTAAGAGCAAAGTCAAACTGCTTTTCACATGTGTAGACATGTGGTTCACTTACAGTAAAAGCAGTCGCCTACTTCTACCCACCATGATTATCATGGGCTGTACCACATGTACTAGGGATAAGCAAAAAAAAAAAACATAGGAAAAAGAGAAGTAGTTTATGCAGGGGAATAGCCTGAGCCAGTAGTTCTCAAAATAAAACCATCTGGTTGTTGGGTGAAGTGGAGCTTTTATTTTTGAAAGGATAAAAGCTTACAAGCAAATTTTTCTCTTCTACAGGCTTCTTTATAACAAATACAACAGGGAGAACAACATAGAACATATATATATATAAGCAATGGGCGCTTCTCCCGTCAAAATAAACGTCAGAATCTGACGCCATCTATTGACCGTCGCCACAACTAGCGGCCTCGGGTCGGTGACAAAGCCACAACACCAACTTTGGCAAACTGATAAGCGTCCACCTAGAGACAATGGAATCCTCACAATCTACCAAAGAGGTGTTTTGCTGGGAATGTGGCTGGGCCAAATCTATTGGCAAAACATAGATGGAAACTTTGCCGGGAGGAAATTAATCCATAGAAGCGCCCATTGTTTCTATGGATTAATTTCCTCCCGGCAAATTTTCCATCTATATATATATATGATAAGGTGCAATTTGGATAATAGAATAGAAACAAAAAGGTATCAAGTTTGTGACATTTCGGTAACACAGCATTGTTTTACCATCATCTGACAAAATACTGAATCAATCAAATTATACTTTATATAAAACCTAGACAGTTTTCATGCAGTAAAATCTGTCGAGGGAGTACCATTTAGTTCTAAGCCAAAAAGGTACTAGAAAGATAAGTTGACTCCTAAGAAAAGTTGCATAAAATTGGTTATAATAAATCATATATTTCTTATGCAAATTCAACGATACCCATAATATAGAATTTTCCACACATATGACTTTAGGGGGCCTAACAAAATTTTTGATGTAAATGCATGAGACAAGGTCAGATGTCTAAAAAACTAAATGATTGGAAAAAACAAATGGTTCCCTTTAAATATTGAATCCAGAGACAAGTGGCTTCTTAGTCAAGTTTTCCTGTATTAAAAACTTTCATTGTTGATAAGGTGCCAAAGAATTCAAACAATCTGATAACTACTCAAAGAAAGGGTATACTTTGGATTATAGATTAGAGAACTACAAGGTAATAAGACTAAATCCAAATATATTAATTGTGTGAAGTAACAATGCTATTACCAAACATCACAAACTATTTATTTATTTGGATTTGGTCTTATTACTTTGTTGTTCTCATACCTACTCAAAGAAAGGGTACACTTTGGATTATAGATTAGAGAACTAAAAGGTAATAAGACTAAATCCTAATAAATTAATAGTGTGTGACAATTTGGTAACAACGCTATTACTGAAATGTTATACACTTAATTTATTAGGATTTAGTCTTATTATCTTATAGTTCTCTAATCTATAATCCAAAGTGTACCCTTTCTTCAAGTAGGTATCAGATTGTGTGAATTCTTTGGCACCTTATCAACAATGGAAATTTTTAATACAGGAAAACCTGACTAAGAAGTCACTTGTCTCTCGATTCAATATTACACAAAGAACAAAAAGCCTTTATTTAGGGTCACTGACCCTATACAGGATTCACCAGAGGTATATGCATAAGAACAAAGCAGTGAGACAAAGGAAATAACGATATAGACAGAAGAAAAAGAAAAAAAAAAAAACAAGAAAGAGAAAGAGGTAAGCAAGAAAAACAACCCAAAAAGAGTAGCAGTAAGAAAGTGAGGAGTGAGTGTCACTTGGCCTTCTTCTGAGATATGGACTTGTGGAAACCATAAAACGCCGTAGCAATATACTTATTCTGGGTCATATTGTCAATTATTGATGGAAGTGAAGCACAGAGATGCCCAGTTTGATTCAATATTTAAAGATAACCATTTGTTTTTCTAATCATTTAGTTTTTTTAGACATATGACCTTGTCTCATGTATTAACGTCAAAAATTTTGTTAGGGCCCCCTAAAGTCCAAATAAATTAATAGTGTGTGACGTTTCGGTAACAGCGTTGTTACTCTTCTTCTTTCTTTCTTATCTCCACTCAATCATATCAAGGTATCAAGCTTGTAAAGCTTGTTGATGGTGTCTGCTGGGGAAGAGTAGAGCTTGGATGAGATTACGTTGCTACTGAAACGTTATACACTATTAATTTATTAGGATTTGGTCTTATTACTTTGTAGTTCTGACACCTACTCAAAGAAAGGGTACACTTTGGATTATGGATTAGAGAACTACAAGATAATAGTGTGTGAGGTTTTGGTAACAACGTTGTTACTGAAACATCACACACTGTTGATAAGGCACAATTTGGATTATAGATTATAAACACAAGGTAATAAGACCCAAATACAAATGTTACCGAAACGTCACACTATTTATTTATTTGGATTTGGTCTTATTACCTTGTGATCACACACTGTTAATTTATTGGGATTTGGTCTTATTACTTTGTAGTTCTGATACCTACTATAATAAAACTGAGTGGTAAAATCCTATCAAGCAACACACAGGTATTTCAATAAACTGAAAGTGTCTCTCCATTGGTTAGATTGGCAGTGATAGGCTGACAGGCTGACCCAACCTTGACAGCTGACTCAGTGTGTTCAAGGCTGGGAGACTACCACCTTCTTGGGACTTATTGGATCATTATTGGCATCCTCCCAGCTGCCCAGAACAACTTTGTGATGGCTGGAATGCTGTAATTGATATAGTCAAACATCACTTGGAGCCAAGAATTTATATTGTTGTTAGAACCACAGTTAACACAACTGGAACAAAACTTGGGTTCTTTGATAGATATGATAAGGCAAAATTTGGATTATAGATTATAAACACAAGGTACTAAGACCAAATAAATAAATAGTGTGTGATGTTTCGGTAACAGCATTGTTACCATCTTCAGACAAAAGTACTGAATGTATTTTTCATTCAGTACTTTTGTCTGAAGATGATAACAACGCTGTTACCGAAACGTCACACACTATTAATTTATTTGAATTTGGTCTTATTGCCTTGTGTTTATTACCTAATCCAAATAATTTATTAGTGTGTGACGTTTCAGCAACAACATTGTCACCATCATCAGACAAAAGAATAAATGAGAAAAAATATCACAGCAAGTTCTTAAATAGTAGTTATCAAGTGTTTAAACAAGATAACAGATAAGGAAAAATAGTTTTCAAACACATGATGAAAGTACTATTTAAGAACTTGCTGTGATATTTTTTTCTCATTTATTCTTTTGTCTGATGAAGGTGACAATGTTGTTGCCGAAACGTCGCACACTAATAAATTATTTGGATTAGGTTTTATTTTCTTTTATTATAATCTATAATTCAAATTGTGCTTTATCATTTTTTGAGTTATTTGAATTATGATGACATAACCAAAAAAAGTACAATTTAGATTATAGATTACAAATATAAGGTAATAAGACAAAATCCAAATACAGGAGAACCTCCATGAGGGGGCACTCACGCAAGTGGACACCTCTCTACAAAGGACAGTTTTCATTTACAAAATTACCATTTTCACTATTTAGTAACTCTCCTGTAAGAGGACACCTCTCCCTAAAGGACACTTTAGCTCTGTAATTAGGTCTTCTTTACACGGAGGTAGTTCCACTGTATATAAACAGTGTGTGATGTTTCAGTAACAGCTTGTTACCATCATCATGGTATCATCAAAGCTTTACCGGAGCATATCTTATCATGCTCAGAACTGACAATAGAAGACCTATTTTCCAGGCCTATAACTATCATCGCAAAATTGGAGAGGAGTGGACTTCAGGAATTGGTTTAACCATGGAGATAAACACCACCACCACCACAATTGAAGATAAAGTTATAAAAGATTATATATATATATGGAGATTATATATATATGGAGATTTGGTCTTATTACCTTGTGTCATAGCCAAGTTGTTGCTATAATGAGGTTCCACTTTAGTTTCACTTTTCCCCAAATGTGAAATATTTCCTTGTGACTATTTGTCAACCTGTTTTTCCCAGTTTAAATTCCCTAACAATAGTTATTTATTACGATAAGGCACAATTTGGATTATAGATTATATATGACAGCACTTTAGTACTTTTCAGTACTTTTGTCTAAAGATGGTAACAGCGTTGTTACCAAAATGTCACACACTATTTATTCATTTGGATTTGGTCTTATTACCTTGTGGTATTTCTTAAAACGTTCTTCAGTTCTGCTCATTTCATCTCCAGTCATAGACCGCCCTCCTAAACATTTTGAGAAACAATTGAAGTCTCCATGATATGGGTAAAAAGAGCAACTGTCGTTGGTTGGCTATCCAGGGGGCATTGTATGGGGGTGACAGTCAGACTTTGCTCCCCAATTGAAAAGTGTTTTATCACAGCCCCAATTATAAAACAACAATTCATAGGAGTAATAATAAAAGTGAAGAAGGTTTTAGTCTTCAATATCATTAATGATATTTTAAAAATTATTGACTGTATTGACTCATCCATTGATGAGCTCTACTCTTCCCCGGCAGACACCATCAACAAGCTCTACAAGCTTGATACCCTGATATGATTGAGTGGAGATAAGAAAGAAGAAGAAGATTAATGATATCATACTGCAGTCTCATACCACTGAGGAGCATGAACTCATGGAATTCGTGTAATCTTTACACAAGGGGATAAGAAACAACACAACCTACTGCTAACCTACTTATCTGGCAAACCTGTGAATGAGTAATGACTTATTGTGACATATCCCCAACATGAATCTCTAATCTCAGATAGTTGCTTATCTACGATTTACAATTAAAGAAACTTTTCACACTGTCATTTTTATCTTGTGGGATATCTTCTCTCTGCCATTATTATCTTTGATAACTTTATCTTCAATTGTGGTGGTGCTTATCTCCATGGTTAAACCAATTCCTGAAGAGTTCACTCCTCTTCAATTTTGTGATGGTAGTTATAGGCCTGGAAAAAAGGTCCTCTATTGTCAGTTCTGAGCATGATATGTTCCGGTAAAGCTTACACATTATTGCATTTCAAGCAGTTATTGAAGGGTTTTTTGTCCATTTTGAAATTTTAAGATTTTTATATGGCCACTTCTTAGTCTTGCTAAAGCTGTTTGTTGATTTCTATTGAGTTTTTGAAGTTCTTCTAATTGTTTCAATGGTTAGTACCAGTGATGATTTGGATAAGCTGTCAGTTTTGATTTATTTTCTTTTTTTATACCTATATATTCCTTCAAAGGTAAGATTATTGCTATTGCTTGGTAAGTGACACGCTTTTTTTTCTGCATCTTCAATTGTTTATCCTATAATGGGTAATCTTGCCACCAAGTGGATGAATTCTGGTATTGTCCTCACCGCCAGTCACGTTGTTGGGAATTCTTATCCCCTTATGCAAATATTACACAAACTCCTCCTGTTTTGACAAGACCGAATCAATAAATGGTGCGTGACGTTTGGGTAGCAACGGTGTTACCAAAATATCCCACACAATTTATTGATTTGGTCTTGCTACCTTAACTAACCCTTCTTAACTATAACCCTATTAGTACCTTATCACACAGAGTAGAACTACCTCCCCGTAAAAGAAAACACCTAGTTGCAAAGCCAAAGTGTCTTTTAGGGAGAGGTGTCCTTTTACTGGAGAGTTGCTAAATTGTAAAAATGGTAATTTTGTAAGTGAAAACTTTCCTTTATAGAGAGATGTGTCCTCTAGCGTGAGTGTCCTCTCATGGAGGTTCTACTGTAATACCATGATAAAGCACAATTTGGATTATAGATTATGAACACAAGGTAATAAGACCAAATATAAATAAATAAAAAGTGTGTGATATTTCGGTAACAGCGTTGTTACCATTTCATTCAATACTTTTGTCTGAAGATGGTAACAACGCTGTTACCGAAACGTCACACACTATTTATTTATTTGGATTTGGTCTCATTCAATACTTTTGTCTGATGATGGTAACAATGCTGTTATCCAAAATGTTAACAAAACGTCATTCACTATTCATTTATTTAGATTTGGTCTTATTCAATACTTTTGTCTGATGATGGTAACAACGCTGTTATCCAAAACGTTAACAAAACGTCACTCACTATTTATTTATTTAGATTTGGTCTCATTCAATACTTTTGTCTGATGATGGTAACAATGCTGTTATCCAAAATGTTAACAAAACGTCATTCACTATTCATTTATTTAGATTTGGTCTTATTCAATACTTTTGTCTGATGATGGTAACAACGCTGTTATCCAAAACGTTAACAAAACGTCACTCACTATTTATTTATTTAGATTTGGTCTCATTCAATACTTTTGTCTGATGATGGTAACAACGCTGTTATCCAAAACGTTAACAAAACGTCATTCACTATTCATTTATTTAGATTTGGTCTTATTCAATACTTTTGTCTGATGATGGTAACAACGCTGTTATCCAAAACGTTAACAAAACGTCACTCACTATTTATTTATTTAGATTTGGTCTCATTCAATACTTTTGTCTGATGATAGTAACAACGCTGTTATTGAAACGTCATACACAATTTATTTGAATTGGGATTTATTGTGTTTCTATAATCTAAAGTGTATCTTATCAGGAATGGTCTGAAATAAAGTGACATGAAGCCAGGGAGCCTTCCTGGTTTGTGGCATTCACCTTGTGTGATAATTAACTTCCTGTCTCGGAGCATCGTAAAAAAAAAAAATTAAAAAAACATTCCAACTTTTATTGCAACTGCTACATCGCCACTCAAGAAAACCACTAGAGAGAATTTTAAAGAATTAAAGAGAAACTTAAGTCTGGTCATCTACGGACAATGACTTTCCAGAATGGTTGCAAGGTTTTCCCACTATGTACTAAGTGTCAACCTGCAACCCCAAAACACATTATTGACTGTATTGACTCATCCATTGAACCATCAAAAGTCTTTTTTTTTTTTTTGCTTATCCCTAGTACACGTGGTACAGGCCATGATAATCATGGTGGGTAGTTAGCGACTGCTTTTTACTGTAAGCGCACCACATGTCTACACATGTGAAAGCAGTTCGACTTTGCACTTACAAATGTGCCAGAGCCCCGTTTGGTTACTTGCACTCGCTGGTGGGGTTGGACTTTTGCAAGAATCGGGGGGCCATTGGAGCATTTTTTCTTTTTTTTTAAACAGAAAAAAGTGTCCAATGCGGGGATCGAACCCGGGTCGTAGTGGTCGTAAACCAAACGGTTTAACCAGCCTTCCACCGACCCTAATATGATTGTGTGGAGATAAGAAAGAAGAAGAAGAATAGAGAGAATGCTTTAAAGACCTGATCTAGCCAGATCATTTCCTATCACTACTTGTAGCTGATGGTACAAGACTGGCGATTTACAAGATACAAATTATAAATATTAGGTAATGTATAAATTCTATATGTACGTAATATATATATACAGTAGAACCTCCATGAGAGGACACTCGATTGAGGACACCTCTCTATAAAGGACAGTTTTCATTGGAAAAATTATCATATTTACCATTTAGCAACTCTCCGGTAAGAGGATATCTCTCTCTAAAAGACACTTTGGCTCTGTAATTAGGTGTTGTCCTTTACAGGGAGGTAGTTCTACTGTATATGATAAGGTACAATTTGGATTATAGTTGAGAAACAAGGTAACACAAGACAAAATCAATAAAAGAAACAACAACTTATTTAGACTTGCGATGATGTTAACTTGAGAGAGAGAGAGAGAGAGAGAGGTCTCATTAATTTTAAACCATTACATTATCCTACATTGGGTGGTGGTGGTGGCAGAGAAAGCTGGGAAGGAAACGACTGAGGGCAAGAAGCCAAAGAAAAAGATAGAAGAAGGGAAAAAAAAATTTTTGGAACGAGATGTTAGAGTGTCAGCACTTCTAGGTTCCTTTTTAAAATAGTGCCAACAACCAACCATGAAGTTTACCACCCCAAACAAACCTAGTGTACTACACTACACTAGAGTTAGGCTCACACTCACCAGTCGGATATCAGGAACAGTCCTGCTCAGTGTCCATTCCTGGCTGTTGACAAAGGAATCTGCCAACATACAACCAGACATTGTTACATACTCCCGTCACATATGTAAATATACAACAACAACAAAAGCCTTTATTGAGGACCTCTCGTCCTATAAAGTATTCGCCAGTTTACAGAGTAAGAGAAGAGAACTAAGAATACAGAGATATATGTAGTAGGTATAGTATAGTATTTTCTACACTGTGACTATATACAACAGCAGCAACAAGCCTTTTACTGGGATCAAAGTCCCATACAGGATTCGTCATTCTAATCCTGACAAAGATTATTTACATCAATTAGATTATGTATATAGCTTCCCCTTCTCTTCAGCCGTCTTCCAAAATTCGAGCAACGCAAACGCTCCAGCTCTTTCTCACCACCTCATTCAACAGGAACTCCAAAGAGAGTCCCTCAAAGACATATGTAAATATGGGGACATATGCAAATATAGATGGAAATTTTTCTGGGAGGATATTGATCTAAAGAGACAAAGGTCGTCTCTCCTGTCAAAAACAGACCCTATATATATAAATATGGGGTTAGTGGACAAACAAATGTTTACAGTAGAAACTCCACTCCTGCTAGCCTATAGCACCTATATATAAAGGACAGTTTTCATTGCCAGAATTTTACCTTTTTTTCCCAATTAGTCTGTTCCCTGGTAAGAGGACACTTGTCTCTAAAGAAAACTTTTCAACTATTTTTAAATCATGAAAAAAGACATCTCCTTATCGTGCAACTGAAAGTTGCTGATGGCTTGCGCCATCTATTGGAATAAATATCAACTATTCTCGTTGAGTTTTTAATTATTCCAGAATTGTCCAAATACCCATGGCCAAAATGTTTTTAAATCATCCTATTTTTATATATATTTTATTTTATCTATGCCACCACATTGTGACTTGTATGATGGAAATAAAATATTTTTAAATCTCTCTTTTCTTCTCTTTCTCTTTGGAGAAGGACTCTGTCTTTGGGAGAGCCTCCTGGACTTTACCTAACTGTAAATAATAAGGCACACAATTTAGATTATTTAAGATTATTTTAGTTTAACATTTCTTTTATATATATTTTGTTATTTTTATTTATTTTTATACGAAAAATCTTTTTACACATAGTACAAATAATTTTAAAATTTAAAATAGGAGTTATTGTTAATTTTCAAAATATTCACACCTATATTTTACAAAAATTATTTTGTCCATAATATAAAATATATATATCAAATTTTTTCTTCCCATTGAATATAACAGAATATTTTTAAAAACTTAATGCTGTTGACGTTATGTGGTGCTGAGTTTGTTGTTGACACACTTTTAAATGTTATAATACCTTGATAAAGGTTGGCGTTCAGCCAACTGAAATATTGGTAAAATAAATGATATTTTGATTCAATATATGCCTTTTTAATTAAAGATTTATCTAGGGATTGCTCTATTTTCAAAACAATTTAGATTATTCTATATACAGTTACGAGCGTCATTCTTCATCTCTGTCACCGTTTGCTTTTTTTTTTTTTGGAATGGCGCCCTCCTATTGGTTGGCTACGATCACGCCACCTTTGCCCCCCCCCCCCCCCCATCATGCCCCCCCCACTCGCTTTTTGGTTTTTGTAACTATTTTGTTGGAGCGGGTCGCTCCTTAAATAAATGCATATATTAGTTAATAACTAAATGGAATCCTCTCTTTCTTTTTCCCAGTAAGAGACGCCTACGGAAGCCAACTAATATATGCATTTATTTAAGGCGCCAATTTATAATTGAAACAAATAGTATTTGAATCAAAACATTCAATCGGGTAAAACACGGGCGTTGCCCGGGTCATTCGGCTAGTAGATTATAAACACAAGGTAATAAGACCAAATCCAACTTAATCCAACTAACTGTAAAGAGAATCCTCCTTTTTAGATAGAGGTGTACTATAAATTCTCAAGATAAACTCTACAACATGACTAGACAATCACTCCTTGTTATATCATCACTCAGGACTAAAAAAATAAAATAAGACCAAATCCAAAAAAACAATGGTTGCCTGTAAAGTCGGTTTTACAGGCGAAGATTTTACGTGACAACGGTAGAATATTTATTGATATGAATATAATTAAATTGCACAATAGGAATAAGGAATTGAATGAAAATAAGAATTGCACAAATTTTAACTATAGAAATATATTTTGTTTACTAAAACATTGTACATGTAAACTTAAACTTAACTAATTCCTATTTGAGTGATTTTGTTGAGGATAGGACGATGATAGGAGTAATATGAAATGAAAGGAAGTGTTTCTGCTGTAATGTGTCTTGCGAAAGTCAAGTCGATAGTTGTTCCTTTTAACGTAGTTGACTTAGAAACGTTTGATACGCAATCAAGATTATACGTATTTTTCATGAAATTAAGAAACGAGTTGTCAGGCTTTACGTTTTTGTTAAAATCACCACACAGAAGAATCGGTATACTAGAATCAATTTGCACGAACGGTGGCACGTACTGGCTGTTGTGAATGTACGGACCGAGTCCTTGCCATAGTAACATTCCAATATCCTGCATACTAGCTCCTGGATGAATATATACAGCACCGAGTACAAACTTGAAGCTAGTATTAGCGGCGAAGCAAGTAACTTCAGTCATGCACATGTCACCCTTGGTTTTAATGACACGAGTTACGTCTGTAATCGCAACTTGGAACACTTCCGCCGTAGATGTCGATGATAATTTACGATAGATCGCCACTCCACCAGCCGCGTTGGTATCTGAGTTAGGTCGATTATTTTCCCTGGATACGCACTCATAACCCTTGATTGGAGTTGGTTCACAAGTGTCGCGCATCCACGTTTCAGTCAATACTAAATAGTCTGATCGTGGTATCACTGTATCTGTTTCAATGTCCGCGGCATGGGCACTTAAACTTTGACAGTTGATGTTCGTTACAATAAGTTGTCCAGCGTCGGTTGCGTCGTCACAGAAATTTGTAATTGTAAATGATGAAGTTGAAAATTAAAACATTTACTTATATTAGATGTTAAAATTCTTGCTCAACACAGTTTAAATAAAGTTTTCTTATATCTGCCACTTTTTCTTAATATTTGTAATTTTAAATAATCAATTCGAAAATCAAAACATTTATTCAGATCGAAGGTTCAAATTTTTGCTAAATAAATTTGAAACTATTTAAAATTTGTAAAATAATAATTAATTAATTAATTAATTTTAAACTAATAATTTACTTAACACTATCAACATTTATCAATAGTATGACATAACCTATAAACTCAGTTTCTCAACTTTTGTGTCAATCTAACAATTAATCAATCAATCATAGTTTACGATAATGAAATATCAGTGTACAATTATTTACCTTTATTGTTGTAGTTGTTGTAAATGACGAATCTAAGCACTCCACATTTTCACTACAGACACAGCTGACGATACTTTAACCACACGTGTGAACTTGTATTATGACGCTTTCTTGTTTTTCCAACGCCAAGAACGTTCGAGAAAGACTAAGACAGAGACAAGCATGCGCCGATTCAATGCGCCTAATTCTCTAGCGCTGCGCGCGCAGCACTCTCGTTCGGTGACTCATCGTAACGTTACCGGGCGTTACACTTTTTCATAAGTGACTCCCAGCCGCAACCTAATTTAAGACGTTGTCACGTCAATAATTTATTAGTGTGTGACGTTTCGGCAACAACATTGTCACCATCATCAAACAAAAGAGTAAATGATTTGCTCTTTTGTCTGATGATGGTGACAATGTTGTTGCCGAAACGTCACACACTAATAAATTATTTGGATTAGGTCGTTTTTTTCTTTTTTTTATTATAATCTATAATCCAAATTGTGCTTTATCATCACTCAGGACTGTTGTTATAACCTAGATTAAAAGAATTAAGATTTAAAATTTGGTACTTATGGAATTATGGAAAATTAACAAATAGTTTATTTCAACTCTCAATGTTTCAGTGTCTTACTATCACTCTTTTCCGGGTGACAGGAAGACACTCTTCTTCTTTCTTATCTTCACTCAAATCATATGTTGTTGTTTCTTATCCCCTTGTGTAAAGATTACACAAATTCCATGAGTTCATGCTCCTCGAGCAGTTTTACGATGAGCAGCGGCCTCTCCCAAAGGTCCTGTTTAGTGCATCTAATACAAGCCAAAATGTGTTCTGGAGTTGCAGATGCCAAGCTACATTTTGGGCAAGTGGGGTAGATTTTGTTATTATTTTCTATCTTCAATGGCTTGAGATGGCCTGTTTTAAATCTTGTTAGTGTTGTTTGATGCTGTCTATTAAGGTATCAAGCTTGTAAAGCTTGAGACTTTTGATAGTGTAGGAAGTCAATGAAATGTCAGAAGTTGAAATAAACCATAGGTTGATGTGGCTGAGTTTTTTCTCTGAATCTACTTCCAACCAACAATTGATCTTCAGAACTAAGAAAATTAAAGTAGACAGAAGCTGTTTTTCTCACGGTGGGCGCCACCAATGAAGACCTTGTATATATATTTATATATATATGTATATTTATCAATTGTTTCATATATTTATATCTATTTATTCATATATCTATCATTATTAATCTTATTTATTAATTTTATATATTTAACCTTATATAATCTTATATGGACGTTATAATAAATCAGTTTCAATCTCAATCTCTCTCTCTCTCTTGATAACTTTAGTATTTGAACAACCCCCCTAACCAACCAATGATGGTGTAATATGGAAATAGTCAAGAGACCAAGTGATATCTCCCCCTAAATCAAGCTATATAAAGCCATTAATCTCTCTCCCCCATTCTTATCTGTAAACTACACTTAGCAATAGAAGGTAATAAGATTAAAAACACAAGGTAATAAGACCAAATAAATAAATAGTGTGTGACGTTTCAGCGTTATTACCATCTTCAGACAAAAGTACTGATTGTAATAGTACTTATAATCTATAATCCATATTGTGCCTTATCAGCCTTATTGTAATAAGATTAATACAAGAAAATAAGACCTAATCCAAATAATTTATTAGTGTGTGATGTTTCGGCAACAACATTGACACCATTATCAGACAAAAGAATAAAATTTTATTCTTTTGTCTGATAATGGTGTCAATGTTGTTGCCGAAACGTCACACACTAATAAATTATTTGGATTATGTCTTATTTTCTTTTATTATAATCTATAATCCAAATTGTGCTTTATCGTATTAAGATTAAATATACAAATAAATAAATAGTGTGTGACATTTGGATTAGGTCTTATTACCTTCTATTTCTAATCTATAATCCAAATTGGTGTCGCTGGAGACCCGCTGGTGATTCTCCACCAAATTCTGCAGTAGTGGCAGAGGCGCCATGTACATTGTACTTAGTATCATGTATATATATATAAGTATTTTTTATAAATAGTGAAGACTGTGCACTTTTGTATGTATTGACAAGATGTCAATAAAATTATTTTAATTATCTATTGTCTATAATCCAAATTGAACCTAATTATTACACTTAACAACAATATCACAATGTATAAAATCCTAAAAGAAATAATGGAGAGTAGCCTAATGGAGAATGAATAAAAGGTGAGGATAACCAGCCTGTTTGGACATTGTATCCAACATTTGGAGCAGATGATGATACGGCACAATTTGGATTATAGATTATAAACACAAGGTAATAAGACCAAATCCAAATAAATATATAGTGTGTGATGTTTGGGTAACAGCATTGTTATTTGATCTATTACCTTGAGGTGCTATAAACAGTTTACATGTTCAATAAACTAGTTAAGAAGTCTGGGTGTGTGCATATATAGACTGTGTGGGGAGGACATCATCTCCTGGGCAGATAAGGTACCATTAGCTTATCCCCTGACCCAGATACCTCAATTGTTAGTCTGTCCCTCACCCAGGGGCTACCTCCCCCCTCCCCCTAATTCCCTCTAAGTACCAACCTCAGTATACTATCAGTGCTCTTGGGGGAAACACTTCTCACCGTAAACAGGTCAAATTTCCTGGGGTTTTACATGTGGTACACTCCAAAAATGTGGTTCCATTCATAAAATAAGATCGTAGCTTAAGATAATAAGACCAAATCCAAATAAATAAATAGTGTGTGCCAATTTAGACAAAAATACTGAATGATACAAAAGTACTTTTGTCTGAAGATGGTAACAACGCTGTTGCCAAAACGTTACACACTATTTATTTATTTGGATTTGGTCTTATTACCTTGTGTTCATAATCTATCATCCAAATTTGTGCTTTATCATTTTTGAATAAGACTTCAATGGACCTAAGAAGTTTGGATTAGGTCTTATCTTCTTGTAGTTATAATCTATAATCCAAATTTGTGCTTTATCATTTTTGAATAAGACTTCAATGGAGCTAAGAAGTTTGGATTAGGTCTTATCTTCTTGTAGCTATAATCTATAATCCAAATTGTGCTTTATCAAAATAAGATTAGAGCTTACAAGAAAATAAGAACTTAATCCAAATAAATAAGATTAACTTGATATGTTTGCTACATAAACAATAAAATACAGTAGAACCTCTGTGTAAAGGACATCTAGTTATAGAGCTAAGTGTTCTTTAGAGAGTAAAATGTTTGTGACATTTCAGTAAAAGTGTTACCATCATCATACAAAATATTAAAATCATTTAGTAGTTTGTCTGATAAAAGCAACAATGCTGTTACTGAAACATCACAAAAACCCGGGTTTGATTCCTGCATTGGGCACTTTTTTCTGTTTAAAAAAAAAAAATGCTCTAATGGCCCCCGATTCTTACAAAAGTCCAACCCTACCAGCAAGTGCAAGTAACCAAACGGGAGCTCTGGCATATTAGTAAGTGCAAAGTCTAACTGCTTTTCACATGTGTAGACATGTGGTGCACTTACAGTAAAAGCAAGTCGTCAACTTCTACCCACGATTATTATGGACTGTACCACGTGTACTAGAGATAAGCAAAAAAAAAAGGGTATGTTCCAACTTAAGAATGATACAAAAGTTCACAAACAAACAAAGATTGCCTGGTCAACGACATGCCAGAATCTGGATGATGTTTTCCTTCCTTCCTTGAATCTGTGTTCTATCACCAGTCAAACCTGACAGCTGACAGCTGTGGAACAAAAATAACATTCATTTACCCCAATGTAGACCTGAACACTGGTCTATTTGTGACTTTTTATTTGCAGAAGGGTAATGCAATAGTTTTACTGTTCCAAAGAGAGTTTTATGTCCATTATTTTTTCTTTAAATATTTTTCATACCAAGAATTGCTTCCAATTCAGGGCTATACAATAGTTGAGTGGACCATTAAATCAAACTGATATAACCTCTGGAGGTTTCATCACTGATGATTCAGGCCCTCACAGCATGTTTAACGTTGCAGTAAAAGATTGTAGAAAGTTGATAAGGCACAATTTGGAATATCTATCTATATATATAAAAATGAATGTTTGTATGTCCTGTATACAAATTCGCAGTAGTTCACTAATTCAAACCAAAAATTCCATACATAGGTAAAAAAAATACGGGGAAGACGATAGGCTATTTTAAAAAATATATAAATCAACTATTAAAACTATATATTCAAATTATTCTACTTAGCTCGCGAGTAGCGCCTCTAGCGGTGAAGATGGGAGGTAATATCAGCTGACCTAATGTACATGTAAAGTTTGGAGCGGGACATTTCACAAGAGTGACATCCACGGCGCCAATTTATAATTGTAATGAATAGTGTTTGAATAAAATATTTAATCGGGTAAACCCGGGCGTTGCCCGGGTCATTCGTCTAGTAGATTATAAACACAAGGTAATAAGACCAAATCTAAATAAATAAATAGTGTGTGATGTTTCAGCGTTGTTACCATCTTAAGACAAAAGTACTTAATGATCTAAACAACTGAATGATCAGTACTGATTCAGTACTTTTGTCTGAAGATGGTAACAACACTGTTGCCGAAACGTTACACACAATTTATTTATTTGGATTTGGTCTTATTACCTTGTGATTGTAGAAAATTATTTTATTTGAAAAATGAATGTTCTAAAATTTTTAATAATATTTTTGGCAATGTGTTTCTTATAATAAATATTATAGCTCTACAGAATTTACTGCAATGATGAAAGTTATTAAATGAGAGGGGTTGGCTTGGGAGGCAGGGGAAAAGGTACAAGATGGAAAGGGCCATTGAACGTGTATAGATGGAGAGTAGGTGAATAGGAAATATATTCCTTGATTGATGGAGGCCATGTTTTGCATCAAAAGAAAACATATATTAAGGTGAAAACATCGGGTTCCCAGGAATAAGTTTCTTTTAAAAAATGAGAAGGCACAATTTGGATTATAGATTATTACCTTGTGTAAGATCATATCCAAATAAATAAATAGTGTGACGTTTCGGTAACAACGCTGTTACCGTTACGCTGTTAAAGGACAGACTTTGGCTCTGTAACTAGATGTTTTCCTTTAGAGAGCAAGGACTTTTCTTCAATCTATAAATTGTTTTTCTCAAATACACACAATACTTTACAATTTGATTTCAATCAACTAAATATGCATACCAACTCTTTGTACAAATTTATATTGTGTTGATATATTTTTTTCTCTTTTCATCTAACTAACTTGCATACTAATTCTTGATCATATTTGAATAATATCTTTTTTTTTCATTCAAAATTTTGTTTATCTTTAAAGTGCAAGTGTCCCTAGGGGGATATAGCGCTCTAAGTCAAAATAAAAAATAATAATCTTAGAGAGTGAGGAAGTTCTACTCTCTCTTTAGACACGCAGTTACCCAAGTCTTGCGCAGGCCCTATCACCCAGTACCATATGCCCGGGATCATCGCTCCCTCATCCAGAAGCTAAAAAAGACTAGTTCGCTGGTAATCACCAAAGCAGACAAGGGAAACCAGACGGTGTTGATGGATAGAGCTGATTACGAAGGAAAAATGATGAAAATAAAAGAGGCTCCTTCGTAAAACTTTAGATTCGTTATTCGTTTATACTAATTATACGGAGTTTACCTGTAGAATTCTACTCTCTCTGTATTGAATAGTTCCCATAATTTCTTAGAGCAAGCAGAACTTCAACAAGCCTGCTACAGAGGGTGTTGTTAGAGGAAGAGACTGGGTGATGTTACTAGGTAGCGTGATCCTGTAACCAAACACCAGGAATTCTTCCTTCCTTTGTAAAGAAGGCCAACCAATCTAAGATAAGATACACCACTTTATCACCATGGCATTCTACACAACAATGAGATGACAAGGCTCTTAATACCTGTACAATAGAACCTCTCTAAAGAATAACATCTATAAAAGAAAATAAGACCTAATAATTTATTAGTGTGTGACGTTTCAGCAACAACATTGTCACCATCTTCAGACAAAAGTACTGAATGAGAAATTTTACCACAGCATGTTTTAAATAGCTCCAAACAGCTATTTAAAACATGCTGTGGTAAAATTTCTCATTCAGTACTTTTGTCTGAAGATAGTAACAACGCTGTAAATAGTTATAAAACGAAGAGAAAATTTTTTATTAAAATGCATGGGCTACAAGCTTTCGGGCGTGAAGCCCGAAAGCTTGTAGCCCATGCATTTTAATAAAAAATTTTCTCTTCGTTTTATAACTATTTACAATTCTATAAGAGAAATTTTCATGATTCATGTTAGAATAGTAACAACGCTGTTACCGAAATGTCACACACTATTTATTTATTTGGATTTGGTCTTATTACCTTGTATTTATAATCTATAATCCAAATTGTGCCTTATCAAAAGAATAAATGAGAAAAAATATCACAGCAAGTTCTTAAATAGTACTGTTATCAAGTGTTTAAACAAGATAACAGATAAAGAAAAATAGGTTTTTTTTAAGACAACTTGAAATATTCTTATATATATATAATCTATAATCCAAATTGTGTTTTATCAGAATAACATCAGGGCCAAAATGTCCTTTATAGATACAGGCCCTCTTATCAAAGGACAGCTAATTGGTATAAATTGTCATTTTGGCAATGAAAACTGTCTATTCTATAGAGGTGTCCACTAGCAGGAGTGTCCTTTCATGGAGATTCTACAAGGGGTGTTTTTACTCAGGAATTTTGAAGACAAGTGGGCTACTTGCCAGCAACTTTCTCCCAGTTCTTGTAGAAGTTTCTGTTGTCTTTCCACACAGCTCCTTTTTCATGGCAATCCAATTTTATTTTATAATAACTTACCTTCAGGCAAAATTTCCAAATTTGGCCTTAGAAGTGGCTTAGCCACTATGTTAGCTAAACATCTCTCTTTGGCAAATTCTGAATATTTCATGAAATAAAAGCCCATTCTGAACTGACAGGGGACTTAAACCTTTGCTAAAAACTGTGATTTTTGTCACAGACCAGTCTGTAAAGATGGTCAATAGATGGTGCATTGTTTTACATCTATTTTGACAGGGGAGTGTGTTAGCCTTTACTTTTATTGAATTCAAATTCCAGGCCAAGTATCCCCCTTCATATTTGGGGAAGATGGAACCACATGCGGTGTTGGAACATGTTACCTTCTAGAATACTATGGCTATGTACAGTAGAACAACCTCCATGAGAGGACATTCTCGCTATAGGACACCTCTCTACAAAGAACAGTAGCACTCTGGTAAAAATGACCATCTTTACTATTTAGTAACTCTCCAGTAAGAGAACACCTTTCCCTCAAAGGAACACTTTGCCTCTGCAATTAGGTGTTGTCTTTTACAGAGAGGTAGTTCTACTGTACTATATGGCTATGTATCTATAAGGGGGAAGATTAACACTTGTCTTTTTAGAGAGAACCTTGTACATGTGTGAACTTTGTTGGGAAAATTGACATTAAAGACATGTTCTATGTTATTGATAAGTTAGCCAACAAAATTCATCTTGCTATAACATCATCATTTGGGACCAAAATCTTCCATTGTTATAACCATGTTGTTGTTATATAACCGTGGTTAAAACAAATGGGACTTTGAACTCTAGTATAATAATGGTATAACCAATTTACTGTCCCACCCAGGGTTATAGGCAAATCATCTCTGGTACCAGACGAAGACTTCATAATTCTAATGGTGTAAGAGTTGGCAGTGTCTGTTCTTCATGTTAGAAGTGGCTGCAGTGAGGTCTGTCTTCATGTTAGAGGCGGTCACCCCTTTGGAGCTAAGCCGGACTGCTACAGTGCTCCCAATCTATTGTAGATTAACAGCATACTACCCAAAATGTTACAAATGGATTTCCTTGTAAACCTTAGAGCAGAGATGGGTGCACAAATTAATGATTTTACTGATATAGGTAGGAGTGTGTACTTTTTTTTTTTTTTGCTTATCCCTAGTACACGTGGTACAGGCCATGATAATCATGGTGGGTAGTTAGCGACTGCTTTTACTGTAAGTGCACCACATGTCTACACATGTGAAAAGCAGTTCGACTTTGCACTTACTAAATTTTAAAAATTTAATATTTAAAAGATAGAATTAGTAAAAAGTAGAATTTATGTTTGAATTAAAGTCAGTGTTGAATTAGAGTTGGTTGAATTGAAGAGAGAAAAACACAAGGTAATAAGACCAAATAAATAAATAGTGCGTGACGTTTTGGTAACAAACGCTGTTACCGAAATGCCACACACTATTTATTTGGATTTGGTCTTATTACCTTGTGTTTATAATCTATAATCCAAATTGTACCTTATCAATTTGAAGAGAGGTAAAATTGTATATATAAAAATAGAAATTTATAGGATGATGAAGTTGATAAATTAATCAAGGCTTCATACAAGTTTTTAGTTTAGAAATTAAAATGAAATTAGGCAAGATACTCATTTCAATGGACCTTTGGCAATTGTATTATTCTTGGCTGCAATAAATCAAACTAACCTATCTGAACCTAATCTAGCATATTGATATATTCTGTGGAACCTTGCCACCAATGGTCTGCAGAAATGAGTATCTCACTTAAAATTGTTATATAAGATGTGAAGTATATTTCAATGACATATGTCTTTTGATTCATTTTGAATTTTTAAAAGTTATATAAAATGTGCAATGTTATAATTAAAAGCCATTCAAATGGTAGATATTCTATGTAATATGCTTATATATGTGGAGAATTAAATAAAAAATATTTTTTAAATTAATTTGAAATACCGTTCTATTGGGTAATATCTTTATTAAATGATATCGTATGAAAATCAAACTTTTATTAGCCTAGAGATAATGTTTTTAAAAAATAATGTTATTCACTTCGCATTAAATATATTTGAAAACAGGTGGTTTTTAAGATTAATAGTTCATTTTATAGTAATATACATACCTTCTATGCAAACTACGTGATCTCTTATTTGCTGTGAAAGCAAGGGGTCTGTGATAAGTTCTAAAAGATCATATATGGCATATATACTTGGGTGGACACTTTCAAATCTCTGAATTTCACTACGAATTGCTAACGAATTGTTATAGAATGCATTATTTGGTACTTTGTTTGACATGTTTAACCAGAAACTAATGTGGTTTCATTTTTACGTTCAAATTATAATTAATGTGTTAAATAATAAAATGAAATAAATAAAAACAAACGATGTAAACAAAAATTGAACCATATACACCAAATGCTGCGGATACTTTTATAACGCATGCGTCATTTTGGGTCAAATATTAGGTAAAAATATTTAAAATTTTAAGGCGCAAAAAGCTCTATTTTAATTGTTCACTAGCATTAGAAAAATATTTGTATTTATATATATTATAATATTCTAAAATTTTAAATTTATAAAAATATTTTTATTTTAAAAATAGATAATATCAGTGAAAAAATATTCAGAATAAATCGGTTTGTTTATGTTGTTTTAAATATGTGATAATTGTTTAGAAATGTTTATTTTTATATGTATATCCTAACTTATTTTTGAAGAAAAAATAAGACAAAATGGTTGTCAGGTTACTTTTAAGGTATATACTTTTTCCAATTCTAAAATTACTTATATTTACATAAATAAAAATATTTCGATAAACAAAATTGAGTATGTAATAAATTAAAGAGGATATAAATATTTGTTTAAAGAGAGAGGAAAAAATTATTTTAAAAAATAAATATAAAAAAAAATAGTAAAAGTAAAATGGCAAAATTAATAATTATATAATTTATATACTAGTTTATATGGTACCATGTCATTACAGTTGTGATTTCATTGTATCTCAAGTAATCAATAAGAACGCTTTTGATTAAAAGGATAATAAACCTCTTCAAATATTAAATGTAGTAATGGATCTACTTTATTATATTCATCTTTATGGTATAATATTACTTTTGGATCATTCTCATTGTTAATGTTGTTGATTGTAGATGCAAATTTTGTTTTTTGCTCAGGTTCAAATTAGGTTATGGTTTAGATTGCATTTTTCTGTGAATAATGATGGGAGCTGGATACTACCTATTTGTTGACCTTGAACAACCTAAGACTTGGGTGAAGTCTCTTTGCTATGTTTAATTTCTCCCTTTCTTTGTTTTTAAATTTAACTCAAATTTCTGGGTTTATTAACTCAATTCAATCTCTATTCTTGGAGCCTTGCAGAAAATTGACATGGACCCAGATCAGCAGCTTTACACACCCAAGATAGTGGATATTGCTGTAATAGAGATATATGGAGACATCTGAGACTCTTCATTGGACACGACAACAATAACAACAATCTCTATTCGTGATGAAATTGTGAAAAGTTTTAAAATTACGAAATATTTTCTCACAATGAGTTTCTTTTTATTACAAAACGCTAGCTTTCAAGTGATAATCGCTCTTCAACGGGCTTAATTAAATACATCGACTCTTCCAAGAAATATTTACAAATATATATAAATAATATAAGACACAAATTGATATTTGCGGAAGAGCGATTGCTCGAAGCATATTATATATTTATAATTATATTTAATTTTCTGCTGTCCTAAAAAGCTTATGTCCATAGTTCTTCTAAAATACCCATTCCAAGAGTCTTACAACAGTCAACTATAAAAGGAAGTTCCAAAAATGCAATATAACAGCGGTATGGTGGATTAAACTGGCGAAACCGCTGGGAGGGTTCACCACTGATAAACCAGGCCCTCCCTTTAATTTTTCCATTGCAGTAAGGACAGTAGAAATTGTTTTATTTTAAAAAGAATATTACGCCTCTAAAATAGTTTTGTAATAAATAAAAGTATTTGTAAGATATAGCTGATATTTTTTATTAAAGTTATTGAAATGTCTGGAGTTGAAATATACTATTGGTTGATATGGTTGTGTTTTTCTCTGAATCCTTTATTGAGATGTTTTATTACAAAAATCCTCAACCTAAAAGGCAGAGCTTCAAAAATTTGAAACAAGATTTCATTTATACAACACTAGACGAATGGCCCGGGCAACGCCCGGGTTTTACCCGAGTGCGTATATATTTTAAAAACGTTTTAATTCAAATACTATTCGTTACAATTATAAATTGGCGCCGTGGATGTCATTCTTGTAAAATATATAAATGAGTTTTAAAAATTGTAAAAAAAAAAAAATGCATCGGCCGGGAATCGAACCTAGGCCGCCCGCGTGGCAGGCGAGCATTCTACCACTGAACCACCGATGGTAATGAAAATTCCCATCCGTGAGCTTCAGACAGACAGAATAAGGCAAATATATAAGTAGATCTGTGCCCTATGATAACAAAGATATTAGAAACATAAAATATTTTAGCAATTATCTCTACAACCCACAGTATGAGGTATGATCAATGAAATATGGTGAGACTCACACAACAAGCATGATTATTGATGAGACACAATTTGGATTATAGATTATAAAACAAGGTAATAAGACCAAATCCAAATAAATAGTGTGTGTATCATACATATCATATCATACACATTATTTATTTATTTGGATTTGGTCTTATTACCTTGTTTTGAAGCATGATTATCATATTGATAGTCTAAGACACCTATCAGCCATTCTTATCTACCTCTCTTTCTATCCACTGAGTCATTGAAAACATTCCTTTCACAGAACTGCAAGGTAATACGACCAAATAAATAAATAGTGTGTGATGTGGTTTCACTAACAGCATTGTTACCATCATTAGACAAATAACTAAATAATTAGGTAATAAGAGACCAAATCCAAATAAATTAATAGTCCAGGACATTTTGGTAACAGCATTGATAAAACACAATTTGGATTATAGATACAAGATAAGACCTAATCCAAAAAACTTCGATATTCACTTTGGAATTCTTCAGCTCATAGGAAGAATAACTTCTTAGGTCCATTGAAGTCTATCAAAAATGATAAAGCACAATTTGGATTATAATGGATTAGGTCTTATTTTCTTGTATCTGGTAACAGCATTGTTACCGAAATGTCACACACAATTTATTTGGATTTGCGGTCTTATTACCTTGTAGTTCTAATCTATAATCCAAATTGTGCCCTTTCACAGAAGTTTTCATTTTTTTTAGCTGTCAGCATGGATAGAGCTCAAGAAACCCTGTGACTTGTCAAACTTGCATCACTGTCTCCAGCTATAGCACATGGAAACTCTGACCTTCTCCACTTTCTTCTTAATTTGAAACATAGGGCAACAAAATCTTATGTCTAATTTTACTAAGTAACAATAGCGTCTCTATGAGAAGATATAAAAGACCTACCAAGGTCATTTTGCATCACCCAAATTGCCATTTTTATCAATTACATGCCCTCTATTAAGAGGACACCTCTCACTAAGGGACACTTTAGCTCTGTAACCTGGTGTTGTCCTTTAGAAAAATACTCTTATACTGTCATTTGAAGAAAAAATTCATCCGGGAAAAAGTTTCTTACAAAAAAAATCATTTAATAAATTAAGGTTTTAAGCCTTAGAACCCATTTACTGGAGTAAGGTTAACTATAAAGTCTTATAAACACCTTTAGAGTTAACCTTACTCTTGTAGGAGGGCTCTAAGGCCTGAAATTTTGAGTTAATTTGTTTTTAATATTCAAAACTATTATAGACGCGTATGATTCTTTTGAAAATTAAACAATTTATACTGTCCTTACTGCAATGAAAAATTGAAGGGCCTGGCTCATCAGTAGTGAACCCTCCCAGTGGTTTTGCCAGTTTAATCTACCATACCGCTGTTATAAATTATATATACAGTATAACCTCGTTAATTCGACACACCCCAATTCGACACTCGGCGATAATTCGACCATGTTCCGATGTCCCGACCTCCGGCCTATCAAATAACAAACCGTAAGTCGACAGTATCGATAATACGACAGTTCCGATAGTTCGCCCATTTTAAAATTCGAATTTCGACAGTTGAATGTTATTTTACATGCAACTTTACTGCTAAACGGTATTACGGCGGGCGCCGATCGGATCGCGCCTGCGCACTTTTGGTTTCTGGTTAGTTTAAGTTTCACTTTGCAGTGCCGTTGCGCAATTTCGCGGATGTTATTGTTGTTTTTTTAACGCGGGAATTTCGGCATCATGCGCTAACTAATAATAATTTTTATTTTTTTATTTTTAACATTGAAATATTTTAGCTATTTTTAAATTTATAAAATTTCTTTTTAAATAAATAAATCTTTATAAAATGATTCAACAATGATTATGATAACATTTTAATTCAATATTCTGTGTCTCAATTTGAATAAATGAGTGGGGCAAGAATGTCAGGTTCTGCCAAAAAAATTGGAAACGTAGTCAGTATCACCAGCTCACTTATGTGGAAAAAATGAAAATTATAGAAGAAATAGAACAAGGAAAATCTCATAGTCAAGTTTCCAGAGAGAGAAATATTCCACGGTCCACCATTAGCACAATTTTTAAAAATAAATTCGCCATAAAATCTGCCTTTTTAAAATCTAATTTTAGCTCTACCTTGAAACGTGATCGTGGTGGGGAATTCCCAGAGATTGAAGAAGCCCTGTTTAGGTGGATAAGGCAGGCAAATGCCATGAAACTTGCCATAAATGGCAATATCTTGAAAGAAAAGGCTATACTCTTGGCCTTGAAAAAATGGGTCAAGATAATTTTGAAGCTAGCAATGGCTGGCTAGAAAAGTTTAAGGCCAGAAGGAATATTGCTTTTAAACGACTTCATGGAGAAGCTGGAAGTGTGGATGCCAATAGTGTAGCCACTTGGAAAGGTGAGATTATTCCTTCACTTTTAACTAAATACAGCCCACAGGACATTTTCAATGCTGATGAAACAGGGTTATTTTATAAACTTTTGCCTAATCAAACAATGACTATCAGAGGTGAGAAATGTGAAGGGGGTAAGAAGTCTAAAGAGAGAATTACAGTGTTGGTATGCTGTAATATGGATGGAAGTGAAAAACTGCCTTTACTTTATATTGGGAAATATAGAAGACCACGATGCTTCCATGGCATGAATATTCCCTCAAATTATCATTTTAATAAAAAAGCCTGGATGACTGGGGCAATTTTTACGGATTGGCTGAAAAAATTGGACCAAATATTCAAAAGAAGAGAAAGAAAAATTTTATTAATTTTAGATTATTGCCCAGCCCACCAAATACCTGAAGGGTTACAGAACATTGAAATAAGATTTTTGCCCGCCCTAACTACAAGTGCATTACAACCCTGTGATATGGATATCATTAAAGCCCTAAAAGACCAATATAGGAAACGAATGATAACGTATCTTCTCACTTGCATGGAAGAAAAAAAAATGCTCAAGTTCATTTACTCTTTGCAATTAGCTGGCTAGAGGCTGCATGGGTTGGGATTAGTTCTTCCACAATAAAAAATTGTTTTTCTCATTCAGGATTTGTGATGGATGAAGCAATGGAAGAAGTTGTTGAAGAAGAAATGAACAGATGTTTTGAGGCATTAAAAAAACATCAAGCCATTGATGTCAACTATATTGACTTCTTGGAAGTTGATAAAGATGTGCAAGTTGCTGGGGAACAGTCCATTGAAGAAATTGTAAAGGAGGTAATGGGAAAAGAAGAAGATGAAGAGGTAGAGCCAACAGAAAAAGATTTAAACAAAACATCAATAACACCTGCAGCAGCAGTGGATGCCTTTAATACAATAAAAACTCTTTGTTATTTAAAAGACATTTCTGAGGAAGAAAGGCATGCATGTCTTTTAAAAATAGACTATCTGGAATACATCCTGAATAGGATTTCAGAGAAAAAACAGACATCTATAAAATATATATTTTTTTAATCTTGATTCTTTTCAAAAATTATTTTTTAATTTTCTTTTTATTTTCCATATTTATTTTCTTTAAACTATTATTCACAATTGGAATAAAATATTATTTGTTTCGAAAATATGTATTATTGCCATTTTGTCCCAGATACTAAAAGTTAATCATGAAAATAAAAAAATAAATATAAAAAAGTACACACACAATGGTTTCAATTAATATCATTAATTTATATTACAAAGCTATTTATAAAAAATATATATTATTTTAGCTAGTTAGATGATTAGCTAATCATCTCACCTTAATTCAACACTTCCTTTAATTCAACCGAAAGCTCTGATCCCTTGGGGTGTTGAATTAAAGAGGTTCGACTGTAGTTAAACCTGTCTATAGCGCCCGATTTTAAATACGTAGTACGATGCGATTTACATTAAAAGTGACCTGTCTATAGCACCCTATTTTGGTGAGTCCCAAGAGGGGGCGCTATAGACAGGTTTAACTGTATTTATAATTGTATGTAATTCTACTGTCCTCAAAGCATATGTCCATAGTTAATCTAAAATACCCATTCCAAGAGTCTAGCATCAGTATCACTATAAAAGGAAGTTCCAAAAATGCAATATAACAGATTAAACTGGCGAAACCGCTGGGAGGGTTCACTACTGATGATTTAAACAATACTTAAAGTTACACCGCATAAGTTTCTTTTTTTGTGAAAATTCAATATTTATTTCAAAGAGAAATATTTACTATTTCTAACTTTTTCACCCTCTCATACTTCATTTTAAAAAGTTAGAAATAGTAAATATTTCTCTTTGAAATAAATATTGATTTTTCACAAAAAAAGAAACTTATGCGGTGTAACTTTAAGTATTGTTTATAATCACTCGCCGCAGTCCTTTATAACTGATGATTTATTTTAAAAAGAATCATACCCGTCTATAATAGTTTTGAATATTGATAACAGATGGCGCGCTGATGTATCATAATATAAATGATGTTTTTGTAAGAAACTTTCCTCGGATGAATTTTTCCTCTCAAAATGAAATGATAAAAAGGGATGATAATTTTCCGAATGAATGCTCTAGTTTGAAATCTAGAGGTTAAAATGGATGTGTGGGGGTACTATCTTAAGAATGGTTGAATATTGTTATTGTAAATTTGGATGATTCTCTCTTGGTGTCTCCAATCACTTGCTGATTGAGTGGTTGTGTGTTGCTCCAGATACCTCCTCAACAACGAGCAGCTCATTCAACAGGTAAGTTGACAACAAATTGTGACTCTCCACTGCACCACATGTGGACATGTAATCCTTTAATCCAACACTCCAAGTGATTGCAATCTTCAGTTCATTTAAAGATGGTGTTGGATTATAGTCGGTTAAATTATTGAAAAAATTGATTTTTTGGGATTTGAAATGAAAAGAAGCTGTTGAATTAAAGAACTATGTTCACACAGAATCTATGGATATACCGATTCGTTATAGATTACTCAACCAACAATCTAAGAGGTCGTTCGCCATGTCCAATATTTAGATATCTCCATTCTACCAAGAATCTAATATGCGGACATTTCAACAATCATCCTAATTGGCACTAGCTATGTACAAACATACTAGGTAAACATTTTGAAAGATAATCCGATATCCTCCCCCATTTTATGTGTAAAAGAAACATTTGTGCCTTAAACACAAGGTAATAAGACCAAATCCAAATAAATAAATAGTGTGTGACGTTTCGGTAACAGCGTTGTTACCATCTTCAGACAAAAGTACTGGCTCATTCAGTACTTTTGTCTGAAGATGGTAACAACGCTGTTACCGAAACGTCACACACTTTATTTATTTGGATTTGGTCTTATTACCTTGTGTTTATAATCTACAATCCAAATTGTGCCTCATCAATTTGTGCCTTAAATTTGTGCATTTCTTATATCTATATCTATATATAATATAATATAATATATATATATACTAGCCGAATGACCCGGGCAACGCCCGGGTTTTACCCGATTAAATGTTTTTATTTAAATACTATTCGTTACAATTATAAATTGGCGGCGTGGATGTCACTCTTGTGAAACGTCCCGCTCCAAACTTTGTGTCTGAGAAGCGATATTTTTATAGAAAGATGATCTGGCTTTTGTTTTCTGCTCGAATGAATGTTTTTCTGTTAGAATTTTGTTCCTGCGTACAAAATAATGAGCTGGTTTCACCCGTGGTCTCTGCTTTTTGGAATTTTTTCCGATATAATTTTGTATCTGATAATCTTACATGATACAGCAATATCGTCATCATCATTTTCTGACTAATAATATATAGTTTTAATAATTGATTTATATATTTTTTAAAATAGCCTATCGTCTTCCCCGTATTTTTTTACCTATGTATGGAAATTTTGGTTTGAATTAGTGAACTACTGCGAATTTGTATACCGGACATACAAGCCAACAAACCAACAAACAAACAAACAAACATACAAACATTCATTTTTATATATATAGAAGATATAATATAAATGAGTTTTAAAAATTGTTAAAAAAAAATGCATCGGCCGGGAATCGAACCCTGGCCACCCGTGTGGCAGGCGAGCATTCTACCACTGAACCACCGATGCTTTAAAAAAATGGCCATATTTAGGTATTCATTCCATTCCGGATTAGTCCGTGTAAAAAAAAGTTCTTCAAATGAAAAAAAGAAATTGCCAAAAATACTAATCAAAATGCAGCCGAAAATTTTCCTCAGGCTTATAAAAAGCGACATGCAAAATTTGGTACCAATTGGTTCAGTAGTTTTTGAGTTTATCGCGAAACAGACAGACAGACAGAAATTGACTTTTATATATATAGAGATATATATATATATAAAAATGAATGTTTGTATGTATGTCCGGTATACAAATTCGCAGTAGTTCACTAATTCAAACCAAAATTTCCATACATAGGTAAAAAATAACGGGGAAGACGATAGGCTATTTTAAAAAATATATAAATCAATTATTAAAACTATATATTCAAATTATTCTACTTAGCTCATGAACAGCGCCCTCTGGAACGCTTTAGAACAAAAAGCAGGCGACCTGCCGGCGGCGCGCGCCCGTTGGCTGCCGGCGAGCACGTGACTTCCCTGTGCGCGCGCATGGCTGTCGGCGAGGGCAGTTTCACGCAACCCCCCGCCAGCGAGAGAAGCCTTTCTTAATTACAATGCAAGTCCTTAACTATATTTACAGGTTTTCTAATTTATAACTATTTCACATATTTACATATATATTTTCATTTTTTGCTATAACTGATCTAATTCGCCGTTTAAAATAACTGCTCTTTCAATATTTGCTATGTTTTATTTATTTATATATTTTCATTTTTTAGATCTAACTTATCTAATTCGCCGTTTAGAATAACTGCTCTAATTCGAAATATTTGGTATATTTTATTTTTGTTCACTCTATTTCTATTTATTTGAAGTATTATAATTTCCATGTTTCAAAAAACCTATTTCAAAAAGGTCGTTAGAAATATGTAAGGCCTGAAATAGCTTTACATGCTAATATTTATGATGCCGAGCGTAGCTTAATGGTTAGGTGTATGGCTTTGTATTTCCACAACCTTGGTTCGAAACTTTGCCTGGGTGTTTTTTTTTTTTATATTATTGAAGCAAAGTTTTTTTTTACAGTACCAAAATTTCCATACATAGGTAAAAAATTATACGCGTTTGCCCTTTTGCTCGCGAGCAGCACCTCTAGCGGTGAAGATGGGAGGTAATATCAGCTGACCTAATGTACATGTACAGTTTGGACAGGACGTTTCACAAGAGTGACATCCACGGCGCCAATTTATAATTGTTACAAATAGTGTTTGAATAAAACATTTAATCGGGTAAACCCGGGCGTTGCCCGGGTCATTCGTCTAGTAGGTTATATACAAGAAAATAAGACCTAATCCAAATAATTTATTAGTGTGTGACGTTTCTTCAACAGTATTTTCACCATCATCAGACAAAAGAATAAATTGATTTAATAAGATTTATTCTTTTGTCTGATGATGGTGACAATGCTGTTGCCGAAACGTCACACACTAATAAATTATTTGGATTAGGTCTTATTTTCTTGTATTACAATCTATAATCCAAATTGTGCTTTATCAGGTTATATAAAGTATTGTCAGAGTTGGGGCAGCTTCTTGTCTCTATAGCTCCCTGTCTCTAGACATCCACTTCACCTCCTGTGTCACCACTGTTGTGACATTCGTGGGAGCTTTGCTTCTTAACCCCATTGTCAGGTTGTCTCCTCATCTCTCCACTCAAATTCCATTTTCCACAACAATCTTTCTCCCAAGTAATGTTACCTCAACAACAAAGTCAATAATTCGGTACAATTTGGATTATAGATTATAAACCCAAGGTAATAAGACCAAATCCAAAACATAATCTCATGGACAAAACTTAAGGAAGTTGTAGCATGTATATCAGTATTCAGACAATAACTCTGAAAGATATTACAGTGACCTTTATTGAAGACACACGAGATAACCAAGTTTGAACATAGATGACCGGCGGTATCAAAGACTTTTCCACTTCCTTAAGTTGTATATATATATTTTTTGCTTATCCCTAGTACATGTGGTACAGGCCATGATAATCATGGTGGGTAGAAGTAGGCGACTGCTTTTACTGTAAGTGCACCACATGTCTACACATGTGAAAAGCAGTTCGACTTTGCACTTACAAATGTGCCAGAGCCCCCGTTTGGTTACTTGCACTCGCTGGTGGGGTTGGACTTTTGCAAGAATCGGGGACCATTGGAGCATTATTTTTTTAAACATAAAAAAGTGCCCAATGCAGGAATCGAACCCGGGTCGTAGCGGTCAAAAACCAACGGTTTAGACCATCCTTCCACCGACCCCCTTAAGTTGTATTCATGAGTGTATATGATCTCTAATTCAACACTTACTATTTAATTTCATCATCTTCATAGTTCCATCTCAAATATGGAGGTTGCAGCCATCATGGAACACCATTTCACTTATTAACTTTATTTAATTTTAAATCTTATTTTATTGGTGTTTTAATAATGTAAAATATTTTCTCCCGTAAAAGGGCTTTCTTGCCCGGAAAGCTTGAGAAATTTTTAAATCTAAAAAAAAAATATTTTAAAAAGAAACTTTTCCTTGAAGGCTTAATGTTCTTATTTTGATATCATTTCACCCTGTTCAGAGCCATTCACCTTTCTTCTAATTCCAGTCACCATTCTGTTTGATTATTAAAAAAATCCTTAAGGTAATAAGACCAAATACAAATAAATAAATAGTGTGTGACGTTTCGGTAACAACGTTGTTACTATCTTCAGACAAAAGTACTGAAACGTCACACTATTTATTTGGATTTGGTCTTATTACCTTGTGTTTATAATTTATAATCCAAATTGTGCCTTATTAAACCAATCCTTCTTTGGTGTACCTCTCCACTCTTCAAGGCTTCCTCCTGTATCGCTTGATGATCCCTGGAGTACATGTCCAGCAAACTTCCATTTCTTCTTTTTGATTTATTCATTTTTAGAAGTGATAAGGCACAATTCTCTTTTTTTTTTTTTTATTATAGATTATAAACACAAGGTAATAAGACTAAATCCAAGTAAATAAATAGTGTGTGATCTTTAAGTAATAGAGTTGTTACTGAAAGGTCACACATTATTTATTTATTTGGTCTTATTACCTTGTGTTCATTTAGAAGTCTTAATTCAACATCGACTATAATTCAACAGGAAACCTTTGGGGTAAAGTTGAACTAATTCAATAAAGTGATAAAGCACAATTTGGATTATAGATTATAATACAAGAAAATAAGACCTAATCCAAATAATTTATTAGTGTGTGATGTTTCAGCAACAACATTGTCACCATCATCAGACAAAAGAATTTTTAAAAATGTTTTTTTTTTAATTCTTTTGTCTGATGATGGTGACAATGCTGTTGCTGAAACATCACACACTAATAAATTATTTGGATTAGGTCTTATTTTCTTGTATTATATCAATAAAATAATCTCTTGTATCAATATTGAGTAAAATCAAGAACAAAGTTGAATTAAGGAGGTTGGATTGGAAATAGGAAGTCAATTTTATACCTCAGAGTCCTTTACCATAAACTGGACTCCAGAACAATTTTGGTTTTAAGGCAACAACTTTTGAATGCCAGTAAAAACTTTCTTAGAATTCCCCTATCTTGGTATGTGTCACCATCTACGTGTGAATTCCCTCTCTATAGCACCCTAATTTGGTGAGTCCCAAGAGGGGGCGCTATAGACTGGTTTAACTGTACATGGTAAAAGGTACAACTTCCTCCAGTTTTGTCCATGAGTGTATGTTGTTCTGTCTACACACTATCTAACAACTGAATGACTGTGCAGCTCTCGGAGTCATACCCCATCAGGAGGGCTGCTAGAGCCACCACCTACTTCTACCTGAAGGCCAAACATATGGGTAGGTTACATCATCACTGGTGTTGAGTCATTCTACAATCATCAATTGACACAAAAGTTGTTGGGACACAATCTTGTCACAGCTACGGCTACCTTATTCCACTCCTACAGTACTGAGTAGTGCTCCCAGTCTTAATGACAAAGGCAGAAACATTCTACTTCACCCAGTCATGATGGTTGTCAAACTGACACCATCAAGGGTCACAACTTGATACCCTAATATGATTGAGTGGAGATAAGAAAGAAGAAGAAGACAGTACAGTTACATTTACTTTAAATACAGTAGAACAACCTCCTTGAGAGTACACTCCAGCTAGAGGATACCTCTCTATAATGGTCAGTTTCAATCAACAAAATTAACATTATTACTAATCAGTTGTGGTGGTGTCTTGTCCATGGATCCTGATCATAATACCGACCAACTGAGGTGTCTTGTCCATATGGACAATGATTATATGAAAATGAAGCAACTTTTTTTTTTTTTTGATTGTGCACAACTGAAAGTTTCTTGATTTATCTCCAGAAGCCTCTAGGACCAGCTGAGTTACAGCCTGCTCCACACTGACATACAACAGCCATGTACAGTAGAACCTCTCTCTAAAGGACACCTAGAGTTGTGCAGAATCAAAAGCATTCTTTAGAATTTATCTTCTTCTTCTTTCTTATCTCCACTCAATCACACTAAGGTATCAAGCTTGTAAAGCTTGAGATTTTTGATGGTGTCTGCCGGGGAAGAGTAGAGCTCATCAATGGATGAGTCAATACAGTCAATAATGTGTTTTGGGGTTGCAGGCTGAGAATTGCACTTAGTACATAGTGGGAAAACCCTGCAACCATTCTGGAAAGTCATTGTCCGTAGATGACCAGACTTAAGTCTGGAAATCAAAGTTTAGTTTTAGAATTTATTAAAAAATAATCTTGGGATAGGTTTCTTTAATTATTTTTCTTCTATTATTTCTCTAGCTTTCAGAATGTTGGCCCGAAAGCTTTCTTTGCTAAGACTTAACTGATGTTTCAAATGGCCAATTAGTTGAATCTTAGCAAACCATGCTTTCAGGCCAACTTCCCTTCAACAGGAGAGCTAGAAGTATGACTTCCAGCTAACTGTATCTCTATTCTTTAGAGTGGTGTTCTCATATTAGATGTCTGCCATATAGAGGGCTGCAAGGATGGCCAGGTATATATGGTCCGGAGTGAGTTGGGTGTTGTGACAGTTATTGAAGTTTCTGTAGGATCTAGTCGTGTATGGGTTTATCTATTTAGTATTCAGTAACTTTCTGATAAGAAGATACCTCTCTCTCTAAAAGACACTTTGGTTCTGCAACTTGGCATTACAGAGAGGTAAAAACCGCCTTTGCCAGTCCCAAGCCCGGATGAAAAAGGAGGAGAGGGAGCAGTAACAAGCTCAGTAAAAAACTGGGTTCAGCTGGCCCGGCTGATAGTACCCTGTAAGGGCTCCTGATCCAGGGATACAGGATGAGCAGCGTTTGTACTCCATGTTAGGAGCGGCTGCACATGGCGTCTGTTCCTCATGTCAGAGGCGGCCATTTCTTTTAGAGCTAAGTCGGCCTGCCACTGAGTAATGCTCCCAGTCTAAATGACAAAGGCAGACGCATTCTACTTCACCCAGTGTAGAGATAAGAAAGAAGAAGAAGACAGAGAGGTAGTTCTACTGTATGTGAAAAAATTGAAGGAGTTTTCAAAATATAATTTTATTTTACATTTTATCGAAAATTCGAAACTATTATAGACGCGTTTGATTCTTTTGAAAATTAACCCATTTCTACTGCCCTTACTGCAACGGAAAAATTAATGGGAGGGCCTGGCTCATCAGTGGTGAATCCTCCCAGCGGTTTCGGCAGTTTAATCTACCATACAATTTTTAAAAGAATCCTACACGTCTATAATGGTTTTGAATTTTCATAACAGATGGTGCGCTAATGCATCATAATATTTTACATTTTAGTTTCCATGTCTTACTTTTGAAGGTGAGTGTTGTTGCTTCTATTGAGGTATTTATAATTCCTGTGCTGAAGCCCCCGTACATTTTGATGACCGTGATGTGTATGCAGGCCAGACTCTGACTGAGACCCCTGAGGCCAATCAACTCAAAGACAAGTACTCCATCTTTACCGAAGAACTCAAGGTAAGATCATGTTCTTACAATCCTAAATTGGCAGTTTTACTGGGAAACTTAAATAACTCAAACCTAAGGTTGTTGTTGTCATGTCCAATGAAGAGCCTCAGATGTCTCCATACATATCTATCACAGCAGTCATTCTCTATCTAGGGTGTGTATACTGTATTGTTGTTGTTGTCGTGTCCAATGAAGAGCCTCGGATGTCTCCATGCATCCCTATCACAGCAGTTGTTCTCTATCTTGGGTGTGTATACTGTATTGTTGTTGTTGTCGTGTCCAATGAAGAGCCTCAGATGTCTCCATGCATCTCTATCACAGCAGTCGTTCTCTATCTTGGGTGTGTATACTGTATTGTTGTTGTTGTCGTGTCCAATGAAGAGCCTCAGATGTCTCCATACATCTCTATCACAGCAGCAGCAATGTCCTCTATCTTGGGTGTGTAAAGCTGCTGCTCTGGGTCCATGTCAATTTTCTGCAAACCTAAAGTGATAAAGTTAAATTTGGAATATAAATTAGAAAAACAAGATAATAAGACCAAATCCAAATAAATAGTGTGGAATGTTTCAGTAACAGCCTTGTTAACCATATATTCAGTACTTTAGCTGATAATGGTAACAACAGTGTTACTGAAACATTCCACACTATTTATTTGGATTTGGTCTTATTACCTTGTGTTTCAAACCTAAGGTAAAAAGACCGCATCCAAGCATATAAATTATACATGAAGTTTTGGTAACAGTGTTGTCTTCAAACAAAAATACTGAATGATGGATTTATTATTCCTGACATCTTGGTAACAATGTTGTTACCGAAACGTTTCACATTATTTATTTATTTGAATGTGGTCTTGTTACCTTTCTAATCTATTGTGCCTTATAATTTCAATAAGCCCAAATTATTGGTTCAAGAATAATGGTGAAGTTTTATACCATTTAATTTAGTTACATTTTTGGCATATATATATGCACCAGATGTGAAAAGCATTTCGACTTTTGCACTTACAAATGTGCCAGAGCCCTGTTTGGTTATTTGCACTCGCTGGTGGGGTCGGACTTTTGCAAGAATCAGGGGGCCATTGGAGCATTTTAAAAAATTATTATTAGAAAAAAAGTGCCCAATGCAGGATTTAATCCCGGGGTGTCGCGGTAAAAATATCAACGGTTTAGACCACCCTTCCACCAACCTCCTGTTTGTATTTAAGATCAAGAACGTTCTGTTCTCCCCTTGCCTACTTGGTTTAAAATCATAGAATTGTGAGTTTCTATATTTTATCTTTATTTATTTATTGTTACAAAAAGCATGAAGTCCAAAGGACTATTGTGCTGTGCTAGTATTATTTACATATATATGATTAATTATTTACACGATGGATTAGTAGTGTTTTGTAAATTATTGTACAAATAGTTCTAAACTTAACAAAGTTCTCATAAGATAGAGTATATACACAAAGTGAATTTGGTAATGTTTCAAAGTATCTACATACAATTTGATTAGTCAGAGGGCAAGTTAAAAGAAGATGCTCTGGTGATTCAACATTTAAGCGGCATTCACATGTTGGATATTTGTTTAACATAGCTCAACTGTGGTACTGTTGCTATGGAATCCTGTACATTATTCCTCCAGAAATGACTGGTACAGAGCAGGAGGAGCAAGCACTGGTTATGTCCTTCCAAGAGAACAACAGTCTTTGATTTCCAGACTTAAGTCTGGTCATCTATGGACAATCTTCTTCTTCTTTCTTATCTCCACTCAATCACACTAAGGTATCAAGTTTGTAAAGCTTGAGATTTTTGATGGTGTCTGCAGGGGAAGAGTAGAGCTCATCAATGGATGAGTCAATACAGTCAATAATATGTCTTGGGGTTGCAGGGTCTACGGACAATGACTTTCCAGAATGGTTACAAGGTTTTCCCACTATGTACTAAGGGCAATTCTCAACCTGCAACCCCAAAACACATTATTGACTGTATTGACTCATCCATTGATGAGCTCTACTCATCCCCAGCAGACACCATCAAAAGTCTCAAGCTTTACAAGCTTGATATCCTGATATGATTGAGTGGAGATAAGAAAGAAGATTCCTCCAGAACTCCTGGTGTTGATCAACTCTCCTCAGTCTAGTAATCTTGTTTGATATCCACCTAGCAGTCACTTGTTCTTGTTTCTTCTTAACTTCTTCTTTCTTATCTCCAACAACCATCATGATTGGGTGAAGAATATGCATCTGCCTTTGTCATTAAGACTGGAAGCACTACTCAGTGGCAGGCTGACTTAGCTCTAAAAGAAATGGCCACCTCTGACATGAGGAACAGACACCATGTACAGCCACTCCTAACATAGAGTACAAACGCTGCTCATCCTGTATACCTGGATAAGGAGCCCTTACAGGGTATTATCAGCTGGGCCAGCTGAGCCCAGGTTTTTTTAGTGACTTGTTACTGCTCCCCCTCCTCCTTTTTCATCCGGGCTTGGGACCGGCAAAGGCAGAGTTTCTTCTGTCTAAAACTCCTGATATTGAAGCAATGCCTGACATCTGTGTGTGTGTGTTACAGAAAGGATTTAAAGAAATCAAGAATGATCTAGAGAAAAAGAAATGAAATTGTTATCTCTGCCTTCAATAAAGCAACCTTCCTCCCTAGCTGCCTCTCTGTGTGTACATACATAATGTGGAGAAACTTACATTAAATACATATTTATCTAGTAGCTTTGTTCCACTCTCACATTATAGTTTGCTGCCCCCCTCTGTGCCCATAATTAATGTAAGACAAAAAACTTATATTAAACACATTTATATGTGAAAAAATAATAGAAAAAAGGGTGTTACAATTATTTTATTTCCAAAGCACTATATCCCGCAAGGGATACTTGCGCCAAACAAGGAGAAAAGTTTATTTACATAAGTTATTTACATTATTCAACGCATGAAAACATTAGAGATCCAGATTTTGTAGAAAGTTTAGAATGTATTTACAAAATGAATTGAACTTTAAATATGATTTTTTTATCGGAAATCAAATCGTTAAGTTCACAAACAACTAGTTCATTCTATAATCTTGAAATGCTGGGCAATGGATCAGTAGATGTCTTGAGGTTTGTGCTTCAGGTGTTGATATTAAAAATAAAAAAAGGCATATCCTGACCAGGAGCACATGTGCTTTTCAGATGGTAGGGCGCCATCTAGTGGAACAGAAATCAACTAAACATTGATTTAGCCTGTTCCCTGATATTTAGCCAACCCAATTTCTTGATAAATCAAGAAAAGCCATCCATGAATTTCTATATATTCTTGGGGGTCGGTGAAAGGCTGGTTAAACCGTTTGGTTTTCGACCACTACGACCCGGGTTCGATTCCCGCATTTGACACTTTTTTCTGATTGAAAAAAAAAAATGCTCCAATGGCCCCCCGATTCTTGCAAAAGTCCAACCCTACCAGCGAGTGCAAGTAACCAAACGAGGCTCTGGCACATTTGTAAGTGCAAAGTCGAACTGCTTTTCACATGTGTAGACATGTGGTGCGCTTACAGTAAAAGCAGTCGCTAACTACCCACCATGATTATCATGGCCTTTACCACGTGTACTAGGGATAAGTAAAAAATATATATATATATTAAAATAAAGAAGGCATTTCCTGACCACGAGCACATGTGCTTTTTAGATGGCAGAGCACCATCTAGTGGAGCAAAAATAAACTAAACGTTTATTTAGCTTGCTCCGTGATATTTGGCCAACCCAATTTATTTTCAATATCAACACCTGACCCACTATCTTCTATTTTTTTTTCTATTGTTTTTTCATGTGTTAAGCGTCTTTACGCAAATTTGGCCTTAAATACCCATTTCTTGATTTCTCAAGAAGCCTCTGGGACCAAAAATCTTTTTGGGCGCAGTGGTTACAGCCTTCTCCACGCTGACGAGCACCAACAGTGGGAAACACGTTCGTGGATGGCTTTTCTTGATTTATCAAGAAATTGGGTTGGCCAAATATCACAGAGCAAGCTAAATAAACGTTTAGTTTATTTTTGCTCCACTAGATGGCGCTCTGCCATCTAAAAAGCACATGTGCTCGTGGTCAGGAGATGCCTTCTTTATTTTTAATATCAACACCTGACCCACTTATCTTTTATTTTTTTCTATTGTTTTTTCATATATATATATATATATATATTCTTTCTGAAAATAGACCAATCCATACTTAAATCATTAGATAATAAAAAGGCATGTATTGGATTGAATAAATGCAAATCTGGAATCATCCGTCCTCAAGTGTTAATTACTTGTCAACATTAATGGTTCAATGTTGTCCTTTACTTCATAGACACATAGTAGATTGATGAATTTTAAAATAAAAAGGCAAATATTGGATGAAAATATCATTTATTTTACCAATATGGCCCAGCCACTTTGCCAGCTGAACACCTCTTTGGCGGATTGTCAAGATTCCATTAGATCCCGTGTGGATCTCATGGAATAAAGTCCGCCCTAGACTGACGAGAGCCATTATCCTGAAACCATGGTCTCTAGGTGGACGCTTCTCAGTTTGCCAAAGCTGGTGTTGTGGCTTTGTCACAGACCCGAGGCCGCTAGTTGCGGCGACGGTCAATAGATGGCGTCAGATTATGACGTTTATTTTGACGGGAGAGGCGACCCTTGTCTCTTTAGAATATTTCAGTTGGCTGAATGCCAACCTTTATCAAGGTATTATAACATATTAATGTGATAATGCACAATTTGGATTATAGATTATAAACACAAGGTAATAAGACCAAATCCAAATAAATAAATAGTGTGTGACGTTTCGGTAACAGATGATTTAGAAGATGGTAACAACGCTGTTACAGAAATGTCACACACTATTAATTTATTTGGATTTGGTCTTATTACCTTGTGTTTATAACATATTAATGTGTTATGAAAATAGAGCAATCCATAAATAAATCTTTAATAAAAAAGGCATATATTGGATCAAAATATAATTTATTTTACCAATATTTCAGTTGGCTAAACGCCAAGGTATTATAACATATTAATGTGTATATAAAAGGAGGGCATACCTGGATCTGTAAAAAGAGAAAAAAAAAAAAATTCTCAAAATATTTTGAGAGATTGCTCCCTCTTTATCAATTTATTGTACAATAAACTTGATAAGGTACAATTTGGATTATCTCTATATACAGTTACGAGCGTCATTCATCAGTCATCTCTGTCACCGTTTGCTTTTTTTTTTTTGGAATGGCGCCCTCCTATTGGTCGGCTACGATCACGCCACCTTTGCCCCCCCCCCCCCCACTCGATTTTTCGTTTTTGTAACCATTGTGTTGGAGCGGGTCGCTCCTTAAATAAATGCACATATTAGTTAATAACTAAATGGAATCCTCTCTTCCTCTTTCCCAGTAAGAGACGCCTACGGAAGCCAACAGTACATAGACAGATAAAGCACATAGGCTATAGTTATTAACTAATATATGCATTTATATAAGGCGCCAATTTATAATTGTAACAAATAGTATTTGAATCAAAACATTCAATCGGGTAAAACACGGGCGTTGCCCGGGTCATTCGGCTAGTAGATTATAAACACAAGGTAATAAGACCAAATCCAAATAAATTAATAGTGTGTGACATTTTGGTAACAGCGTTGTTACCATCTTCAGTCAAAAGACTGAATGTTTCAGATTTTGTTGTTACCATCAGACAAAAATACTGAGTAAGAAATGCTGTGATATATAGTACTTTTGTGTATGAAGATGGTAACAACGCTGTTACAGAAACGTCACACACTGTTTATTTATTTGGTCTTGTTACCTTGTGTTTACAGTAAACTGTTGAAGGACTGATAAGTCTGAAAGTTTGGAAATAAAAAGTTTCATTAGAAACTTAACCCTGGAGGCTTGATTTATTTTATTACAGTAAACTTTACTGTACAATAAATTGATAACAACAACAGACCATCTCAAGCCATTGAAGATAGAAAATATTAACAAAATCTACCCCACTTGCCCAAAATGTAGCTTGTCACCTGCAGCTCCAGAACACATTTTGGCTTGTATTAGATGTACTAAACAGGACCTTTGGGAGAGGCCGCTGCTTATCATAAAACAGCTTGAGGAGCATGAATTCATGGAATTTGTGTAATCTTTACACAAGGGGATAAGAAACAACAACAACATAAATTGATAAAGAGGGAGCAATCTCTTGAAATATTTTGAGAAAAAATTGTTTTGTTTTTTTCTTTATAGATCCAGGTACGTCCTTTTATATAAACTTAATTGACCTTTTGACTCAAACTATTAATGTGTGTCAATAACAAACTCAACGCCACATATTGAATTGTGATTGAGTTATCTCACTATAAAATCATTTGGAACCAAGTGTAAGTTAACAAAAAGCAATAACGCACCCTCTATACATATAAAAGGAAAGTATTTAAAAGCACGAATGTTTCTTTTATACATAATACAAACTTCTACTGTCCTTACTGCGATGAAAAAATTGTTTACGGAAGAGCATTGCTCGATGCAAATATTTGAATGTATTTCTACTGTCCTATAATCTTATGTCCATAGTTTTCTTGAAAACCATTTCAGAGATTCCACCCTTCAGTGCTACATATATAAGCAGAATCGTTCAATACAGTATTAGAGCTCTGAGAAGCGGTCTGGTGGATTAAATTGGCGAAACCGCTGGGAGGGTTCACCACTGATGAGCCAAGCCCTCCCAATATATTTTTTCATCGCAGTAAGGACAGTAGAAGTTTGTATTACTTATAAAAGAAACATTCATGTTTTTAAATTCTTTCCTTTTACAAGTGTATGTTGTTGTTATAACCACAATTAGATTGATTGTACCTAGAATTGTAATAACCAAGTTGCTGTTATAATGAAACTCACAATTGTATATATGTCATAATATATACTCTTCCAGGAATAATAAAGCCAACCTACAGACAACCCAGACAGAGAAGGGAGGGTAAAGTCCGGTCACTTGAGACACCAGTGACATTCCAAGGGGCGACCACACGTTAGTTAACACCTCTGGACTTTTAAGACAGTTGGGGATTGTGTGTGACACAGCTGTGCTGTTCCTGTCTCTCTCTCTCTGGTTGCCTGGGTTCCTCTTCCAACTTGTGATGTGTTTCTTTCTCCACCTTTTATACCATATATATGTATGTGAGCAATAGTTACCCAGAAATTATTTGAAAAAATAAATATCAGGTAAAAAGTTTTATAAACACAAGGTAATAAGTTGGTAAAGAAAACATTCAAGACAAAGAGGATGAGTTTCTTTTAATGAACATACGTTCGAGCTTTCGGGCATAATGTCGCCCTTCAACAGGAATAAAACTACAAATAGAATCAAGATACGTCTTGAAGGGCGACATTATGCCCGAAAGCTCGAACGCATGTTCATAAAAAGAAACTCATCCTCTTTGTCTTGAATGTTTTCTTTACCAAGTTACTCCAGAGGATTTTACCTTGTTTAAACAAGGTAATAAGACCAAATCCAAATAAATAAATAGTGTGTGACATTTTGGTAACAGCATTGTTACCATCTTCAGACAAAAGTACTGAATGAGAAAATTTTACCACAGCATGTTTTTAAATAGATCCTGTTTTCAAGTGTGTAAACAAGATAACAGATAAGAAAAAGATATTTATCTGATAAACAGATGAGATAAACACATGATGAATATTATTCTTAGAATTAAAAGTTTTTTCAAATATAATTAAAAGCATATCTATAAATATCATTTATATTTCCTCTTTCTTCCATTCTGTTAATTGTAGCACATTTCTTTTGAATGAAAAATGCTTCTTTAAATTGTCTCTTAAAATAATTTTTCTCATAATCTAGTATATTTGTTTCTTTTAGGTTAAAATTATTATGTCCTGTGATTTTTCTATGTTCTACAAGTGCAGAATTCTCAATATTATCCCATTTCAAAGCATATTCATGTTTTTTCATTCTTTCTTTTAAAGTTCTGGATGTTTGTCCTACATAACAAACAACAACAACAAAACAGCTTTATTAGGGCATCTTGCCCTGTACGGATTCTCCGTGGAGTTACAGACAATATTAACCATAAGAGAACAGGTGAAAATATAGTATTTACAGTCAAGGTATGTCAAACAGGGTGACTTTTTATTGTGCCCCTGTTCTTCTCTCTTCCATGAGTGCAATTTTATTCCCAACCGCTTTTTGAAAGTTGAACAGTTCAATTGCCCAACTTTTCTTATCTGAAACAGTTTTTATTAGCTTTATTGAGTTCAAATGCGGTCTAGGAAGACTTTTCAGGATCTTTTTTCTCTCTCCTTCCAGATCCCCGCATTCGGCAATAAAATGGTATATTTCATCAGTTATCTGACTTCCACATAACCCACAGTACAAATCTTCTTTCTTAATTGCGTAAATATGATTTTCTTTGATCATTGTTGACATTAATCTGATCTGTGCAATAAAACTCACTAAAGCTGAAGACAGATAGCATGAAAAGTAATTTTCTGGAATAAATGAATCATAAAGTAACCTATAGTTTGAGTATGTTTTCGTAAGAGATAATTTTGCCAGATCTTGCTGCAATAGCTGTTCAATTTTTATTTTTAGTATATTCGGAAGTTCGATCTGTATGTCATCATAATTTAACCTATAGTTTAGCCATGTGAGTCCACAATGATTGATGATATCCATAATATTCTTACAGAATCCTATAGGTTTTTTTTGTCATTAAGGAAATTTCCTTCAATCTATTCCAGCATAGCTTAGGTAGTCTATTGTCTTCCATTTTTTGTAATCTAATGAAATATTTCAAAATTAATTTGATCGTTGTAAAAGTCAAAGATATTCTGCCTGTTTCCAGCCTTACAATGTACCCTGGTATATATCTTGGTAGATTCAGAAAATTTTTGATAAACGTATTCTGTAATTGGTCTATAATATCCGTATTGTCCCAAGCCCACACAGGGGCCGCATAGAGCAGTATTGATTTAATAACTGAGTCAAATAGATTCAGAGCAACTTTTAATGAGTTAATTTTTTCTTTTTTTATCAGTCTAATAGTTGCATTTATTGCCGTATTTGCTTTGGCTTTATAAAAGAGGGCTACCTTTTTACTATTAATAGTGGAAGTGAATGGATATCCCAGATATGTAATATTGGACGCAACAGTCAGTGGGGTGTCACCCCAGTACCAGTTTTCGTGTCTTGCCGGTCTTCCTCCATTTCTGAATACTATTATTTTGGACTTATTTTCATTTAAAACTAATTTGTTCTTATCCAGGTAAGACTTTAGTAAATTGATTTTAATTTGAAGATTAATTTTCGATTCTCCAATTATGGCTATGTCATCCGCATACATAAGTAGGTGTAAAACGCCAAAATCAGGGAGATGAAATCCTGTAAGTGCTGAGTTATTATAAAGTTCTATTAGGTCGGCCATATATAGTATAAATAAAAGTGGGGAAAGTGATTCTCCCTGCAACACTCCAGAATTAATTTTCACATTATTTGAATATATTGTCCTACATAACATTGGTCACATTTTTCACATTTCACTTCATAAATTAAACCTGCTCTATTTGGTATGTGAGTGTTCTTATGGTTGTTGATATATTGAGAGATAGGGTTACATGGTTTCCATGCAATGTTTATTTTTTCATACTTTTTGAATATATTAGTCAATTTTCTTGCAAACTTTTGGTTTATAAATGGCAATGTGATAAATTTGGCTTCTTTGTTTTTGCACTTAAGATTTTGAATTAAAGTATTATTAAAATTTTACACAAATTAAATTTCTGGCAATGCGTTTCTTTTAAATATCATCAAATATTATCTCTACAGACCTTACTGTAATGATATGAGTTATTGAATGAGAATGAGTCATTCAATAACTCATATCATTACAGTAAGGTCTGTAGAGATAATATTTGATGATATTTAAAAGAAACGCATTGCCAGAAATTTAATTTGTGTAAAATTTTAACGTAGATGGCAATAAAATTTAATTTACTAAAGTATTATTCTCATATTTTTGGTTCATGTCTTCTATTATTCTATTTATCAATTTGATGGGAAAATCTTCATTGATTAGTTCTTTTTTGATGTTGTTAATTTCTATATTTCTTTTAGTTGTATCATTAATGAGTGTAAAAGCTCTATATATAAGAGCTTATATAAATTGTGCCTTATCAGGTAAAAAGTTTATTTTTATTTAAATTTGCAAGCTTTAGAGCAAATATATTGTTTTCAACGGGCTGATTTTCTTTGTACAAACTCTAAATAATATAAATACAGAATAATTGGAAACTTTTGTTATTGGCATGTGCTCTCGCGGGCGTGCATCAGACTGTTACCAGCTAAAGTAATAGATATTATACTGGGATTAAATATATATACATTCCAATAATTATTTATATTATTTGTCAGGGATATATTAGGTTGGGAGGTCAATTTTTCTATTGATGAAATTTATTTTTGATGATACATATATGTATGTAAGAAAGCAAGAGAAAAACCACAATTTATAAATAGTAAAAAATAATTTAATTACAAGACTCAGGTCAAATATATATATATAAATCTAGTATCAAAATTTATAATAAATATACACAGACACTGTACTAAGGGATCCCTGTAGGGATGACAAAGGAGAGGTCATCGGCCAGCTCTCCCCATTCCGCCCGCTTCACCTGGAATACTACAATCCAGGTAATGAGGATGATGCCCCAGAAGAAGGCTCCAATGGCCGACCGGACAACATCTGCACCCACACCTTGGCTCTCACACAATCTCTCCACGTAGGATGACACATATTATACTAAAAATAAAGAAGGCATCTCCTGACCACGAGCACATGTGCTTTTTAGATGGCAGAGCGCCATCTGGTGGAACAGAAATCAACTAAACATTGATTTAGCCTGTTCCCTGATATTTGGCCAACCCAATTTCTTGATAAATCAAGAAAAGCCATCCACAAACATATTTCGCGCTTTTTGGCACTCGTCAAGAAATTGGGTTGGCCAAATATCATGGAACAGGCTAAATCAATGTTTAGTTGATTTCTGTTCCACCAGATGGCGCTCTGCCTTCTGTAAAGCACATGTGCTCCTGATCAGGATATGCCATTTTTAATATTGATTTCAACACCTGATCTTTTTATCTTTTGTTTTTTCATATTATACTGTATTATAGCATCACAAGGTAACACAGCAGTAGAACATTGACAATTGCTCTGGCTTCAGTGTACATGTTAATTGAAGTTCCTCAAGTTGCAGTTACCAAGCTGAATACAAGTTCACCACTCAGAGCGAGAGGACACTCTCTCTAAAAAGGAAACAGTTTTCAATGACAAAACTAACATTTTTACTATTTAGCAACTCTCCGATAAAAGGACACCTCTCTCTAAAAGACACTTTGGCTCTGCAACTAGGGGTGTTCTTTACAGAATGGTTCTACTGTAAGACCAAATCCAAATAAATAAATAGTGTGGGGCATGGTTTTGGTAACAGCGTTGTTACCATCATCAGATAAAAGTACTGAATGAGAAAATATATCACAGCATGTTTTTAAATAGTTTTACTGTTATCAATGTTCATCTACAGTAACTATTTGAAACATGCTGTGATATATTTTCTCACTCAGTACTTTTGTCTGATGATGGTAACAACGCTGAAACGTCACACACTATTTATTTATATAAGTTTGGTCTTATTACCTTGTGTTTAATATCTATAATCCAAATTGTGCCTTATCAACAACAATTCATGTGAAAATTTAATGAGAAAAGTTTTTTATATCTCTCTCTAAAAAAATTGGTGCAAATTATCTTAAAAAAACTATAAAAGGACAACAAAATGTAATCTGACTAAATCCAAATTATTGAAATGTTCATAATGTTTCGGTAAGGTTATTACCATCAACAAACAAATGTACTGAATGAGAAGAAAAAAAGAATATTTCAATAAAAAATTTAGATTTGTTTTTAATCTATAATCTAAAAATTGCTTAGGCACAGTTTGGATTATAGATTATAAATACAAGGTAATAAGACCAAAATCCAAATAAATAAATAGTGTGTGATGTTTCAGTAACAACACACTATTTATTTGGATTTTGGTCTTATTACCTTGTATTTATAATAAAAATTGACTCTTTTAAATGCATACAAAAAAAGAAATATCCAAGAAAATATACAGGAGTCAACATTCCATCATTGGTATCTGAACCAAAAGCCTGGAGCTATTCTGGAATGTGGGATGAACTGACAGGCAGCAACCTGTATTTCCAGGCTCAAAACTGGCAGACATACAAGACTGCTCCTCTTCCAGGATGGTGTAAAGATATTCCCACAAAACACCATCTACAGGACCAGAGAAGCCTCACCAGACCACTTCTTGGAATGTATGGGAGCCTCAAGACACGACCTGTATTCCAACCCTACCAAGATTGTGAATTTGATCTATGAATATAGTCTCCATGACCTTGTATAATTATACAATGGGATAATAATGATAATATTAAAATTGTAACTTTTATCATAAAAATAAAATATTTCTTTAAAAAAAAGAAAGTATTTAATGGTGGAGAGTTAGTACACAGAGTGGAATTAACAGAATACTCACAGGCTTTGATCTCCACCTGCTCCTTATAGGCAGGTCTGCGGAAGGCTTCGCTGAAGAACCAGATGGCGTTGACACACCAGAGGAATGGTAGCAGGAAGAACCCACCTGGCACATCCAAAAGTTTGGTGGGGTTATCATCACTTGTGTAGTGTACTGATAAAACACAATTTGGATTATAGATTATGGTGGTCTCTTGTTCATCACTTCTTTCTTATCTCCACTCAATCATTACTTTACATTACATTACTTTCGTCCAAATTTTTATAATACTCAATTTGTTACAAACCACTGAAATTTCAAAAGTTTTTTAAATAGAATAAAGGCAGTGGAGGATTCAAGTTGCTTTTGTAGTATTGAGGAACAAACCTCAAGACATCTACTGATCGATTGCCCAGCATTTCAAGATCATAGAATGAAGAATGAACTAGTTGTTTGTGAACTTAAAGATTTGATTTCCAATAAAAAATCATATTTAAAGTTCAATTAATTTTGTAAATACATTCTAAACTTTCTATAAAATCTGGATCTCTAATGTTTTCATGCATTGAATAATGTAAATAACTTATGTAAATAAACATTTCTCCTTGTTTGGCGCAAGTATCACTTGCGGGATATAGCGCTTTGGAAATAAAATAATTGTAATTGTAATCATATTAGGGTATCAAGTTGTGACCCTTGATGGTGTCTGTTTGACAACAATCATGACTGGGTGAAGTAGAATGCATCTGCCTTTGTCATTAAGACTGGAAGCACTACTCAGTGTCATGCCGACTTAGCTCCAAAAGAAATGGCCGCCTCTGACATGAAGAATAGACGCCATGTGCAGCTGCTCCTAACATGGAGTACAAACTCTGCTCATCCTGTATCCCTGGATCAGGTGCCCTTACAGGGTACTATCAGCCGGGCCAACTGAGCCCAGGTTTTTTAGAGAGCTTGTTACTGCTCCCCCTCCTCCTTTTTCATCCGGGCTTGGGACTAGCAAAGGCAGAGTCCATCATTAATGCCGGCCTTGAGGGGTGTCCAGTCCAGATCTTCAATAAGGTTTAGACTAGTGGTAGCTATGTCTATTGCGGATTCTGTACCATGAGTCCTTGAGAGATATGTCATCTCTCCTGTATTCACAATGGCAAGGTCATTGATGAGGTCTTTAAACTGTTCTCCCTTTGAGTGATTATTAATATATACAGTTATCAGCGTCATAATCAATTCGTTCTTAATCAATTCTGTCACTGTTTGCTTTGTGAATGGAATAAATACCCAAATATGGCCTTTTCTCATAACCATCGGTGGTTCAGTGGTAGAATGCTCGCCTGCCACGCGAACGGCCCGGGTTCGATTCCCGGCCGATGCATTTTTTTTTTTTTTACAATTTTCAAAACTCACGGCGCCAATTTATAATTGTAACGAATAGTATTTGAATAAAAGCATTTAATCGGGTAAACCCCGGGCATTGCCCGGGTCATTCGGCTAGTAGATTATAAACACAAGTTAATAAGACCAAACCCAAAAACACATAAATAGTGTGTGATGTTTTGGCAACAACGTTGTTACCATCTTCAGATAAAAGTACTCAATGTGTGTGAAGATGGTAACAATGCTGTTACCGAAACGTCACACACTATTTATTTGGATTTGGTCTTATTACCTTGTGTTTGTGTAGTGTACATATATATTACTGCCGTAGAAGGTTGGAGAAACTCATGTACAAACTAAAGAAAGTGGAAAGTCTTTCATGTCACGGGAAATGGTATTTGTAATTTTTCCCTTTGTTCAAAAATGTATTAATGCAATTTTATCCATCAATAAAAGTTAATCATTTAACATTCTGAAAAAAATTAAATAAAAAGTTCCAATGGTATATGATTCACATTATATATTGAAATATATTACAACCATGATAGAGCATAATTTGGATTATAGTTTATAAACACAGGGTTTATAATACAAATTAAAGGGTTCTTAGATAACTATCTTCTTCTTATCTGCTATCTTGTTTACACACTTGATAAACAGTAACTATTTAAAACATGCTGTGGTATAATTTCTCCCTTTCAGCGTTGTTACCCCCATCATCAGACAAAAGAATGATTTCTCACTTTGGTTAGTAGCCCGTAAAACCATATTCTTTCTCTAATTTCTCATTCAGTACTTTTGTCTGAAGATGGTAACAACGCTGTTACCGAAACGTCACACATTATTTATTTATATTTGGTCTTATTACCTTATGTCAACTCCACCTTTGCCGGTCCCAAGCCCGGATGAAAAAGGAGGAGGGGGAGCAGTAACAAGCTCACTAAAAAACCTGGGTTCAGCTGGCCCAGCTGATAGTACCCTGTAAGGTCTCCTAATCCAGGGATACAGGATGAGTCTGTACTCCATGTTAGAAGCAGCTGCACATGGCGTCTGTTCCTCATGTCAGAGGTGGACATTTCTTTTGGAGCTAAGTCGGCCTGCCACTGAGTAGTGCTCCCAGTCTTAATGACAAAGGCAAACACATTCGACTTCACCCAGTGGGGAGATAAGAAAGAAGAAGAAGACCTTATGTCTATTACAACCATATTTTATAAAAATAATTATTTTAATTATTTATTTGGTTATATCCTCTCTAGAATAAATGTCCACTAGCACAAGAATTGTTGTTATGAAATCATCTAAATTTAAACCACTAACTTTAATGCTACTAACAACAACTCTGATCCTTTGGGGGCGTTGAATCAAAGAGGTTAGATTGTAACAAAATCATTAACAAAAAAAAAAAACATTTTGAATCTCTGAAATAATACCAAAATATGGAATTAGAATTAACGTATAAAAAACATGTCGTGATATTTATTTTCTCATTCACTACTTTTGTAGTGAACAGCAATACTACAAGCTCTAAAACTCGTAGAGAAAAATGAGACCAAAAACAATAATAATTTATACAGATTCAAAAGCCGCCATCTTTGCAATTAAAAACTGACACTACTCACAAGACATTGCTGCAGAAATCAACAAACTGAATAAAAATACCAAAATAAGTCTACAATGGATTCCATCACATGTGGGAGTCTCTGGAAACGAGGAGGCCGACAGTTTGGCAAAGCAGCTGGACATCCTGATGTTCGAGACCTACCTTTCAGCAAGGGACCATATTAACAAACTGAAACTACAACTGATAAGGGACCATAGAGATAGTTTCCATCATTCTTGGTACCAGGTAGAAAACCCCAAAAAAAACAGACCCTCCAACTAAACAGAAGGGAATCGACACAGTTGGCCAGATGGAAATCTGGTCACAATCTAGTCTATAAAGAGGGAGCCAAAAGCTTCCCCATGTGCACTAGGTGCAAAACCGAAGAGGCCACTTCCCAACATATACAAAATTGTATTGGAAAGGACAAAGGATCCCTGTACATAGAACCAAGAAGAGTTCTTGAACTTCTTTATAAGCACGACCTCCAAGATCTTGTTTAATTTAGACTAATAAAAGAATAAGAAAAAAAAAAACTACTTTTGGCTGATGATGGTAACAATGCTGTTACCCAAACATGACACACTATTAATTTATTTGGATTTGCTCTTATTTTCTTGTAGCTATTATTTGAGTCTTGTTTTTCATATTTATTTTCCTAATTGGTTATAATTTTAGTCATGTTGTATTTATAATTATCATATATTTACCTTACCTAACCTAATGTGGAAACAGGATCCAATCATGTTGTATGCTGTTGGCAATAAAGGGAGACATTTCTGATTTGTCCAAATCTATCCAGATCTCTCCACAACACCCACTCTTTAAATTCTATCACCAAAAAGTACTCTTGAACACTGCAAGCCATCTTCCTAATTCTAATAATAGCAAAAATGAAATTCTAATTCCCAATCATCTATTTGAACAATGAGGAAGCAATTTGAAATATATTTAATCAATAATTAAAACAAATGGGCTAAACACTTGAGCTACCGTTTGATTTAAAAAATATTGAGCTTCAACAATTTAAAATTTAACGTCTTGTATAAGTTTATGCAAGTGTGTAATATGTCTGAAATGTTTGTTTTGCAATAAATGTAAAGAGAATGAATAGCAAAAGATTACTAAGTGGTAAAACCCGATCATTAATGGTGTATATAACGCAGTTATGAAATAATTCAATTATTTCGATTTTTGTACAGTTATATTTTAAAATGTAACGCGTTTTATATAATCGTTATGTTTTGACAGTCAATTTTAATCAGCAAATATATTTATAACATGTCAATACATACATAAATATAAATTATAGACAATACCTCGATAATACCATCTACATAGAGATAGTTTATCTTCATTTTTCATCTTTTTGAGGTCCATTTTAAACGAATTTAGAAAACTTATCAGAAAACTCGAGAACGAAAACAAAGAAACAAAAATAGGAGTCGTATAAGTTCCCTTTAATAAGGGAGCTCAAAAAGAAAATAAATGATAGAAACTCCGAAAGAGATATTTTTAAAAATGCATATTTTGTTTATAGGTTTTTAACTTTTAATTAGACAATTTTAATTTATATTTATGTCTAAATAAAAATGAAAGTGTCTTAATAAAATGAAAGTGTCTAAATTAAAATGAAAAATGTCTAAATATAAATTTGAATTGTTTAATTAAAAGTTAAAAGCCTATATATGCAAATAAAGTGTAGTGTTATATTATATAAAGCGATATTATATTACAAGAAATGTGATGTGTGTTTCATAAAAGATAGACTTTGCACTTTTACTCTTTGTAGATTTTTAATGTAACTGTAATTATTTTAGAAATTGTAATTTTTTGTAGAAATTTGAATTTGCAAATATTTCTGAAATATTATTTTAAATTATGTTATTGAAGACAGAAAATAGATCCTTTATTGACTCTAGTACAAATTAGATATCTATAGATAGCAGCTAAGCTTGCGAAGGACTTTGTAAGTCTGGATTTTGAAATTTAAACCATTTAATAATTTGCGGGAATCCAAATTGATATAATGATCATATTTTGAAATAAAGTATTTTTATATTTGTAATTTGTTATTTTTTTTAATTTATTGATACACACTTAAAATGTACTAAAAAGTATTAATAAAAAATGAGTTAGGGTCTTTTCCAAACAAAAAAAAAGAAATAAAAACACAACAAGGCAATATTCGAGAAAAGCTGGTTCATTCTCTCGATCAGGTAATTTAATTTAAAACACCTCGAAACTCAGTTTTCATCTTCTATCCCTATATATAGTCACGACCGTCTTTCCTCATCGGCCTCTGTCACGGATGCGCGCGCACAGGGAGGTCAGGTGCTCGCCGGCAGCCAATTAAAAAAAAAAAAAACTCCCTCAAGCCGGATTTGAACCAGCGACCTAAGGATCACCGTTGTACATCTACAGTCGGGCAAAACACAGGCGTTGCCCGGGTCATTCGGCTAGTAAATTTCTAAGTAGGAGAAACCAGAAAGTTCCCCTCCTATGAAAAAAGTCGGTGGATGAGAGGGTAACACGCTCGATTCCCGACAATAAGTCGGTGGATGAGAGGTAACACGCTCGATTCCCGACAGTCATGAACCGGGATTGAATCCCGCGCTAAAATTTTGTTTAATATGTTAATAACCTTCACATATATTATTCACTGTTTCAATTATCATGAACTAGGTTGCTCTTGCTGAGCGGTACCTATTAATGTGATTTGAACCAGATCCCCTCCTACATAAAAAAAAAAAAAAATGCATCTTGAATATTATTAATTAAACGCTGTCCATTATTAAATGCTTTGGGAGCCGATATATATATATATATTTGCATTCGTGTTTATATTCTTAAAAAAAAATTTCAAGATATTTACACCTAGTGTAAATCGGAAGAACAATCTGGGTACATATTTTTTTGTTACCAAAATAAAATTTATTATTATTTTTTTTCGGTTTGCTTTTGTTTTCAAAGACGTATGGCTATTTTGTGATGTCAAGCCAAAGAAATTTAGTAAATGAGGTACTTTTACACTATAAAATTGTATTATTAATAATATGGAGAAAATGTATCATTTGGCTATTCAGAAAGTTGAACACAGACGACGATTTTTGTGTACATAACGAAACTTGCACAATTTTTAAGGATTTGATAATTAGTTTTTAAACTGTTTAAATTTATATCCCACTTTAATAACTTACTTTAATTACACACATATAGAGGTAAATATGGGAATACCATAATTAATTTTCTACCCTATTTTATAGTTTCATCTAATCAGAAAGTAAATAATGCGCAACGTTTCCCCCTATATTTTAAAGTAAATTGTAAGTCATTTGTATGCAGGTTTGGCCATTAATGAGTTGTACTCAGATATATATAAAGCAAAATTTATTAAATACAAAAATTTTAAATATTTATTGTTTTTAAAATATGACATTCATAAGAGATGTTCACAAAAGAACATTTCTTAGCAAATAGAAATATCTTGAAGAAGGAATCAAAGTTTACGGCGATGAGTTTCTTTTATTTGTTTTGTATAATTGGCAAGCTTTCGTACTATGATGTCCATCTCTCAACAGGCAATTAATTAGTCAAAGATACCCATTCTTGATTAATCAAGAAAGCTAATCACATACACATTTCAGGCTGTTGGCTCTCGTCAGCGTGGTGCAACGACCAAGAAACTGGTCTTTCAGGCATCCTGAAAAATCATGAAATGGGTAGTCAAGGCCAGAATTGCGTGAAAACGTGAAAAAATGTGAAAATTATAGTATAAATGTGAGATTTTACTGATATGAGTTGGATAAATTAAGAAAAAGGCATCTTCTTATTGTTTCATTTTTTTCTTAATTTATTTATCTTATCCCAGTACAATTTCACATAGCTTGAGTAGCATGAACTTATGGATTTTATGTAATCTTTACACAAGGGGATAAGAAACAACAATACAATTTCACATTTAGACTTTTTTTTTTCACATGATTATAATTTTTTTTTTTTGCTCATCTTCCTAGTACACGTGGTACAGGCCATGATAATCATGGTGGATAGAAGTAGGTGACTGCTTTTTACTTTCTTTTACTGTAAGCGCACCACATGTCTACACATGTAAAAAGCAGTTCGACTTTGCACTTACAAATATGCCAGAGCCCCGTTTAGTTACTTGCACTCACTGGTGGGGTTGGACTTTTGCAAGAATCGGGGGCCATTGGAGCATTTACATACCTATTCTACATCAGATAGGCAGTAATCTACAATGTGGGAGTGTAACAAAGCTACTAGTACATGTGAAAAGCAGTTAGACTTTGTATTTACAAATATGCCAGAGCCCCGGTTACTTGCACTCGCTGGTGGGGAAATCTTCCTGCGTGAGATGTCCCATTGATGTGTGAATACTTAGTTTTGGATAAAAAATTATTTATTTAACAATATTTCAGTTAGCTGAACGCCAATATATATACCGGAGGTCAGTGGAAGGATGGTCTAAACCAGGGGTGGCGAACCTTTTTATATTAGAAGGCCAATTTCCATTTAACCATTTTTGAGAAGGCCGCATCCACATATATATATATATATATATATAAATATATGTACGATTTAATTAAAGGGATTTATATACAAAATTAAAATACGAAATTTTCTTTGCAATTAAATAGTTTATTTTTTCAAAATGACATACAATTAATAAATTCCAAAAAAATTGACATTTAATTTTACAATCCAGAAAATTCAATTATTATATAACTAGACGAATGACCCGGGCAACGCCCGGGTTTACCCGATTAAATGTTTTATTCAAACACTATTCATTACAATTATAAATTGGCGCCGTGGATGTCACTCTTGTGAAACGTCCCGCTCCAAACTTTAAAGTCAGATTAGTTACGATATAAATCTTCAAATCCAGCGAGCGTCTATAAATATTTCGATTTAGATCAAGTATTCTAATTAGTAAGCAAACTATTATTAATAAAATTTTGAAAAGATTTCGATTTTAAACGTATTTATAACCTTGATAGAGGGCGCTGTTCGTGAGCTAAGTAGAATAATTTGAATATATCGTTTTAATATTTAATTTATATATAATTTAAAATAACCTATCGTTGTCCTAGGTAGCCTAGTGATCATGGCATCTGCCCGGTAAGCGGAAGGTCGTGGGTTCGATTCCCATCCCTTGACACTTTTTTTATTTTATCCATTCTGACCAAAATCTATCCGTGAACTTCACACAGTGAACTTCACACAGACAGAATAAGGCAATTATATAAGTAGATAAATAAATAATTATCATTAGATAATGATAATGATCATAATGATGATGCGCGCGTTGATGACCAAAATCTATCCGTGAACTTCACACAGTGAACTTCACACAGACAGAATAAGGCAATTATATAGGTAGATAAATAATTATCATTAGATAATGATAATGATCATAATGATGATGCGCGCGTTGATGACCAAAATCTATCCGTGAACTTCACACAGACAGAATAAGGCAATTATATAAGTAGATTATATTTTATTATATTATATTTAATATTATTATATCATATATATATATAAATATTATATATATTATATATGACATTCGTATTAAATATTTTAAATTAAATAATGAAAGTAATTGAAAACTGCGAAACAAAAATAATAATTTTGAATTTATGAAAAGGCCACATGCGGCCTTTAGGCCGCACGTTCGCCACCCCTGGTCTAAACCATTGTTGTTTTTTTTTAGTGCTACGAACCGGGATTGAATCCCGCATTGGGCACTTTTTTATGTTAAAAAAAAAAAATGCTTCAATGGCCCCCGATTCTTGCAAAACTCCAACCTCACCAGCGAGTGCAAGTAACTAAACGGGGCTCTGGCATATTTATAAGTGCAAAGTCGAACTACTTTTCACATGTGTAGACATGTGCACTTACAGTAAAAGCAGTCGCCTACTTCTACCCACCATGATTATCATGGCCTGTACCACGTGTACTAGGGATAAGCAAAAAATATATATAATACCAACTTGGGTCATTGTAATAGCCATGACACAAGATTTGCACCCATCTGTGAATACTTAAGTTGCATATGTACGTACATACCAGATGACACAGAGGTTGTTCCAGGAGGAGGAAGGTGGTGGGGAGAGTAGAGGGGTGGAAGAGATAGTCAGCAGCTTCAGGCCCTCCCACTACCTCATCCTCCCCACCTCTGGACTCATTATCTTTGAACTCTTCCTGTTGGTGAGTACAACACCTCTATAACTTGTACTTCACTCCAATCTCTCTCTATAACATCACATGTTATATCCATGGTTGGAACAATTAGACTTAGAAGCTATGATGCTATATATTGTCCCATAGAAAATAAGACTGAGAAACTCGCCTTGTAAAGTTTCAAGAAACAACAACAACAACAACAAAAACCTTTATTTAGGGCATTCCGCCCCATATAGAATTCGCCGTATTTACACATGAACAAGAGGAGAGGGAAGAGGAAACATTTACAACAAAATAAACACAAGGTAATAAGACCAAATCCAAATAAATAAATAGTGTGTGACGTTTCGGTAACAGCATTGTTTCCATCTTCAGACCAAAGTATTCAGTACCTTTGTCTGAAGATGGTAACAACGCTGTTACCAAAACGTCACACACTATTTATTTATTTGGATTTGGTCTTATTACCTTGTGTTTATAATCTATAATCCAAATTGTGCCTTATCAACAACAAAATAAAGTTTGTCTCACATTCAGTTACCTATTTACAGATAGGTCATCCTCCAGTATCCTTTGCCCTGTATTCTTTCTCATGCGTCCAGCTTCTGTGCAGAACTTAAAGTATCTAACAATCAGTAATTCATCATCCAGAGCTGAAGAGAGAAGTTGACATATGCTATGGTATCTAAATTGACCAAAGTTAGGGCTTGAGAAAATTTCAGTATGTTTTTCTGTTAAGAGAGGGCATAAGTTTCAAGAAGCTGAACTTTCCAAAAATAAACTTAGACGTTGAGTTTTAAATGACTTCCAAGGAAGATATGTTCATTCTCTCTGCCCGTGGCGCGGTCTCCTCGAGCCACAAGTCACAAGCTCTTCTACCCTTTTAATGTTGTGTTTTCTCAACTTCTTGAAATAGATGAGAGCATCAGATCATATATAACAGTAAATGCCGAAATATATGGAACTCCATTGTGCTATTATAAATTTTCACATGTGTAGACATGTGGAGCACTTACAGTAAAAGCAGTCTCCTATTTCTACCCACCATGATTATCATGGTCTGTATCATGTATACTAGGGATAAGCAAAAAAAGAAATTTGAACATTTTTGATGCATATGATTCTTTTAAAAATAAATAAATTTTCTACTGCCCCATCTGCAATGAAAAAATAATGGGAGGGCCTGGCTCATCACTGGTGAACACTCCCAGCGTTTTAGCCAGTTTAATCTACCATACCGCTGTAATATTGGATTTTTTCCGTTTTCCTTTTATACTGATACTGAAGCTAAACTCTTGAAAGGGATATTACAGCGGTATGGTAGATTAAACTGGCAAACTGCTGGGAGGGTTCACCACTGATGAGCCAGGCCCTCCCATTATTTTATTATTGCAAGTAAGGTCAGTAGAAATTGTATTTATTTTTAAAAGAATCATACGCATCAAAAATGTAAAAATTTTTTTTTTTTTTTTTGCTTATCCCTAGTACATGTGGTACAGGCCATGATAATCATGATGGGTAGAAGTAGGTGACTGCTTTTACTGTAAGTGCACCACATGTCTACACATGTGAAAAGCAGTTTGACTTTGCACTTACAAATGTACCCCGTTTGGTTACTTATGTGTCATATTAATACTGTAAGTACACCACAAGATAAGCAATGGAGGACCCACTCATTGCCTGGAGAACACTCGCACGCCGAGGATGCCTTCCTTCATCATCTGTCATATAATTTCCTTTGTATATATTTTAATTTCTCAATTTATTATTATAATATTATTTTCTTATCTTAATATTTCTACTAAATAACTCTTGTTGAGTGTAAAATTGACAAGATGTCAATGAAATTGTCAAATTGTCACAAGACAAGCAATGATACTCACCATGTGGTATGGTATCAGTTGGTACTCCTATGGTTGCCACTGGTGCTACGAGCCTTCCTCCCACTCTACAAGATGTGCTTCTACACGGCTTACCTCAACTGTGGCCTATGGTGGGTGGCCTTGGTTCTGGACCGCTACAAGTGGTTCCACCACAACCACGCCCGCACCATGGGATACCATTCCTTCCACGCCACCACGGCCTCACTACGTCACCGATTCTTCCAAGTCTTCTCTTTTGGTGAGATAGCCTGGCTGTGAAACATCTGTTCACTTATTGATATACATCTTCACATCCCTGTCTTTACAATTTAACAAAACCAACAAGCAATCCAGGGCCAAGTTTCTTTAACTATTTTTATTTCTAAAAACAAGGTAATAATATTAATAGTGTGTGACGTTTCGGCAACAGTGTTGTTACCATCTTCAGACAAAAGTACTGAATGACAGCACTTCATTCACAACATTCAGTACTTTTGTCTGAAGATGGTAACAACGCTGTTACCGAAACATCACACACTATTTATTTATTTGGATTTGGTCTTATTACCTTGTGTTTATAATCTATCATCCATATTTTTATTTCTCCAACTTTCGGACCAAAAGACCCTTTAACAGGAGAACTAGAATGATAAAGCACAATTTGAATTATAGATTATATACACAAAAGGTAATAAGACCAAATCCAAATAAATAGTGTGTGATGTTTCAATAATAGCATTGTTACCATCTTCAGACAAAAGTACTGAATGAGAAAAAATATCACTATTTAAAACATGCTGTGATATTTTTTCTCATTCAACACTTTTGTCTGAAGATGGTAGCAATGCTGTTACTGAAATGTCACACACTATTTATTTATTTGGATTTGGTCTTATTACCTTTAAAAGAGCTAGAAGTTGTTGTTGTTGTTTCTTATCCCCTTGTGTAAAGATTACACGAATTCCATGAGTTCATGATCTCAGAGAATGGGGTATAGGGGTGCAGGTTTCGTTGATCATGACACCATGATCCAGGCACACTTTGGCGAAAGTCTGACTTTGCCTGTAGTTTGAGGCCGTTCCTAACATGGAAGCCTTTGCTGCTGACTCTAACACGAGCACAGATGCAGCTCCTCCATATCCTTGGAGTGGGACCATTGCTGAGGTCTATCAACTGGGTCAGTTGAACTTAGGATTTTTAAAGAGCTAGAGGTAATAGAGTTAGCTGGAAGTCATACTCATAGTTCTTCTGTTGTAGAGCATGTTGGCCAGAAAGCTAGAGATATACAAATAGTAAAGAAACTTGGCCCTGAATTGCTTGTTGATTCTATTGAATTATTATTTTTTGTTGTTTTTCATAAGAAATGAAAGCATTAAAGTATGAATATTTATACCATCCTTACTGCGATGAAAAAAAAAAAATACTGAGAGGACCTGGCTTATCAGCGGTGAACCCTCCCAGTGGTTTCACCAATTCAATCTACCAGATTCTTTCTTAGAGCTAATACTGTAAGAAGAAGCCTGGTAGATTGAATTGGCTCGGCCACTTGGAGGGTTCACCACTGATGAGCCAGGCCATCCCAGTATATTTTTATTGCAGTAAGGACAGTAGAAGTTTATTTTATGTATAAAAGAAACATTAGAGTTTTAATTTCTTATATATAGTTGGTGTGTTATTGACTTATAATTAGTTGGGTTTTTTTAATCCTTTTATTAGTCTAAATTAGACAAGATCTTGGAGGTCATGCTCATAAAGAAGTTCAAGAACTCTTCTTGGTTCTCTGTACAGGGATCCTTTCCAATACAATTTAGTATATGTTGGGGAGTGGCCTCTTCCGTTTTGCATCTAGTACACATGAGGAAGTTTTTGGCTCCCTCTTTATAGACTAGAGGGCGCAGGTGACCAATTACAATATCAGGTCAAAGTTACACCTCTCTGTAGGTGACTTCAGGGAAATGCTGGATAAAACCAGCGCTTTAACATAACTGGCCTATAACCTATATGGAGTCGTGCATAACATTATTTGTTGTTTTTTTTTTGCTCATCCCCCTAGTACACGTGGTACAGGTAATGATAATCATGGTGGGTAGAAGGCGACTGCTTTTACTGTAAGTGCACCACATGTCTACACATGTGAAAAGCAGTTCGAATTTGCACTTACAAATGTGCCAGAACCCCGTTTGGTTACTTGCACTCGCTGGTGGGGTTAGACTTTTGCAAGAATCAGGGATAATCGGAGCATTTTTTTTTATCAGAAAAAAGTGCCCAATGCGGCAGTTGAACTCTGGTCGTAGCGGTCGAAAACCAATGGTTTAGACCATCCTTCTACCAACCCCCCTAATTGTTGTTGCTGGAGAGAGTGGGATTCAAGAGTGGATCTATACTTTTCTCAAATGGACACCATAGTTACAGAGCCTAAGTGTGCTGCTTTAGGGATAAGTATCCTCTTACTAGAGAGCTGCTAATTAACAAAAATGGTTATTTTGGAATTGAAAACTGTCTTTGGGGCATCCTGAAAAAAAAAATGAAACAGATATTTAGGAAAGAATAAGTCTTCTTCTTCTTCTTTCTTATCTCCACTCAATCATATTAGGGAATCAAGTTGTGACTCTTGATGGTGTCTGTTTGACAACCATCATGACTGGGTGAAGTAGAATGAGTCTGCCTTTGTCATTAAGACTGGGAGCACTACTCAGTGGCAGGCCGAATTAGCTCCAAAAGAAATGGCCGCCTCTGACATGAGGAACAGACGCCATGTGCAGCTGCTCCTAACATGGAGTACAAACGCTGCTCATTCTGTATTCCTAGATCCCTTACAGGGTACTATCAGCCGGGTCAGCAGAGCCCAAGTTTTTTAGCGAGCTTGTTACTGCTCCCCTTCTTCAGTAATCATGGTGAATAAAACATACTTGGTTAGCTTTTCATGATTAATCAAGAAAGGGTATTTGGGAAATTCTCAAATAATTAAAAATCAATGATTAGTTGATATTTATTCTAAGAGATGGAGCAAGCCATCATCAACTTTTAGTTGTTCGATCCAGTGAAGTCTTTGTGTTTATCCACCTGATACATTTTCACTTCAGTCTTATTTTTCACATTTATTGATGTCGTTTTGAAATTTGAAAAAAAACGTATTGAAATCTACACAAGGTAATAAGACCAAATCCAAATAAATAAATAGTGTGTGACATTTCAGTAACAGTGTTGTTACCATCTTCAGACAAAAGTACTGAATCTAGTAGAATATATATCAGTAGAATATAATAGAATCGGTACTTTTGTCTGAAGATGGTAACAACACTGTTACTGAAACGTCACACACTATTTATTTATTTGGTCTTATTACCTTGTGTTTATAATGTATAATCCAAATTGTGTCTTATCATTAGAATATGGTCTTATTACCTTGTGTTTATAATGTATAATCCAAATTGTGTCTTGTCATTAGAATATGGTCTTATTACCTTGTGTTTATAATCTACTAGCGGATGTACCCGGCTTTGCCCGGGTTTTACCCTAGTATAATATAAATGAGTTTTAAAAATTGTAAAAAAAAAAAAATGCATCGGCCGGGAATCGAACCCGGGCCGCCCACGTGGCAGGCGAGCATTCTATCACTGAACCACCGATGCTTATAAGAAATGGCCATATTTGGGTATTTATTCCATTCACAAAAGCAAACGATGACAGAAATGATTGTGATGACTCTGATACTTGTATATTTTAATAATCCAAATTGTACCTTATCATTAGGATTTGGTTTTATCACCTTGTGTTTATAATGTATAATTCAAATTGTGTCTTATCATTAGAATATGGTCTTATTACCTTGTGTTTATAATCTACTAGCAGACGTACCTGGCTTCGCCCGGGTTTTACCCGAGTAAAGGTTTGTCTAACGAACATTTGTTAAAACAATTCTCTATTAAAAAAAATAATAGATATATTTTGATAATTTGAAACTCGTAAATTTGAATCTCTCGATAAAGTGAACATTTTTTCCCGGTCCCTGTGTGCCGTATCATCCTGAATTTTGTCTTTCCTAATTTTCTACATTACAAAATCATTGTTTTATCTAGTGAACATTTTTTCCCGGTCCCTTGAAAAATACTCGATAAGTTGAATAAAATCAATATTAATTGGTTCCCTCGGTAATTGGAAGTTAAAGGAATAGTATCTTATTGAAATCTATTTCACTATGTGAGAGTATCTGACACTAGCAGTGGGTGTGTTGTGCACAGGTGTGGCAAGTCATCTCCTCATCACCAGCTCCCTGTACTACTTCTGTCAGGAGTCAGACTACTGCCCGGAGTCCTCATCTATCTCTATCTTCAGCTACCACTACGCTGTCATCCTGGCTGAGGTCTTTGTCCTGCTGCCCTCCCAGTTCAAGTACCTCAGTGAGTTACCTCCACAGCATCATCTTAACAACACCAAATCCCAATACAACAAGCCTTTTATTGGGAACCTATATCCTACACAGAATTCATGTGATAACCGCCTAGAAAAATTTAGTTATTTACAGGTCTTCATTTATTTATATATCCATTTACACATGGCTCTCTTTCCTCAGTGTTTCTTCTCTTGCGCAGCCCTGTAAAACTGCTAAATCACAATATACTCATGGACAATACTTAAGGAAGTAGAAAGTCTTTGATTGCAAGGAACTCTTCCTAGTAAATTTTGAAATGAACCAGTTGATAAGGAAGATGGGTTTCTTTTATTTAAAAACGAGAACGAGCTTTCGGGTAAAAACCCTTCTACAGGCGGCTATCACATAGCAAGATGGATACATATGTGATAGCCGCCTGTAGAAGGGTTTTTACCCGAAAGCTCGTTCTCGTTTTTAAATAAAATACACCCATCTTCCTTATCAACTGGTTCATTTCAAAGTCTTTGATGTCGCTACCGGTCATTACTTTTTTTTGAAGGAGACAGAGGCAATTTTGTTTATACTTGGTTATCTTGTGTGTCTTCAATAAAGGTCACTGTAATATCTTTCAGAGTTGTTGTCTGAATCCCGATATACATGCTAAAAGGTATAACTTCCATAAGTTTTGTCTATGAATGTAGTCTTCAATAAAGGTCACTGTAATATATTTCAGAGTTATTGTCTGAATCCCGATATACATGCTAAAAGGTATAACTTCCATAAGTTTTGTCTATGAATGTAGTCTTCAATAAAGGTCACTGTAATATATTTCAGAGTTATTGTCTGAATCCCTATATACATGCTAAAAGGTACAACTTCCATAAGTTTTGTCTATAAGTGTATATTGGTTATCTCGTGTATCTTCAATAAAGGTCACAGTAATATCTTTAAGAGTTATTGTCTGAATCCCGATATACATGCTAAAATGTATAACTTCCTTAAGTGTTTTTCATGAGTTTAGATAAATTGTGTGAGACATTTTGAGAAAAGCATAGTTACAGATAGTTCACATATAATTTATTTAGATGTGATGGTTTTGTTACCTTGGGTTTCTAATATAAATTGTACCTTTGGATAAACTGTGTTAAAAATATTGCTGTTACAGTAGAACCTCTCTGTAAAGGACACTTAGTTGCAGAGTTAAAGTGTCCTTAGAATAAAAAGGTAAATCTGGTAATGAAATTGTCCTTTGTAGAGAGGTGTCCTTTCCTGGAGTATGTTCTACTGTACCAAGTGTACTCCTATGGTGGTATCACTGGCAGTGAACCTCTCATGTCTCTCATGGAGTATGTTCTACTGTACCAAGTGTACTCCTATGGTGGTATCACTGGCAGTGAACCTCTCATGTCTCTCATGGAGTATGTTCTACTGTACCAAGTGTACTCCTATGGTGGTATCACTGGCAGTGAACCTCTCATGTCTCTCATGGAGTATGTTCTACTGTACCAAGTGTACTCCTATGGTGGTATCACTGGCAGTGAACCTCTCATGTCTCTCATGGAGTATGTTCTACTGTACCAAGTGTACTCCTATGGTGGTATCACTGGCAGTGAACCTCTCATGTCTCTCATGGAGTATGTTCTACTGTACCAAGTGTACTCCTATGGTGGTATCACTGGCAGTGAACCTCTCATGTCTCTCATGGAGTATGTTCTACTGTACCAAGTGTACTCCTATGGTGGTATCACTGGTTGTGAACCTCTCATGTCTCTCATGGAGTATGTTCTACTGTACCAAGTGTACTCCTATGGTGGTATCACTGGCAGTGAACCTCTCATGTCTCTCATGGAGTATGTTCTACTGTACCAAGTGTACTCCTATGGTGGTATCACTGGCAGTGAACCTCTCATGTCTCTCATGGAGTATGTTCTACTGTACCAAGTGTACTCCTATGGTGGTATCACTGGTTGTGAACCTCTCATGTCTCTCATGGAGTATGTTCTACTGTACCAAGTGTACTCCTATGGTGGTATCACTGGTAGTGAACCTCTCATGTCTCTCATGGAGTATGTTCTACTGTACCAAGTGTACTCCTATGGTGGTATCACTGGCAGTGAACCTCTCATGTCTCTCATGGAGTATGTTCTACTGTACCAAGTGTACTCCTATGGTGGTAATACTGGCAGTGAACCTCTCATGTCTCTCATGGAGTATGTTCTACTGTACCAAGTGTACTCCTATGGTGGTATCACTGGCAGTGAACCTCTCATGTCTCTCATGGAGTATGTTCTACTGTACCAAGTGTACTCCTATGGTGGTATCACTGGTTGTGAACCTCTCATGTCTCTCATGGAGTATGTTCTACTGTACCAAGTGTACTCCTATGGTGGTATCACTGGCAGTGAACCTCTCATGTCTCTCATGGAGTATGTTCTACTGTACCAAGTGTACTCCTATGGTGGTAATACTGGCAGTGAACCTCTCATGTCTCTCATGGAGTATGTTCTACTGTACCAAGTGTACTCCTATGGTGGTATCACTGGCAGTGAACCTCTCATGTCTCTCATGGAGTATGTTCTACTGTACCAAGTGTACTCCTATGGTGGTATCACTGGCAGTGAACCTCTCATGTCTCTCATGGAGTATGTTCTACTGTACCAAGTGTACTCCTATGGTGGTATCACTGGCAGTGAACCTCTCATGTCTCTCATGGAGTATGTTCTACTGTACCAAGTGTACTCCTATGGTGGTATCACTGGCAGTGAACCTCTCATGTCTCTCATGGAGTATGTTCTACTGTACCAAGTGTACTCCTATGGTGGTATCACTGGCAGTGAACCTCTCATGTCTCTCATGGAGTATGTTCTACTGTACCAAGTGTACTCCTATGGTGGTATCACAGGCAGTGAACCTCTCATGTCTCTCATGGAGTATGTTCTACTGTACCAAGTGTACTCCTATGGTGGTATCACTGGCAGTGAACCTCTCATGTCTCTCATGGAGTATGTTCTACTGTACCAAGTGTACTCCTATGGTGGTATCACTGGCAGTGAACCTCTCATGTCTCTCATGGAGTATGTTCTACTGTACCAAGTGTACTCCTATGGTGGTATCACTGGCAGTGAACCTCTCATGTCTCTCATGGAGTATGTTCTACTGTACCAAGTGTACTCCTATGGTGGTATCACTGGCAGTGAACCTCTCATGTCTCTCATGGAGTATGTTCTACTGTACCAAGTGTACTCCTATGGTGGTATCACTGGCAGTGAACCTCTCATGTCTCTCATGGAGTATGTTCTACTGTACCAAGTGTACTCCTATGGTGGTATCACTGGCAGTGAACCTCTCATGTCTCTCATGGAGTATGTTCTACTGTACCAAGTGTACTCCTATGGTGGTATCACTGGCAGTGAACCTCTCATGTCTCTCATGGAGTATGTTCTACTGTACCAAGTGTACTCCTATGGTGGTATCACTGGTAGTGAACCTCTCATGTCTCTCATGGAGTATGTTCTACTGTACCAAGTGTACTCCTATGGTGGTATCACTGGCAGTGAACCTCTCATGTCTCTCATGGAGTATGTTCTACTGTACCATGTGTACTCCTATGGTGGTATCACTGGTAGTGAACCTCTCATGTCTCTCATGGAGTATGTTCTACTGTACCAAGTGTACTCCTATGGTGGTATCACTGGCAGTGAACCTCTCATGTCTCTCATGGAGTATGTTCTACTGTACCAAGTGTACTCCTATGGTGGTAATACTGGCAGTGAACCTCTCATGTCTCTCATGGAGTATGTTCTACTGTACCAAGTGTACTCCTATGGTGGTATCACTGGCAGTGAACCTCTCATGTCTCTCATGGAGTATGTTCTACTGTACCAAGTGTACTCCTATGGTGGTATCACTGGTTGTGAACCTCTCATGTCTCTCATGGAGTATGTTCTACTGTACCAAGTGTACTCCTATGGTGGTATCACTGGCAGTGAACCTCTCATGTCTCTCATGGAGTATGTTATACTGTACCAAGTGTACTCCTATGGTGGTATACTGGCAGTGAACCTCTCATGTCTCTCATGGAGTATGTTCTACTGTACCAAGTGTACTCCTATGGTGGTATCACTGGCAGTGAACCTCTCATGTCTCTCATGGAGTATGTTCTACTGTACCAAGTGTACTCCTATGGTGGTATCACTGGCAGTGAACCTCTCATGTCTCTCATGGAGTATGTTCTACTGTACCAAGTGTACTCCTATGGTGGTATCACTGGCAGTGAACCTCTCATGTCTCTCATGGAGTATGTTCTACTGTACCAAGTGTACTCCTATGGTGGTATCACTGGCAGTGAACCTCTCATGTCTCTCATGGAGTATGTTCTACTGTACCAAGTGTACTCCTATGGTGGTATCACTGGCAGTGAACCTCTCATGTCTCTCATGGAGTATGTTCTACTGTACCAAGTGTACTCCTATGGTGGTATCACTGGCAGTGAACCTCTCATGTCTCTCATGGAGTATGTTCTACTGTACCAAGTGTACTCCTATGGTGGTATCACTGGCAGTGAACCTCTCATGTCTCTCATGGAGTATGTTCTACTGTACCAAGTGTACTCCTATGGTGGTATCACTGGCAGTGAACCTCTCATGTCTCTCATGGAGTATGTTCTACTGTACCAAGTGTACTCCTATGGTGGTATCACTGGCAGTGAACCTCTCATGTCTCTCATGGAGTATGTTCTACTGTACCAAGTGTACTCCTATGGTGGTATCACTGGCAGTGAACCTCTCATGTCTCTCATGGAGTATGTTCTACTGTACCAAGTGTACTCCTATGGTGGTATCACTGGCAGTGAACCTCTCATGTCTCTCATGGAGTATGTTCTACTGTACCAAGTGTACTCCTATGGTGGTATCACTGGCAGTGAACCTCTCATGTCTCTCATGGAGTATGTTCTACTGTACCAAGTGTACTCCTATGGTGGTATCACTGGCAGTGAACCTCTCATGTCTCTCATGGAGTATGTTCTACTGTACCAAGTGTACTCCTATGGTGGTATCACTGGCAGTGAACCTCTCATGTCTCTCATGGAGTATGTTCTACTGTACCAAGTGTACTCCTATGGTGGTATCACTGGTAGTGAACCTCTCATGTCTCTCATGGAGTATGTTCTACTGTACCAAGTGTACTCCTATGGTGGTATCACTGGCAGTGAACCTCTCATGTCTCTCATGGAGTATGTTCTACTGTACCAAGTGTACTCCTATGGTGGTATCACTGGCAGTGAACCTCTCATGTCTCTCATGGAGTATGTTCTACTGTACCAAGTGTACTCCTATGGTGGTATCACTGGCAGTGAACCTCTCATGTCTCTCATGGAGTATGTTCTACTGTACCAAGTGTACTCCTATGGTGGTATCACTGGCAGTGAACCTCTCATGTCTCTCATGGAGTATGTTCTACTGTACCAAGTGTACTCCTATGGTGGTATCACTGGTAGTGAACCTCTCATGTCTCTCATGGAGTATGTTCTACTGTACCAAGTGTACTCCTATGGTGGTATCACTGGCAGTGAACCTCTCATGTCTCTCATGGAGTATGTTCTACTGTACCAAGTGTACTCCTATGGTGGTATCACTGGTAGTGAACCTCTCATGTCTCTCATGGAGTATGTTCTACTGTACCAAGTGTACTCCTATGGTGGTATCACTGGCAGTGAACCTCTCATGTCTCTCATGGAGTATGTTCTACTGTACCAAGTGTACTCCTATGGTGGTAATCACTGGCAGTGAACCTCTCATGTCTCTCATGGAGTATGTTCTACTGTACCAAGTGTACTCCTATGGTGGTATCACTGGTAGTGAACCTCTCATGTCTCTCATGGAGTATGTTCTACTGTACCAAGTGTACTCCTATGGTGGTATCACTGGCAGTGAACCTCTCATGTCTCTCATGGAGTATGTTCTACTGTAACAAGTGTACTCCTATGGTGGTATCACTGGCAGTGAACCTCTCATGTCTCTCATGGAGTATGTTCTACTGTACCAAGTGTACTCCTATGGTGGTATCACTGGCAGTGAACCTCTCATGTCTCTCATGGAGTATGTTATACTGTACCAAGTGTACTCCTATGGTGGTATCACTGGTAGTGAACCTCTCATGTCTCTCATGGAGTATGTTCTACTGTACCAAGTGTACTCCTATGGTGGTATACTGGCAGTGAACCTCTCATGTCTCTCATGGAGTATGTTCTACTGTACCAAGTGTACTCCTATGGTGGTATCACTGGCAGTGAACCTCTCATGTCTCTCATGGAGTATGTTCTACTGTACCAAGTGTACTCCTATGGTGGTATCACTGGCAGTGAACCTCTCATGTCTCTCATGGAGTATGTTCTACTGTACCAAGTGTACTCCTATGGTGGTAATACTGGCAGTGAACCTCTCATGTCTCTCATGGAGTATGTTCTACTGTACCAAGTGTACTCCTATGGTGGTATCACTGGTAGTGAACCTCTCATGTCTCTCATGGAGTATGTTCTACTGTAACAAGTGTACTCCTATGGTGGTATCACTGGCAGTGAACCTCTCATGTCTCTCATGGAGTATGTTCTACTGTAACAAGTGTACTCCTATGGTGGTATCACTGGCAGTGAACCTCTCATGTCTCTCATGGAGTATGTTCTACTGTACCAAGTGTACTCCTATGGTGGTATCACTGGCAGTGAACCTCTCATGTCTCTCATGGAGTATGTTCTACTGTACCAAGTGTACTCCTATGGTGGTATCACTGGCAGTGAACCTCTCATGTCTCTCATGGAGTATGTTCTACTGTACCAAGTGTACTCCTATGGTGGTATCACTGGTAGTGAACCTCTCATGTCTCTCATGGAGTATGTTCTACTGTACCAAGTGTACTCCTATGGTGGTATCACTGGCAGTGAACCTCTCATGTCTCTCATGGAGTATGTTCTACTGTACCAAGTGTACTCCTATGGTGGTAATACTGGCAGTGAACCTCTCATGTCTCTCATGGAGTATGTTCTACTGTACCAAGTGTACTCCTATGGTGGTAATACTGGCAGTGAACCTCTCATGTCTCTCATGGAGTATGTTCTACTGTACCAAGTGTACTCCTATGGTGGTATCACTGGCAGTGAACCTCTCATGTCTCTCATGGAGTATGTTCTACTGTACCAAGTGTACTCCTATGGTGGTATCACTGGCAGTGAACCTCTCATGTCTCTCATGGAGTATGTTCTACTGTACCAAGTGTACTCCTATGGTGGTATCACTGGTAGTGAACCTCTCATGTCTCTCATGGAGTATGTTCTACTGTACCAAGTGTACTCCTATGGTGGTATCACTGGCAGTGAACCTCTCATGTCTCTCATGGAGTATGTTATACTGTACCAAGTGTACTCCTATGGTGGTATCACTGGCAGTGAACCTCTCATGTCTCTCATGGAGTATGTTCTACTGTACCAAGTGTACTCCTATGGTGGTATCACTGGCAGTGAACCTCTCATGTCTCTCATGGAGTATGTTCTACTGTACCAAGTGTACTCCTATGGTGGTATCACTGGCAGTGAACCTCTCATGTCTCTCATGGAGTATGTTCTACTGTACCAAGTGTACTCCTATGGTGGTATCACTGGCAGTGAACCTCTCATGTCTCTCATGGAGTATGTTCTACTGTACCAAGTGTACTCCTATGGTGGTATCACTGGCAGTGAACCTCTCATGTCCCTCATGGAGTATGTTCTACTGTACCAAGTGTACTCCTATGGTGGTATCACTGGCAGTGAACCTCTCATGTCTCTCATGGAGTATGTTCTACTGTACCAAGTGTACTCCTATGGTGGTATCACTGGCAGTGAACCTCTCATGTCTCTCATGGAGTATGTTCTACTGTACCAAGTGTACTCCTATGGTGGTATCACTGGCAGTGAACCTCTCATGTCTCTCATGGAGTATGTTCTACTGTACCAAGTGTACTCCTATGGTGGTATCACTGGCAGTGAACCTCTCATGTCTCTCATGGAGTATGTTCTACTGTACCAAGTGTACTCCTATGGTGGTATCACTGGCAGTGAACCTCTCATGTCTCTCATGGAGTATGTTCTACTGTACCCCAAGTGTGGTGGTGGTGCTTATCTCCATGGTTAAACCAATTCCTGGAGTCCACTCCTCTCCAATTTTGCGATGGTAGTTATAGGCCTGGAAAATAGGTCATATTGTCAGTTCTGAGCATGATATGTTCTGGAGAAGCTTCCGCACTATTGCATTTCAAGCAGTTATTGAAGGTTTTTTTGTCCATTTTGAAATTTTAAGGTTTTTATATGGCCACTTCTCTTCTTCTTCCTTATCTCCACTCAATCATATTAGGATATCAAGTTGTGACCCATAATGGTGTCTGTTTTACAACCACTGGGTGAAGTAGAATGCGTCTGCCTTTGTCATTAAGACTAGGAGCACTACTCAGTGGCAGGCCGACCTAGCCCCAAAATAAATGGCTGCTTCTGACATGAGGAACAGACACCATGTGCAGCTGCTCCTAACATAGAGTACAAACGCTGCTCATCCTTTATCCCTGGATTAGGAGCCCTTACAGGGTACTATTAACGGGGACAGCTGAACTCAGGTTTTTTATCGAGCTTGTTACTGCTCCCCCTCCTCCTTTTTCATCTGGGCTTGGGACCGGCAAAGGCAGAGTTGCCACTTCTTAATACCCTAAGTGTACTCCTATGGAGGTAGCACTTGCAGTGAAAGTATGTTCTACTGTACTAAGTGTAGACACTTCCAGCTTTAGTTAAAAGCTGACCTAGTCCTGACAGGTCTGACCAGGGCCTTCAACAACTCCAAGTCAGCTCCGGATGTCTACAAGGATGAGATTGCCAACAGCTACCTCCGGGACCTGATGCCGGACTATGACGTGGGGGTCCAGTAAGTTGGCTACCTACTTTGGTTTCTGTTGTTTAAACACAAGGTAATAAGACCAAATCCAAATAAATAAATAGTGTGTGACGGCGTTGTTACCATCTTCAGACAAAAGTAATGAATGGGAGCTGACTTGGAGTTGTTGAAGGCCCTGGTCAGACCTGTCAGGACCAGGTCAGCTTTCCTACTGAAGCTGAAAGTGCCTACACTTAGTACAGTAGAACATACTTTGTGAGAGGTTCAATGCAAGTGTACACTTGGTACAGTAGAACATACTCCATGAAAGGTTCAGTACTTTTGTCTGAAGATGGTAACAACGCTGTTACCAAAACGTCACACTATTTATTTATTTGGATTTGGTCTTATTACCTTGTGTTTATAATCTATAATCCAAATTGTGCCTTATCAGTTTCTGTTGTTTATTATCCCCTTGTGTAAAGATTATACTAATTCCATGAGTTCATGCTCCTCAAGCTGTTTTATGATAAACAGCAGCCTCTCCCTACTTTGGTTTGTAATTCTGACGACCAACACTTTGTTTGTTTGCATCCATCAAGTCAACTTTTGGTGTCACTATGGTGACAAATATTCTCCAATTTATCTGTCAGTAACCATCACTCTCATCTAATGACCTTCCAGTAACTTTCTTGACCCCTTATAGCCAGCTCATTGAAGGTCTTCCTCTCTTTATTTCAATTTTCCCAACCTCAACATCTTTTCTAAACCATTTTCTATCTTGGGATTCTAGGGATCTGATAGGATTAATTTAATTTAGGGTTAAAACATTTGACCTTTTATCTGTCCATGGCACTCTGAGTAGGTTTCACCATGTCCTCATTTCAAAAGTTTAAATTATTTTTCTTTCTTCTTTTCTCATAATCTATAAGTGACCACAGGGAATACCAATGTCTCGATAATTCTCTTCTTTGTCTATAATAAAGTGCCTTTATCTTTCATAATTTTGTCCAATGTCCTCCTTGTGTCTATTCCTAGTGCTGTTCTTATTTTCACTTCCTCTAAGCAACCTCCCACGACCATCAAACTGGGGTTATCATTCCCCATTGAGGCAGTTAAGCTGGCTTTACAAACACAAGGTAGTATAGAGGGTCACAAACAAGACTGCAAATTATATTAGGTACATATCAGGTGATGATATATCTTTAACGATACTGTTAACCCTTAAGTACTCGCGCAGGGTCTGATAGACCCCAGACATACTTATTTCATTAAATATCTAGAATTCTATAAAACATTTTAGTGATAAAAACTTTAGTAGCTTAATTTTATATGACAATGAATATGTGAACATGTATTAACTTGATTTTGTTTATAGATAAAATGGAGAAAGGCCGCTGCGCGAGTAACTAAGGGTTAATGGAGAATGTGTCACACACATATATATATGTGAAAAAACGAAGGAAAAAGATAAAAAGATAAGGTGTTGAAATCAAAAATAAAAATGGCATATCCTGACCAGGAGCCCTTGTGCTTTACAGAAGGCAGAGCGCCATCTGGTGGAACAGAAATCAACTAAACATTGATTTAGCCTGTTCTCTGATATTTGGCCAACCCAATTTCTTGATAAATCAAGAAAAGATATATATATGTGGTGATTTGTGACGTTGCTGGTTGTGTGATGGGTGGTAAGGCTACACAGGAGAGAGGCAAAAACCTGTGAGGAGTAGATCGGGGAGGAAAGATAGCCAGGTCCTAGGACAACCCTTAGAACAACTGGTGTCAACCTGCAACCCCAAACCACATCATTGATTGTATTGACTCATCCATTGATGAGTTCTAATTATCCCAAGCAGACACCATCTCAAGCTCTACAAGCTTGATACCCTGATATATGATTGAGTGGAGATAAGAAAGAAGACATCTCCATGTTTAACTTGGATAATTCTTTTGAGTTTTGTGTTTCCAAAAAAGTTCTATAAAAGCAATGTTTTCCAGACACAATGTGTATAAATTCAAGCAGAATCCATTTTTTTTTACAAGAAACCTCTATAGCCAATAGTACTACAACAATGCAGTAGAAATTATTTTATTTTAAAACATATTCATACATGTTATAAAAAAAATAGTTGAAATAATTGTAACTTAAAACTAGGAACAAGAAAATAAAACCAAATCCAAATAAATTAATAGTGTGTGACGTTTCGATTAACAGCGTTGTTACCATCATCAGACAAAAGATGGTAACAATGCTGTTACTGACACGTCACACACTATTAATTTATTTGGATTAGGTTTTTTTTTTCTTGTAACTAATAATCTATAATCCAAATTGTGGTTTACCATGTAAGTTAAAAAACCTAGGAATTTTAGAATTATGATGTTGGGATGTTATAAAGGTATTACATATCTAAGGAATGACTTCCACTTATAGAGCGGCTAAACCTTTGATGTCTGCAGTCACCACAATAATATGGCAATGAGTCAGGTCAGTTGAGTCACCCTGAGTGGTGTGTGTTGTAAAGATAGGTCTCTCTCCACTCCGTAGGGTGACTAACTGGAGATTGTGCCGTTTGTCTTCAAATATTGACCTCTTGGTACCAGTTGACTGAATCCTTCCTTATATATATAAACTTTTTTTTTTGCTTATCCTTAGTACACGTAGTATAGGCCATGATAATCATGGTAGGTAGAAGTTGACGACTTGCTTTTACTGTAAGTGCACTAAATGTCTACATATGCAAAAAACAGTTTGATTTTGCACTTACAAAAATGCATATTATAAAGGTTATATATAAACTAAAACCTATAAACCAGGCAAAGTCAGATTTTCACCAAAGTGTGCCATGGTGCCATGATCAATGAAAGCTGCACCCCTACACCCCATTCCATGAGATCAGAGCTCAAGGAGTATGAACTCATGGAATTCATGTAATCTTTGCACAAGGGGATAAGAAACAACAACAGAGCTCAGTTCCTATTAGTAATTTATTATGTTTCTCCTGTAGAAGGGGTATCATGCCTGAAAGCTAGAGATTTTAAATAAAAAAGAAAAAAAACTTATCCCTGGAAGCCTGATGTTTTCACCCTTAATAAACTCTCTTTAATCCACTAGAATTCAGCACTTGCTCTAATTTATTCTTCTTCTTTCTTATCTCCATACTGGGTGAAGTAGAATGCGTCTGCCTTTGTCATTAAGACTGGGAGTACTACTCAGTGGCAGGCCGACTTAGCTCCAAAAGTAATGTCCGCCTCTGACCTGAGGAACAGACACCATGTGCAGCCGCTCCAAACATGGAGTACAGACTCATCCTGTATCCCTGGATTAGGAGCCCTTACAGGGTACTATCAGCCGGGCCAGCTGAACCCAGGCTTTTTAGCGAGCTTGTTACTGCTCCCCTTCCTCCTTTTTCATCCGGGCTTGGGGCCGGCAAAGGCAGAGTTGCTATAATTTAACTTGTTTTCAAATCCATTCCAATCTAGTTAATTTTTTCTTTAATTTTTAGATCATTATTTTTTACAAATTTCAACCAGGCTATTTACTTTAACTGAAACACAAGGTAATAAAGACCAAATCCAAATAAATAGTGTGTGATATTTCAGTAGTAGTGTTGTTACCATCAGGTAATCACATTCAGTACTTTTGTCTGATGATGGTAACAATGCTGTTACAGAAACGTCACACAATATTTATTTATTTAGATTTGGTCTTATTATCTTGTATTTATAATCTATAATCCAAATTGTGAAATTGTGGATTGGACCCAGGAGGAGCTCTGAACCTCAGAAATAGACAGCATCAAACAACAAGATTTAGAACAGGCCATCTCAAGCCATTGAAGATAGAAAATAACAACAAAATCTACCCCACTTGCTCAAAATGTAGCTTGGTACTTGCAGCTCCAGAACACATTTTGGCTTGCATTAGATGCACTAAACAGGACTTTTAGGAGAGGCCGCTGCTTATCATAAAACAGCTTGACAATTAAAAATAGTTTATTGACATCTAGCCAATGGTCAAGAGAGAGTTTACAGAGTTTAAAATAGTAGAGAGAAAATATATACACCAGACGAGGACGTCTGGATCCTATCAGGAGCTTAGAATCGTCTTGAGTTCAGACTTGCGAGTTATGGAATCCGTGTCCCCAGTGATGACTGTGTTGAGGAACGTGAGACTCAGTTAATGGACATAAAACAGCTTGAAGAGTATGAACTCATGGAATTCGTGTAATCTTTACACAAGGGGATAAGAAAAAACATAATACAAATTGTGGTTTATCAATGTTTCCATTTCTTATGCCAGACATTGCCCGCAAGGTTTCCTGTGGAGATGTGATATGTACAGGGAGGAGAACCACTGTGAGGAACTACTCCAGCGCCAAGCCGACCGCATCAAGTACATGAAGAGACACAACGACCATCTCATGATGAGGATCACAGAGTTGCAAAGAGAATGAGCTTGTATATAGTCTGTGCCTTCATCCATCCCCAGATTTTAAAAAATAAATATATTTTCATGTTTGTTTTTATCTCTGTCATCTTGTTATTGTTTCTCTTTTCCCCTTGTGTAAAGCTTACACAAATTCCATAAGTTCATGCTCCTCGTGCTGTTTGATTATAAGCAGCGGCCTTTCCCAAAGGTCCTGTTTAGTGCATCTAATACAAGCCAAATTAGAGCCAATTAAATGTACCTTGTACTTGATCAAAAGTTTTATTGTTTACCATTAAATACAAGAGTACATGACCAAATATGTGATATACAGTATAGCCTTGTTAATTCAACCCTTGCTCTAATTCACCCATTGTAGGTGATTTTAATTTAGGGCCTATTTATCAACTTATCAAAAATTGAAGCAAAAACACACTTTGTTTATTTAGAAAACACAAGGTAATAAGACCAAATCCAAATAAATAAATAGTGTGGGACGTTTCTGTAACAGCATTGTTACCATCTTCAGACAAAAGTACTGAATGTGATTACCTGATGGTAACAACACTACAGTTACTTTATGTATTATTTATGAACAGAAAAATACGTCCAGGGTAGCCTAGTGGACATGGCATCTGCCCGGTAAGCGGAACATTGTGGGTTCGATTCCCATCCCTGGACACTTTTATTTTTCCGTTCATCATTACTCTTCATAATTCACCCTTTCATACCTCATCCAAAAAGGTTAGAAATAGTCAATATTTCACCTTGAAATAAATTTTAATTTTTCATTGAAAAGAAACTCATGCGGTGTAACTTCAAGTGTTGTTTTACAATACAAATATATACACATAACTATAAAAATCTGCATATTTCCATATCTAAAATGAAATAATTATAAATATATATTTTTTGCTTATCCCTAAGTACACATGGTACAGACCATGATAATCATGGTGGGTAGAGGTAGGCGACTGCTTTGACTATAAGTGCACCACATGTCTACACATGTGAAAAGCAGTTTGACTTTGCACTTACAAATGTTCCAGAGCCCCGTTTGGTTACTTGCACTCGCTGGTGGGGTTGGACTTTTGCAAGAATTGGGGGCCATTGGAGCATTTTCGAAGGTTTAATAACGTATTTTATGGAGTAATATCAAAATTTTAAAGTTTAGTAGCGAATAAATCAGAAAAAAGTGCCCAATGCAGGATTCGAACCCGGGTTGTAGCGGTCGAAAACCAATGGTTTAGACCATCCTTCCACCGATCCCCCTATAATTATAAATAAGACTTGAAAATATGCACATGAGTCTATGGGCACACCCATTGCTAAAAGTTGAACATTTTAAATCCAATGTTGATAACATTTGTCACTTACCATAGCACACAGAGCATTTGTTAAATCCATATTGTTCAAATAACAAACCAACACAAGAGATAAGTTTTTATATTTTTTTTATTATCTATCTAAAACTTCAATACAATAAAAAATAAATATTTATAAAATGTTTTATATATATTTTTTAAAAAACAAAAGAGACCAAAAAAAGATTCAATATAATTACAAATAAAAAAAGGTATAATGTGGTCCTTTTTTTTTTAAATGCAATTTTTGGAGAGTTAAAAAAAAAAGGTTTTTTTTTAGGCAATCGTCGAAAAAAAATGTGTCAAGATGACCAGATATTTTTGGTCAATTATCACATGCTTTTTTATTATTAAAGGCAAAGATTTTGATTAAAAAAAGGTGACCCTAGAATTTTTTTTTCTTCTTCCAATTATTATATATAAAAAAAAAAAATTCTTCTTACAAGCAAGATAATATATTTTATAACAGATAAAAAAAAAAAGGTGTTTTTTTAATATTTCACGTGGGGGTAAAAAAATATATGTATAATATTTACAAGTATTTCTTCAAACAGTTGATCTACTTTACAAAAAAAAAAAAATTAAAAAAGTAGTTAAAAAAAAAAAAAATTTTTCTAAAATAAAAATAATAAAAAAAATAATTGCCTTTGGGTTGGGTGTAGGGAGGGAGGGAGAGAAGAAATGATATATAAGTGTATAGAGATATATATATAAAAACTGAAATAAAATATATACACAAATTTAAATGCCAAAAGAAGAAGAAGAACTAAGTAATTGCTACAAAGAGGTTTGGAAAAAACAACAAAGACTAGCCCCTAACACAGGGGAATGACTCGCCTGAGAAAGAACAGCAATGAAAGCTGTTTGAGCATTTGGGGGGTGATAGTTAAGTAGCAGGAAAAATTTCACACTAAGGACATTTTAAGTAGTCAGGTTAGGGAGATATGAGGATGTCTTGCCATGCTAACTGACCAAAACTTCCCATCAGCCAATCAGAAACAAGCAATTTATATATCGGCAGAGATGGGGGAGGATAAACACAGCAAAACATCGTTTTAATTCCCCATGTTTTACACTCCCAATAGATAACAAAAAAAGAGTGTTAAATATTTCACAGTGTCCATAATTGCGTAACAGGATAAATTCTCAAATTACAATTTTGAGAGAACTTTGGAAAAAAAAAAAGAGGAAATAATTGTTGATCCTGGAAGAACTTATGTACAGTCGAACCTCGTTAATATTTGGGAGCCAAGATGGCGGTATTATAACTATGGTTAAAACAATTTGGATATCAGAACTAGAATGTTATAGCCATGTTGTTATTATAACGAGGCTCCATTGTATATATATAAACTTTTTCTCTCAAAAAGAAAAAAAAATCAACAGAAATTACTGCTTTTAACAAGTAAATATGCAAACATGATTAAAAAGTTGCATATACAGGAGGATAAGGCAGACAGTTGTGAAACTGACTATATATAGGTGTGATAATACTAAAAGCTAATTGTAGATATATATTTGGGAGGTTTAGAATGTAGGAGATGTCTAACATAATGAGAATTAAAGCTCCAATGGGACAACAACAAAGATGGTGTTAAATCTCAAGTCTGAGGGACCAACCATTGGCACTAGGGGGAGTGGGAGGTCTGTTGAGGGTAGCTAGAGAAAAACGATTGGGGTTTGTTAACAATGGAAGCCTTCCTGATATATTGAGAGAAGGCGAGTGGGTGGTGTGCGCGTTGAGAGAAACTAAAGTTGGCAACAGCTGGAAGACACTAAACGGACAACTTTGTCGTCAACAGATATCTCATTTACATAGTCAGTCCTTTAACATGTGCTTAGAGAGATATTACAAAATAAACAAATCTTCACAGCTTTTCCATCCCTATATGTTCCATTTTTGTTTAAAAAGGCACAGTGTAACATCATTTATAAAAATAACACAACAAGGAGAAAAACTACAAGGATAAAAATGACTTATACTTAAGAATGGAAAAACATCAATTTGGTCATTTCAAGATGTGTGAGTTTAGTGATAAATATTGATGTGAATATAACAACAACAACAACAAGAAGAGCCTTTCTATATGGGAATTTATACAATTTTCAGCGATGTGTGATTGATGAAACTTATAGTACAAACACGATTGTCCTAAGAGAGAGAGAGTATAGATTAGAGCTAACAAACAAACAACACGGTCTTTGGCGAAGGTAATTGACTCAATGGAAGAATAGAGAGGGAGGGGGGGGGGGACATGAGAGTGACTAGCAACATCTTCACAACAAGGGGACAGTCAGGGAAAAATCAAGTCAGCTTGTAAAAATACTGTTGTTTACCTTTTACTAATACTTGTAGTATGCAAATATGTAAGTAGGTATGTAAATATGCATGTCGATATGTAAATATGAATGTAGGGGTGTGTAAATATGTTTGAATGTAACTATCCAAGTCGATATGTAAATATGTATTTAGGTGTGTATGCAACTATCCAAGTCAATATGTAAATATGCATGTCGATATGTAAATATGTATTTAGGTGTGTATGCAACTATCCAAGTCGAATTGTAAATATGCATGTCGATATGTAAATATGTATGTAGGTGTGTATGTAACTATCCAAGTCAATATGTAAATATGCATGTATGTAGGTAAGTGTTTGTAGGGGTGTGTAAATATGTATGTAGGGGTATGTAAACATGTAGGTCGATATGTAAACATGTATGGATGTTTGTAGGCGTGTAAATATGTATGTAGGTAGGTATATATATATACAAGGCTCCTATAATACGTGCTAATTAGATATGCATAGAGTTAGTTTTCCACTTGTGGGAGTGACGTCATCTTGGTTTCAAAACAACAACAACATATATATATATATAGATGTATATGTAATAATAATATATGGATATATTTTTCTTAAAATTATACGAGATCTTGCAGGGCTATACATATAGCATTTTGGTTTAAAAGGAAGTCAGACGGACGGACAAAGCACTTAGTCATCATCTTTTTTGTCTGGTTTGAGGTCGACCATCTGGTGCAGGTCTTCTGGGGCATAGCCCAGGATGTTCTGGAGGTCGCACACAAAGCGGTACACGTACCTCTTCCCTGCAGTCTTGTGGATGATGTTCTTGTCGTAGTAGTAGCGCAGCCCACGGCTCAGTTTCTCATAGTTCATCTTGGGCTTGTTCTTGCGCAGGCCCCAGCGACGGGCCACCTCATCAGGGTCAATGAGCTTGAACTCCCAGCCGTCCCCTGTCCAGGAGATGAAACCCTGGCAGGACTTGTCGGTCAAGAGTTCCAAGAGGAACTGCCACAGCTGGATGGGTCCGCTACCAGCCAAGATGGCAGCTTGGATCACTGGCTTGCTGCTTGCCCCGTCACTGCTGGGTGGTGACCACTTGGACTCGGGGGGAGTGGAGGAGGGCACTGTCTGGAAGGGAGGCTCGTACTGGTGTGACGGGAAGGTATCAGCCTGCGGGGTGTACCGACCTACAGACAGCTAGGTGTCAGCATGGATCTGACACGATGGTAGATTCACAAGACTCACCTCTGGGGTAATGCTTGTGGTAGAGGTGATGATACTTGGAATCATGGCCGGGAGCTGTGCTGCTGCCATTCAGGGGATAGAACTCCGGACTCTCCATGTAGTTGGTACGAGAGGTAGGTGGGGTCTCCAGTCCGTACTCTTGGGGACTGTCCTCGAAGTGGGAGGGGGGCATGGAGAGGTCCTCGTGGTGGTGGTGGGAGTTGGGGCTGAGGGTGTGCAGGGATTGGCCCATCTGGTTGTAAGGGCTGCCACTGCTGGAGTCTGTGTCACACAAGCCACATTGATGACTACTGGAGAAACTCTCTAATTATTGATTAAACATAATGAGGAAACTTAGTGATGAATTACTTTATTAAAATCGTACTTCTGGTGAGCTCTTTCGAGTCAAATAAAGCCCAAAATAATCCGATTCCTAGTAGTCTTGTTTCCCTTTGAGAACTGTGGAAGCAGCAACAGTTATACGGTTGAATAAAGAAGCTTATTGATAACCTTACTCGTTATTTTGTTTCATGTTGTAGATATGGCCGGAAAACTTCTAGTTACAATAGGAGAGGTCTAATAAGAAATGGTTTAAAAACCAAGTTACGTATCCTACCCACAGGAAAACTAATAATAATGAAAATACCCATAATGTATAGGTTGGAGTTTGATAAATGTATAGATCGACAAAAAACATCGGCTAGATTTCCAACTTGAAAAAGGAAGACAGTATGTCGGCGAAACGACAGGTAATGAATCAATTCCGAAGGCTGATGTACCTAATGTATCCCTAATTGAATAACATTTCAATTATTTCTAAAATGCTTTGAGATCCAAACCAAGATGTAGGAGGGAGATGGCCCTGAAATTATAAAGCCAAGAAGGTGGTCCCACACGAGAGAAACTAGAACTTATTATAATTCTGAGACCGGCCAGCCGGTCGTTAATGAAGAAGTTAATTGGGGGCAGACGACGACATCCGTTGCACCTGCCCCCCCGACGTCACATCCGGCCGCCCCATACTTCCGGTGTAACTGTAAACATGCCATGTGGGGGGAGGGGGGCGACGTTATATGTGGCTGCAGTAGCCACCGTGTCAGATGGCACCGAAAAAGAAAGAAAAAAACTTCCACGAGGATGAAACAAAAACTGAGAGAGAATACAAGAAAAAAAGAAGTCAAGCTTTTAAAGATTTTTTTTTTTTTGTAAGTTGGGGGTCAGGAGGTGCAGCTGTGGACATAAATTACTTGTTCTAATTGACGGGGGCTTGCCGTCTACCAAAGTTTAAGTCTTGGAAAATCAGCGAGTGTCTCCCTGTCTGTATATAGCAGGTATCGATGTTCCAACCAATGGATCTTGCAAAGTCGTTCCGAGGGTTGTACGCGCGCGCCCATGGGTGTGATTTCTTGAGGTGCATGCTTTTCTCCTAAATTACTTTCCCTATCTCTTCTAAATCTTGCGCAACTAACCTTTCATCCACCTTTGTGGATTCTATCCATCACATGCTCGTCTGTATCTTACACCAGCCATGTACTATGTAGAACCTTGTGATATTAACCTTTGTATATGTTAGGCGTGTAGAGTTTGCATAAAGCGAATGGTATATACAGGCCGGATAAATGATTTGTATTTACCGAATCTACATTGGAAATAATATAAAATATCAGATTGTGTTGTTTTTGGTAGCATTATGAACCTCGTTTTCTTGCGGCGCGCTTCCTCTGGTCAAGCTAACCCCTCTCTAGCTAACCAGCCCCCATATCAATCGAGAAAGTCGGTGTACTTACTCTCTATGAAGGGCTGAGTGAGATTCTTAGGGGCGGCAGGCGGAGGTTCGGCCAAGAGAGGGAAGTTGTTCCCTTGCTGCTGGAAGAATTCGTCGAAGTTCTGGGTGCACACCGACTCGTACAGGTTGGCCGGCACGTTCTGGAGGGATGCCTGCTCCTTCTCCATGTCTGCAACACCCGGGCTGTTGGCTCTATCTCTTCGTCAGAGATTTCTTTCATTCAACAACAAGCAAACAGGATAAATGCTATTGACGATTTCTTTGTCTTTAGGATAAATGCTCTTCTTGTATGCCGTCGACCAAATGTAAGCCGGATTCTTTCTAAGAGACTCTATAGAATACTGAGCAGACCTTGTGAGGAGGGGAATGTGTGAGAGGGGGACCGACCATAGAGTTGCTGCCCGCCACATTAAAGAAGAAGAAGAAAAAAAGCCGTTAATTAATTAAAGGGCCGTAAAGATATTGTGGTGACCTTCGTGAGTCAGGCTTGTTAGCAGAGCCTGCCTGCCTGCCTGCCAATTATACCGCTCCTTGCCACACAGCCTGAAATAACGTACTCGTTCGTGGTGAGTCTTCTCGATTGGTGCTGTGAGGCTTGAGTATCCCACTGAAGAGGTAGGCTATTGTACAAATGCTCTTGCTCACACGGCCTGAACTGACTGACGTCTTCTCTAGATGGATCAGATTGGTGCTGTGAGGCTTGAGTATCCCAATGAAGAGGTAGGCTATTGTACAAATGCTCTTGCTCACACGACCTGAACTGACTGACGTCTTCTCTAGATGGATCAGATTGGTGCTGTGAGGCTTGAGTATCCCACTGAAGAAGCAGGCTATTGTACAAATGTTCTTGCTCACACGGCCTGAACTGACTGACGTCTTCTCTAGATGGATCAGATTGGTGCTATGATGTTTGAGTATCTCACTGAGGAGGGTACACGGATTTATCTTAACTTCTTTATCTTTGTCCTACACGGCCTGAACTGACGTATGGCATTTCTCATGAAGCTTGGTTTTCTCTAAATGTATCAGATTGGTGGTGTGATGTTCGGTTTGAATGCCTCACTTAGCAAGAAGTCCCAGGTGCACACAACAAGGTTTCTAAGAAACAGTTGTGGATGAGCAGAGTTAACTTCCTTTATCCCATGGGGCTTTACACCATATCCTCGCACAATTCAGAGATTTAGGGATAAAACTAATTCAAAAGAAGGAAAATGGTCAAACTCACCACTGAGTAATCCCAGAACGTTTATCTGCCGGAACCCCAAGTTGGAAGATTCCACACGACGACGCAGCCAATCAACCCAATTAACTTGCTAATTAAGGGCTCATTACAGAAGCGATTAGTGGGAATTAGAAGAAAAAAAAAAGAGACAACCCACACGGTGCCACTACCAGCCCCACGGGAAACAACGGAGTCGCTCAACCTTGCGTCCGCCCAAGACCACCATTTCCGACGCAGGAAGTTACGAGGCCCGCACAGGTGGAGGAGACTGCCCCATAGTTGACCCAAGAAGCCATGTATGCTCAAGTGCAGCCAAGAGTGCCGTTCTACTTCTGGAATGATGTATACTACGTACCAAACAGGATGGTGTGAAACCAGGAAACCATCAAACCACGGGGGAATCCCTTTATCTCGATTTTCCTCGAAATAATTTGGTGCGACAATTAAAATGAATCAGGACGTTGGGTAACAGAGGGGTTTATAGCGAGGCTGGGAAAACTGTGCGCAGTATACACATCACTCTATTTGAACAAAGCTTCAAGAACTTCATCGCTTCAGTGGAAGCTGGAGTCAGAGAGTTGAGACAATGAGGACCACCTCATTGCATGGAGAGCTACTACTATTCGCAGTCATTGGGGGCACGACACTGTAGAGACTGACTTTTTCACTATTATTGATACTAATAATAATAACAACAAGCCTTTTATTGAAGATCTATGTCCTACATAGGATTCGCCCAGGTGCATAATTGCTTAGAAAAGATGAGTTAAAGGTGGAAGGAATAAATATACATCGATTATCATTATTAAAAAGGAAAAATACGCTAACCTATGCACAATGGATTCTGTGGCCACTAGACATGCGTCGGACCTGTAGGCTGTTGGGCTCTGCGCTGCCTGGAGTACAGGAACTCCATCTATGATTTCTTCCTGTGAATCTCTATAAGACCGATGGTCTTAATAAAGCTATGTGTGTGTATTTACGGGTGATCGTCCATTTACATACGGCTACCTTTTCTAAAAGTGCCTTCTCTTGCGCAACCCTGTAAAACTTATACAGAGCCAATGCATTGGATTTATTCTTTGTCGTCCTAAACAACAGATCCTCCAAAGCAAGATGTACTACTACTTATAATAATAACCTTTATTCCACGCACGCAAGAGCAAAGGTCACAAGAAACCGGCATTAGAGAGAGGGAAAGGCTACTATGTAAAGTTGGATTAATTGATATCATTCGAGAAATTCCCCCACAATATTTACATACGCCGCGCGGTCAGAGTTTTCTTATTATGTTCCTTTTTAAACCCTCAATGCATATAGCATTGATTAGGAGTCTCAATAAAAATGTTTTTATTGTCTCTCGATTTGAAATATCCCGGGACTAACTCTACCGCATCAACACCCTGCTGTTATATATATATAAATCTTAACTAGAAATTTCTCGCAATATATTTCACAAACACTACAGTGAAGCTCTATTACTTCCCAACCTTTAAACCCAATTGTTTAATTGTTTGTTTACGAAGAACAATTTACCTCTCAATAAGTTGAACTTCCTGTGAAAATCTATTATCATATATTGGATATTAAAAAATAATAATAATAAATTTACCGAAATTTTCATTGGCAGCAGCACGCCACTAACCTTTATAAAGATGACGTAGATGTTAAGAGGTAAAAACATAAGCTCTCTCTTGTACCTTGATAAAGGTTGGTAGCATGCTGTTAATGGAAATACTGATAAATAGAATATGAGTTTTAAAATAAATCACCCTGTATATAGTCACGACCGTCTTTCCTCATCGGCCTCTGTCACGGATGCGCGCGCACAGGGAGGTCACGTGCTCGCCGGCTCCCTCGAGCCGGATTTGAACCAGCGACCTAAGGATCACCGTTGTAACATCTACAGTCGGGTAAAACACGGGCGTTGCCCGGGTCATTCGGCTAGTAGATTATATATACAATATACACCCAAAGTAGAGAGTCACAGTGACCTAAAACCATAGATAAACTAGGTCTCTTCTGGAGTTGGTCTCTTATCAGAGGCTGTCATATCGGTCTAAGTCATGAGGGGTCTTTCAACCGAAACCATGTCCCTGATGAGAGAGACTATCGTGGGAGATTCTACGGTGTATACCATTTTGTATAAGGATTTGATAATGGATTTCTCTGAATTTTTCCAAACAATGGAAGAAATATAGATATAAAACTGAGGTAGATAGATGCTGACTTACCTTTCTGAAGGATGTCGAGGTGTTCCCAGAGAATGTCGCCCATGAAGGGAGGTGCGCGGGCGAGGAAGGCGTCGCGGGTCAGGGCGCACATGTCGGTGCCGCGCAGGGCGAAGTGACGCGGATTGACGCCCTCCAGGCTGAACTCACGGATGGCCCAGTCCAGCCAACGGGCCACGTCGGGCTCGCCCCAGGCCCGCGGGTCGCGAGGGATGCCGAGCCGAGCTCGCTCCTTCTCCCAGCTGCTGAAGCTGGCACGGAGGGCCTGGCTCATCTTCTGGTTGGTCCCCGGCGTTAGGGGCGGCATCTGGGCGGGTAGGTCTGGAACACCGCACGTCTAGCTTGGTAATTCATTCACGAACTTGTCAGTTATAAAAACTTTCGATGGAGAACTTCACCTCTCCATCCACCCAAGTTAAAGCTCAGTGTCTAGCTAGCGGCCCACAGTATTGTTGTCAACTAACATTCAGAGATAGAGGCAACACTTCCTAGGGTAGACTTGGGAGAGAGATCCTTTCTCCATTTGAATGCTTGTTACATGAATGCATTTTGTATATATGTGTCTTTTAAACACTGTTTAAAAATAACAATTATATCACCTTGAACCCAGATTAATGATTTCTTAAAAAAAAAAAAAAGTTTCCTTTCCTAGTCCAATTCAAGCCACGCGTGATAAACTCGGAATGCAGCAGCACGCTGTGTATCCAAAGATGCCAAGAGTCCAGGTGTTAACTCCACGCTGTGTATCCAAAGATGCCAAGAGTCCAGGTGTTAACTCCATGCTATGTATCCAAATATACCAAGAGTCCAGGTGTTAACTCCACGCTGTGTATCCAAAGATGCCAAGAGTCCAGGTGTCAACTCCACGCTGTGTATCCAAAGATGCGCCACAGAGGTGAAAGTAGCGAGAGTCCAGGTGTTAACTCCACGCTGTGTATCCAAAGATGCCAAGAGTCCAGGTGTCAACTCCACGCTGTGTATCCAAAGATGCCAAGAGTCCAGGTGTTAACTCCACGCTATGTATCCAAAGATGCCAAGAGTCCAGGTGTCAACTCCACGCTATGTATCCAAAGATGCCAAGAGTCCAGGTGTCAACTCCACGCTGTGTATCCAAAGATGCCAAGAGTCCAGGTGTTAACTCCACGCTATGTATCCAAAGATGCCAAGAGTCCAGGTGTCAACTCCACGCTATGTATCCAAAGATGCCAAGAGTCCAGGTGTCAACTCCACGCTGTGTATCCAAAGATGCGCCACAGAGGTGAAAGTAGCGAGAGTCCAGTTGTCAACTCCACGCTGTGTATCCAAAGATGCCAAGAGTCCAGGTGTTAACTCCACGCTGTGTATCCAAAGATGCCAAGAGTCCAGGTGTCAACTCCACGCTGTGTATCCAAAGATGCCAAGAGTCCAGGTGTCAACTCCACGCTGTGTATCCAAAGATGGGCCACAGAGGTGAAAGTAGCGAGAGTCCAGTTGTTAACTCCACGCTATGTATCCAAATATGCCAAGAGTCCAGGTGTCAACTCCACGCTGTGTATCCAAAGATGCGCCAAAGAGGTGAAAGTAGCGAGAGTCCAGTTGTTAACTCCACGCTATGTATACAAATATGCCAAGAGTCCAGGTGTCAACTCCACGCTGTGTATCCAAAGATGCGCCAAAGAGGTGAAAGTAGCGAGAGTCCAGTTGTTAACTCCACGCTATGTATCCAAATATGCCAAGAGTCCAGGTGTCAACTCCACGCTATGTATCCAAAGATGCGCCAAAGAGGTGAAAGTAGCGAGAGTCCAGTTGTTAACTCCACGCTGTGTATCCAAAGATGCCAAGAGTCCAGGTGTCAACTCCACGCTGTGTATCCAAAGATGCGCCAAAGAGGTGAAAGTAGCGAGAGTCCAGTTGTTAACTTCACGCTGTGTATCCAAAGATGCCAAGAGTCCAGGTGTTAACTCCACGCTATGTATCCAAAGATGCCAAGAATCCAGGTGTCAACTCCACGCTGTGTATCCAAAGATGCGCCACAGAGGTGAAAGTAGCGAGAGTCCAGGTCTTAACTCCACGCTATGTATCCAAATATGCCAAGAGTCCAGGTGTCAACTCCACGCTGTGTATCCAAAAATGCGCCACAGAGGTGAAAGTAGCGAGAGTCCAGTTGTTAACTCCACGCTGTGTATCCAAAGATGCCAAGAGTCCAGGTGTTAACTCCACGCTGTGTATCCAAAGATGGGCCACAGAGGTGAAAGTAGCGAGTGAGGCAAGCGAAGTTTTTGTTGTCGCCATGGCCAATTATATGGCGGCTGGGTGTGGCTCTATCCTACAACAAAGGCTCACGTCAGATGTGGCCGGCGATAACATTCCTTCAAGGCTGTGGGCCGGAGGGAGGAATACAGCCAACTATAGCCACCAGCTGCTGCCATCGCTGCAACTTGGCGACCACAATGTTGGAATGTGTAAAACCCTTCTATACCTTATAGAAATCCCTATACTCTGACAACATTCCTCCCACACACACGGCATTCATTCTTAGGCCATCCTCGAAACCTAAAAAAGAAGCATTTGACACACCTATAAGAGAAACCCAAAAGTAATATTTTTAAAATTTTCTATATATAAATGAATAAATAAATTATAGCAAGTGTAGAGAGGAGGAAAAAAAAGAAATTATGAAGGAAACGTCATATGAAGGAAACACTATCTTTTGGGGAAGTCCCTACGATAGGACCCCTTATATAAGTCCAAATCGAGAACACTATACCGACAACATCCGTTACAACAAGCATTTCTTCTTGTATAATCCCCATATCCACAACCATCCTCAAAAAAGGAACACATATAAAACCCTAAAAACATTTTAGAATGTTAAAGTAGAAGAATCAGTTTGTATCAAGTGTGGTGGGATAGGAAGATAAACCACCTACAACAACGTAACAGCGCCGGGAGGGAGGGGAGAAAGACGCCGCTCGAGAGAGAGGGAAAAAAATCCCGAAGTAGCGGGCGAAGAAGGCGGCGGAGGTGGAGGTGACCCAGAGTATGAATGAACGTAGTAGCGGACGTAGTAGTAGTAGCGGGATGAATGAAGGAGGGGGGTGGCATGAATGAATGGACCGGATGGCGGAGAGTTTCCGGATGGGGAGGGAGGGGAGCGTGGGAATGCCGACCCCTTTTCTCCCCGCCCCCAGTGGGAAACAACCTGAGGGGGGGGAGGAGGCAATTAAAGAGACCTGCCCCGTTAAATTAAGCAAGTCCTCCTCGCTGTGGTCATACAACTTACATAAGGTAGTGTCATCTCAGCAATTGCTGTGTGTGTGTTGGCAGATGTTGGAAACTTGTCGAGAGGGAGGCCGTCGTCACACAACACCGTTCAACCGTAGTTCCTCTCGGACATGGCAGCTGTGAGACATCTAGCTAGACATACCTCAGGATAGCCTTGTAAACACACATGATTGGACCGTATACCTGTGTACCTGGATCTATCTTCACACCGTGTTCGCACGCCTCATTCATTTTACATACGTGTTTTAAAAACTGATATAGATTCAAGACAACGATAATCTCCCTTTTCGATATAGAACACAAGTCAGGGGAGAAGAGCTTCTTTTAAGAGGACGATCGTACAAGCTTTCAGGTAAGACGTCCCAAGAAGTAGTTCTCCTCGAATTGGGTTTATTCTTCTATAGATATAGACTCGTCGCTTTTTTGTCTTTGCTTAGATAGTGTACAATCGAAACGCACACAAACCGATGCTATAAATACAAAGCAAAAACCAACGTTTTGTTTGTTCCAACACAAGAATATGATATAAATGTGGATTGTAAATAGATTTATACACAAAAGAGGTAGTGAGGAAAGTTTTAGAACAGATGTGTAAATAAATCCCTTTTCACACAAAGACTCGCGTGCACAAGGGGAAAGGGAGAGGAATTGCTGTATTGTTTTGTTGTTGTTGTATGGCGAATCCATACAGGGCAATGGGCCCTAATAAAAGCCTTTTTGTTGTATATATAAATGGAGGGGAAAAAAAGCAAAGTTTGGAAGATGTGTTTCGAAAGTGTATTCTCTGAGCATTGTACAAGATAGTAGGTATCGTCAGTCGGAGTCTACTTGAAGCGATGGTTGGTCAGTAGAGAGATGTTGTGTCCAAATATAGTGTTGCTATCTCCGTAGCTAACCAGCATCAGTGGTGCTACATCAGTGTGATATCATCCCGAGAAGACCAGATTGGGTTGACGGAGCGGAGAAACAAAAGTCGGCCGATAAGATCGCCTCGGCGAAAGTTCCCTCCACCACATTAGGTTAATGGGGCCCGTTTCCTGTCACGCCAAGCCATTGTAGCCGGCAAGGCCGACGTCACCGACGATCATGGCGCCGACGATATCAAGTGTACAAGAGAACCACACATCCCAGGGATTCCTCAGCCACTCCCCGACTGACTGATCCTAAATCCCGTAACTTCAGGAAAGAACTCCAGAAGAGAACTACTGTACTAGTTCTTGAGCGAATCTCCAATTAAGGAAAGATTGTCTCATGTTTTAAGACGATGTATATATATAATTCTTACTAAGGCTTTCGAAATATGCCCGTAAAAGAGTTATCCTACTTACATATTCCCTTTAAACTTTGTTTCGATTTTCTTTCTCTCTCCCCCCAAACTCTGTATCTCTCAGGAGAGAATATAAGACTTAATAACGGTATTAGCTGATTGAGTTATCCAACTTGAAAGCTTGCGTTTAAGAATTGTTTCAAAAATGTAATAAAGAACCTTTTAATAAAGCGCTTCTCAGCGCAATTTATTTATGCAAGATAACTTGTATACCAGCGCAGCTCCTATGGCATGTTTTATAAGATCTTTGTTGTGAAAAAAAAAATACTTTGAAGGCATAAGATACACACTTTTACACTTCGACTGCTTGGTGAGAAAGGCGAAATGTCAACATTTCTATCTAAAATAAGGAATACAGGGTAGAAAACTCCTCAGACAAAACACTTATAACGAAATTGTATTATATTTTATGGTGATTATTTAGTTCGCCTTAATTCTCTCGAAAGAATCTCGATTTGGTTGTGATTTTGTAAAGAGTTTCACGGTCGATGCTGTAACGAAATTGTAGTAATATTCTATGGTGATTATTCAATTCCCCTTAATTCTCTCGAAAGAATATCGATTGGTTTGATTTTGTAACGAATTTCGTGGTCAATTCTGATTTTACTGAAGTAAATTCCACAGACCTTATCACCACGCCAGCAAATATATCAATATCCACCAGCAGGCTTACTACAGGGGATATGGTGAACCTTCCCTTATAACAAGCCTGAAGTAATCTCCAATGGTAGAGTTACCACATATAATGTAAACCATGGCTATACCATGTGTGAACCAAACGTCCAGTCCTGTTTTACTCTAGCTATAGTGTATTTATGCATTTAAACACACACCCATGAAACTTGAGTGACCATTCAACGTTGGTAAGATATTTAGTGAGAGGACTTTAGGCAGTGATAGAGAATCAAGGATCACCTATACAACATGGCCAAAACTTTCCTATCGAACAAACTACTTCACCTATTGTATAGAAGTGACACTAAATCATTACAGGGAAGTACGTCCCGGATATAACGAACAACCTATCAAACAAACGCCCTCGAACGAACCGTTTACAATAAAACGAGCCGAATGACCTTGCCCGGGTTCTGCCCGAGTTATGGAAAATAGATATGGTTTTTGACACAAATGTTCATTATTATTACTCGTGTTAGTAGAAGACACGTGAATTCAATAATCCATCGATGTCATTCGCCAAACTATGGCGATTTTAAAATAGGTTTAGTAACCCAAGTGTTGAGATTCCACTGTACACATCAACCTTCTCAGAAAGATGTGATTAATGAAGAAGAGTGATTCGTCCATATTGGTCAAGTCAATCTAGGCGCATTGACTTCCAAATATGGATAATTCAAGCGATCCTAACATATGGGATGGTGTGTGTGTGTGGTAGGAAAATCCATAGTTATACGAGGACGAGTGAGGGGCCCACACATCTCCCTTTCTGAGCAACCACTAGTGTCAATAACGACCCGACATGACGCAAACTTTACTAAGGGAGTACCTCCAGAAGAAACCAGGCGTAGCCATGTTTTGAGCTATGGTCTCATGGGAGATTCTACTGTGGGTATTAATTGATAAAAAAAATGTGGCCATGGTCAAGAAATAGGTCCCATTCACCGGAGTGCCATGGTTTCTTGGAGGGAAAGTAATCAAGTGTCACAGTGACAGAAAATATGTTAATATCTACCGTAGAGTCTTACTACAGGGGATATGGTGAACCTTCCCTTATAACAAACCTAATCTCCAATGGTATAGCTACCACATATAGTGTGAACAACGGCTATACCATGTGTGAACCAAACGTTCAGTCCTGTTTTAACTCTGGCTATAGTGTATTTATGTATGTAAACACACACCCATGAAACTTGTGTGACCATTCAACGTTGGTAAATATTGTGAAAATATTTATAATGCTATCTTTAGGGTCTTAACAATACGAAAATCTGTGCATTATATTTAAGAATGTAGAGATGGTAAAAAAAAAAAAAAGGGGGGGGGGGGTAGCGTTTGTTCTAAAGTTCCTGCGTCCTCAGGGGAGAGGGACGGGACGTGACGGTCCATAATAACTGGAGCGCCATGATGGGGGCGTCAGCCAAGTGGGCTGTTCGGTTAAAACATCTCTTTGCTTGAACAGGGTATGGATGAAGTATGAAAGTAAAAACACAAATATATATCACATCATTCAGGATGTTGACCATAGAGATCCTCTTCTTGAGTAGATAGAAAGAAAAGAGAAGAGACTCCTAGGAAATAAGACTTCCCCGGAGTCTGTCAACTGGGGTATCACCACGCCCAGACATCTCATACAATGTGGGGGGAATCTCTACCAAGCCCAGAAATAGACTAAATGACACTCAGCAACTACAGTCAAGCTGTGGAATACACAGGATGTCCAGAGACGGGGACTACGTCGAGGCAAGCCAAACAACCATCAAAGAGTTGCCCAATTATTAACAAATGATCGTGGTCACGCCAAGGAATCTTCCATCAAGGCGAGGAAAATACCATCTGATGGGGAAACTGTCTGAAGCCAAGAAACAGTCATTGTGGTAGTAAAACCATGCTATGTATAAGTTCTTGAGAGATTCCGTTAGGGGAAGCCACATATTGTATCTACGGCTTGGATGAACTCAGGTGGGAGCAGTACTCAGTGAGTTGAAGGAATGTTAGACACGGACTAGTAGAATAGAATCAGCGAGAGAGATATCGGTAGAACAAAGAGAGTCTACAAAGGAAAAACTTCCCTTCATACTCTACTAAAACTGGTTAAACCAAAACGAGTAGCGCTTTGAAAAAATAAAAATTTAATTATACATAAAACTAAAAATATTTTAAATATAGCTCTTTGAGAAATGGTATTTTAAGATAACGATACGTATTAAATGAAGGTCCTCCCTTATAGAAAACGAAAGCTGTATTAAGGGACATACCTTTGGCAGGTTTGACGAGGGGCTGCGGGGGAGAGACAAGCATGGCGTGCGGGCGCGGCGTCATCCCATGGCTGAATGGCGAAGGTGGTGGCGCTACCAGCGTCTCTCCCCATCGCTTTGTTTACACTGTCTGTTGTATTGTGGCGAGGTGTGAGGAGATGATTCGGATTTGTAGACGGATGCATAGCGCAACCAAATACCACCATGCTCAAAACTCCCTTTTACTTTCTACCTTTAGTTTGTTTTCGTTGACTTGAGAAGTCAATACGATGTTTTAAACTCAAATATATCAAGTTTCTTTCCCTCCATTTGTGATTCTTCTCATATCATAGAAATACACTCATGGAAGTTTCATATTTTGATGTCACTGGTCGTTTCTTTTTTGGAGACAGGCTGTTCACACTTGGTTATATCGTGTATCTTCAATAAAGGTCACTGTAATATATTTCAGAGTTATTGTCTGAATCCCGATATACATGCTAAAAGGTACAACTTTCTTGAGTTTTGCTCCAGTTTTGGGATTTGCCATTCACATTGGAAATATAGCACTAAGAACATTTGGATTGCCATCTTTCCTTGCTAACAGTATATTATCCCTTTTATATTATTATACCATTGACTTCTTGTGCCAACGAAATGCTTTCCCAATAATGTCTCTTAGCGATTTTTCACTTTCTGTAGATACATATTATATTTCTTATGTTTACCATCATGGAACGAGTGTCCTTAATAAAATCTTTGTTGTTATAATCTCTCTTAGCGAATGCTCTAAAATGCTACAACGCTCTTCAATGTCGTTACAGAAAGATCTATTTCGGCAGAATGAGGCCTTGTCAACTGGCTCACATGGAGCTAAATCACAACCTTGGGATTCAATTTTTATGTTAACTCTTTGGAATCTTCATTTCCTTCTCGTACACAAGACTTTTGATTATACGAACCGATAGCTCCTCGAAATGGATTTCCCTAAAACGAGTCAATGTTCATTGCTATATTTTAAATAACTTCTAAGCTGCCTTGTTCTACGATACCCTAAATGCCCATTATTTTGTCGATACTCCTCAGTTTTTTAAATCGTTTGTGCCCATCACTTGCTATTTTTCTGTACCCTTTAATAACTTTATTTCCTAGGAAGCCTGTGTGTTCAAGTGGATGTCGTTGATTAAGAATGTACCAGGATACCGATGTCATCAGTAGAAATTTCACATCAGGTAGAGTATTATTTGAATTCCTTATACGAGGATGTACCTACAACACATTTAACGAAAGTAAAAGGAAAGAACTATTTGAACAAACTCTTAAACAAGGAACCCTACTTTCTTCTAAGAAGAATATTCTCTTAATAAAAATATCTGTGGAATAATTTTCAAGGATTTCCAATAAAACTCAAATCACACAATTACGATGTCTTTCAAAATTGGCTGAAACTAGTTAAGTAGAGCACACAGCACAATGTGGTTAAATTTACCGATGCCATTCACAGTGAGAACATATTTTTCTTCAAATAGGTAGCATCATCAGCCTATGGAAGGTTCTCACCACCTGGCTGGCAATTTCGACACCTTTGGGAAAGGTAACCTGACACGGCGCTCTGATTTTTAACCCTGTTCCACCACCATCACCAGTCTGGAGAGGAAGTAGATTCCCATGTTACTACGAGGTATCCGCCATTCAGAACGATCTACTTCTTTAGCCACTACCACATTGATACTACAAGGAATTTTTGGTCTTCGCTAGCCCACCATCCATCGGTGTCACGTTTTGTTGTTGTTGTTGGCTTGTTGACCGATATGTCTGGGTGGCCCATATGATTCTAGGATGCCATAGAATTTTGCTAGGCAGTCAATTTTTATTATTATAATCCTCTGTGTGTGTGCGTATCAATTAATCAAATATTAATCTCTGAGTTCCTTTATTACACTCTTAACGAGTTTACAAGTTTTCATGTTTTCATGTTAACCTGTATCAGGGAATTTTCGAGCTGTAATTGTTGAGAAAAATTTACATACTTTTTAAAAATGACTTCCCTAGTTCCTACCGCTGTGCGATTTGCTTGTCAAGGTTTTATAAATATATATTATCCCTAGGACATGTGGTACAGGCCATAATAATCATGATGGGTAGAATTGGCGATTGCTTTTACTGTAAATGCATCGCATGTCTACACATATGAAAAGCAGTTCGACTTTTGCACTTATAAGTATGATGCACTAGCGCGCCATCTGTTATCAAAATTCAAAACTATTTTAAAGGCGTAAGATTCTTTTTGATATTAAACAATTCCTTATAAGTATGTCAGAACGCCGTTTTGGTTACTTGCACTTGGTCAAGAAAGTGTAGAAGTTGAATGAGAGAATTATTTGTGTGGACGGAAGCTATTTTACACCATATTTGTAGTAAGTACTCTACTCGGAAGAAGTGCGCTAAACGAAGGAAATACTATGCAAAAGTAAACGATAGTAATTCAAAGAATTCACCAACCACAAAAAACTTTCTTAAAGAACTTAAAATATGGCCGCCAAGGTCACAAAGGTGACATAACTCATCCCAAATAATAATCCACAAGTCTAATAAAGAACTCCACTCCGAGGTTACCAATTGAATTCCGTCAATTTGTGAGGGTTATTTAAAAGATGCCGTAAAGAAGACAGCTTTAATGCTGTATTCTTCTTCCTTTCAACATCGTCAAGGACAGTGGTCCCATTGAGCGGGCTTGGACGATGTGTATTTAGGGAAGGAAGACGGGAGGTGCAAGTCACGTCGACCAGAGGAACAAAGAGGAAGGCAACGACCGGCGACAACTTAATTAATATGGCAGCGTCCACCCCCGTGTCTTTGTTGGACCCTTGGCTGCTCTAACTCTCGCTATTTGCATACTGTAGCTTTAGAGGGATTGGAGAATTCGTACCGATTATTGGATGATGAAGCTCTCCTGTAGAAAAGATGACTATATAATCGGTGTTTTAAATAATTTATGGTGTAACTTTCGATATATTTAAGCATTTGTACTATCCACTATTAAATGATGAAGACGCTGGAGAGAAGAAGACTATACTATGATTGCAATCAAATTAATGTGTATCACTCGATATACACTCATGGACAAAACTTGAGGACGTTGTACCTTTTATAGCATATATATATCGGGATTCAGACAATAACTCTGAAATTTATTTGATACACAGTGACTTCTATAAGAGAAACACGAGATAACCAAGTGTGAACAAAATTGCCTCTGTCTCCTTAAAAAAAAAAAAAAAAAGTAAATTATACCGGCGACTTCAAAGACTTGCAACATCCTTAAGTTTTGTCCATGAGTGTATTTAAGCATTTGTACGCACTATTGGGTAGAGTTCCTGAAGATATGAAGAACACACAACGGTTCCTTGCGAATTTATGATATATCATAGATATATTTGAGTGCTTATAACCCACCATCGGATAGAGTTCCTTGAGAAAAGAGAACTATACAATATTCGATAGCCAATTTATGATGGAGAATCGGTATATTTTAAGCAAAAACTTATTTTCTATACTAATTATTCGTAAAAAAATGTTGACCGGGTTTTCTGGCATTTTTAATCTGCCCACATAAAAAATCGTATTAAACTAATAAAGTTTTGTATGATTTTTATGATTTAGAATCCATACTTTTGTGTTTCTGTTGCAATTACACCTATCCCCCAATTTACACGGTAGATACGTTCCTGAGAAAAACGTGTAAATCAAAAATTAAAAATTTTCGCGAATTTTTTATGCGAAGAAATACAGACACAGTGTGCGTGTGCAGCAAGTCAGCAAATAAGCTCGGGATTCCTCGTGAGATGTGTACACAGCGCATGTGTTCAATCACAGTAGCATTTAGTATAGTGCGATAAAAACAAAAAAAAAAAATTATTTGGAAAACCGTGTAAAAGCGAAAACGTGTAAAACAAGTACCGTTTAAATCGGGGAATATGTGTATTACAATTAATTGGTTTCTAATAACTAGTAGTTCTTTAATTGCTAGTAAAGTACACTCATGGACAAAATTTAAGGAAGTAGGAAATATTTGATATCGCCGTTTATTATTATTTTTTTTTTAGGAAGACAGAGTCAATTTTATTCACACTTGGTTATTGTGTGTGTCTTCAATAAAGGTCACTGGAATATATTTCAAAGTTATTGTATCGATATACATGCTTAAAGGTAAAACTTCCTTAAGTTTTGTTCATGAGTGTAATTTTGTAAAAAAAAAAAAGGAGGGGGGGGGGGGGTTCGCAATTTCTTTTCCCCCAGAATTCAGCGGTCCGAGGGCCAGAACAGGTTGGGAAACACTGAAATGTGTATTATTGGGTTTAGGAAACCCATCGAATACACAACCGATGTACAGAGAGATCACTCGAAGTAGATGTTGCCGGAGATGGAAGATCTGGAAGGCCGAGAACGGAATACACCTTGACCATTCCGGGAGAAGAGGGGACCTCTTACGATATCATTAAATCAAAAGACTAGCCATAGAAAGGAAGAAGCTCTGAGAACACACTTGCCTATGGCGGGTTGTGAAGAAATAGATAAACACCGTTTCCCAAACAAACTCCCGTAGTTTTACAAAGAATGTGGTGAAAGAAACAAACAAAGAGAGAGAATAGAACCATTTCAAGCGGCACGCACCGAATATTTCCCGGTAAGGTCTATCCGACCAACAGGAGAAGTTAGCTACAACAACTGCCCTTTCAATATCAAACGGGAAAACCACGATTCGAGCAGAAGAAGAAGGATATGGTCCTAAGTAAACACACTTATAACCGTTTCCAAAAGAAGCCACTCGAAGGGGGGGTTAACGAGCCATAAAAATGATGAGAGACGGTTTGATCCCCTCCAGCAAGGGCAATTAAGGGGTAACGGGGAAGAGAGGGTTGGCGTGGGAAAGGTAGAGTCAGGTGGGGGCGTCCACAATGGAGCCACACAAGAAAGGAGAGAAAAAAAAACATTATGCGCGGGGGGAGAGACGACAAGAAAGTAAAAATCAATCAAAAGTACCACCACGGAGGGAGGGGGGAGGAAGCAATGGGAACCAAGGTTCTACACACATCCCCCACATCTAATTACCAAAGCTATGTTTTAATTAAAGTGGAGCATCCACCTGTTGGCTTCTACCAACATGACTGTGGATGGAATCGTCTAGACGAGCTAGACGTTGGTTGGGATGACGCTCGAGTTAGTGCGGATGACTTCCTAGTGTGAGACTTCAATAAATTCTGTCAATCCCAGTTGTTCTGTCAAATCAATGAGCTAAATCGGCGGAGTTGGTTTGACGTCTAATCTCCATTCTTCTGTGTCAAGAGAGTAAGCGCCTGAAACCTATTCAAAACTTCCTCTATTGGAACCTCCACAGCCACGACAGGTGACCGTATTCTAGAGAGTGCGTGTAACGCTGAGTCTGCACGGGTGTCCGCGACATGATTAATGACGTGTCTTTAATTGAGGTCTTTGTACCGACCTTTGCTGCTTTCTAACCTAGGTATCATGGAACCCCTACTTGTCGCACTGGGTGACGTGAACATTACAGGCTTGATGGTCTCTGCCGATTCATTTGAGGGGCGTTCCTTTATTACAATAGTTCCATTCACACAGATTTATCTTCCTAAATATGGCCATAGAGGTAAATAGAAATCTACTCTTCAAGACTACATTCAATTCCTAAAATCCGGCACTAAAAGATTCCACCAAATGTTAACTTCTCAACAGCAATACACGCGTAGGATTTGTAAAGTGCTTGGAAACGTGAAAACATCGCGTTTGTTTCCTGGATAAATAAACTTATTAAATGGGTGCATTCACCGTATGTAACTTATGGAGGATTGCACCATATATTCATATACCAAAAGAAGAACCACCTCTCCTTTTTATATATTGTTACATCATGATTAATGGCGTATTTATTATATTATTTTTAATATATTTGAAATTTAAATTATATATTTATTTATTTTTATATTCTATGATATTTATTTAAAACAGATTATTTTTAGATTATCATCATTTGTATTTAGGTACACTGTGACTTCACTGCTCTCTTTGATGTGAGAAAATAAATAAACGATTCTGGTGGCTACATAAAGTAGACTTATCTCATTATTCCCTTTTATAAATTTGTAGGATGGTTGAAACACGCTCTGGTAAGATGCAAGACCCAGCACAGGAGAGAATCAAGGCTGAAGAGTCTGCCAAGCCGCAACCTGGTGCAACAATATTCATTAAAACAATGCATTTTGTGTTTATCACTCTAATACAAAAGGCGTCTCTGTACTGATGAGGGGGACATAGCCCCGAAACCACGGTATACTGGTTGTTGGGGTGTTTGTCTGAAATTGGCAAAAACGGGTGTTGTGGTTCATTCTTTTATAAACCACCTTTACGTTGTGTACTGGAATGATAAACCAAATGCATATTTAAAGGGCGAGGTACCTCTAATGGTATATATAAATATGTAATGTGTGTATGTATATAAGTATGTATATAAAGCCCTCCCATTAATTTTTCCATTGCAGTAAGGGCAGTAGAAATTGTTTTATTTTAAAAAGAATATTACACGTCTAAAATAGTTTTGTAATTTGATAACAGATGGCGCGCTAGTGCATCGTAATATATAAGTATAACCAGGATTCAAAGTAACCATTCCCCTGAGGAGAGTGACAGTATGTCACTGAAATGTTGGGAGTTAAACTATTGGATGATGTGGCTTTGTTTTTCTCCGTATAAATATGTAAGGTTAAAAAAAAAAAGATTAATAAAGGTGACGACGGAGCCAGTTGACCGATAGGTCTACGCAAGATGTCTGAATAATAATTTCTTGGGCTGATCAAATTATCTTCCACAACTATACAAACAAAAAAAGAACAGTTGGTGGACGAGTAGGTAACACCCTCGATTCCCGACAGCCATGAACTGGGATTGAATCCCGCGTTAACATTTTGTTTAATATGTGAATAACCTTCATTATTGCAAATATCATAAACTAGGTTGCTCTTTTTTGAGCGGTACCTAATATAGTTGGAACCGACAACTATACACATAGTACAGTTTCTCCCTCAGCTACCACACTCCACCTGGGAAAGACAGATGCTGGAAACCCAAGAGCCGTGACACGGAGGGCTGGCTAATTATCCGGAGTGGGTGCCGCCCCGAGCTGTCCAAACACAATGTACCACGAGAATAATACCAAATTGCGTAAGGCTTGGGGACATTAATGGACGCGTAATTATGATGGCAAGTCACCTTGGACCGCGGGCTTTGTCTGCTGCGATTGATTCATTCTCCTCATTAATTTTACGTCCTTCGGACAATTTGGCTTCCATGCACCCACCGTACATACTGGGTTCAATCTGCATAGGGAGCTGTCGACGGCCTTTGCAGACAACCATCGACAATATAACCTAAGAGTGGATTAAAGCCTTGCAATCACATACCATCATTTGTAACCCAACCCTTGAAACGGCCACAAATCCACAATGGCAGCCTATCTTGGCTACTCTTGCAAGATTACCAGTGCGTGCAAATGAAAGTAACAAGTTTGGCAAATGGTCTCCAACATGCAATCTCTCTCTTCTTCAACAATTCAAATACTTCCTTCAAAATTTGAGATCTCCAATTGGGGAAATACACGTTCCGGTACAAAAACCCAATCTTTTAATGGGCTTAATTGTCTTGTGTTTTCCTCTATATAAATTTCATTATTATCATTAAATGTTATTATCTTTTACTATTCATTTGCAGAAAATTTGTGATTCTATGTGTGTGAATGTAATAGCACTACAATCAAAGTCAAATAAGAACAAGCAGATTCAAACCTCCTCGTCTATACTTCATTGTCCATAGTACCTTTGCTTATCGATAATTCCCTTTTAATATGATGTCTTAGCATGCCATTTGTTATAAGAAATATAAACTATTTTATCATTGCAGTAAAACAAACAAAAAGCTTTATTAAGACAGTCTTATACAGATCCTCCAAGCAGAAATGTAGGATACATACAGGAAAAAAAGTAATAGTACCTTAATGGTAATATGATATTTATATACAGCAAAAATTATATAAAGACCATCAAGCTAATAGATTAGTCTGGGTAAATTGGAGGGAAGGAAATTTATAATTTAGTATTGCAGTAGAAAAACTGTTTTGATTCAAAAAGAATCATGGGCGTCAAAAATGGTTTAAATTTATTATAGTTCTCTTTTAATTGGTGTGTTTGATGGGTGTCAACTTACTGATTTGCTAACTCTAATCTTAGCGTTTACACGCCATTATGAGGATAGATAGAGATTGGAACGACGTATGACAATTTTACCGCATTCCCATCCTTGGACACTTTTCCGTTCATCATTACTCTTCACAATTCATCCTTCCATACTTCATCCCTAAGGTTAGAAATAGTCGTTATTTCTCCTTAAATTACGATTTTTCGTTCAAAAGAAACATTTGCGGTAAAACTTATCAAACGTCGTTCTACAATCATAAGCCACATTATATTGTATTATAAATTACCTGCTTAACTGTACAACCCTTGATGCAGAGAGGAAGGTCCTATATCAACATTTCACCCTACGTTCAAAAATATCAGCAAACAAATCTAAGGCAATAGTTTACTATAAATTTTTAGATCATCATTATGTAAGGACCAGTCAACAAGTGAATGACTTTGAGACGAAGAGTAAAGCCAGTTCAATTTCTATCTTACTACCTATGTAAATAACACAAGATAATTATTACCTTACCCAATTGGGAGAATCTTTATGGGGCAAGTCCCTAATAAAGGCTTTTGTGTGTGTGTGTGTATTGTAAGATAAAGGTTAGTAAATCAGTAAGCTTCTCCCGAGGGATGTTAATGTGTTTTATAATCCAAAGCACTTACCGAGGGAGCTCTCCTCCGACAGGTCTGAGATGGACGGCACCTTCTGCATGGAGCGCCCTGCCGTCAGGTCCTCAGGTTTCTCCTGTTTGATGTGGGCCAGGCTGTAGACGGGAGATCCGGCGTAGTCCATCTCGAACTTGATCTACACACGCCACCCTTCTGTGACACCTTCCTTATACTTGTAATGTCCGAGTCGGACAAATTTGTCCCAACCAATTTGTCTGGGAAAGCTGAATTCATGGGCAATTTCACAAGAAAAGATCCTAAGATACCATAGGAAAAACTAGTTATAGAAAGGAAGCTCAGAGAAGATAGGAATTCTTTAAGCCACTAACCTATATGCTTAGAAGAAATAGCTGGAGAACCACAATTATTTCTCTTTATTTGTAAGTACCCAACATTTCGACCACTCCTGTCTCCTTAAAAAATAAAAACACGACCCGAGTATCAAATACTTTCAACTTCCTTAAGTTTTGTTCATGAGTGTTGATGTGTAGGGTCTATTTAGTAAATGAACTCACACAATAATTCGTAAATACTGCTCGAGAATAAAACATTTGTTACGTTTTCTATTAACTTACGCGAGAAAAAAAGAGAGACCGAAACCAAAAGTATTCAATTCGAAACCAAAAACTAGGTCCATCTTTTGGAATAACAAATGTATAATTGAGGTTATACTGTAGAGAAAAACTAAAATTAAGCAAAGAAAATAAAGATAGTAGGGATAAAAACAAAACGTAATAAAAGGCCATTTCATACCTGGATGTACGTACGCCGAGGTTTCAACCAGGTCGACAAGGTAGTTTCGATTTGTCCCTACGAGGCCATTTTCCGGGTAATTTGTCGAAGAACCGCTTAAACTACCGGAATTATGGCAGAACCTTATTCCTATGGAGATACCAGCAAGGAAGGGAGGTTTCAAGATCAGGCTGCTGATTTGTTAACCCCAATCTAATATCAAGTGTGCAATAATTTGATAAAGAGGGAGCAATTCTTCGAAATATTTTGAGAACAAATTGTTTTTTTTTTTTCTTTAAAAGATCTAGGTACGCCCTATTTTATATAAATATATTCAATGGATCGCCTTTTGACTCAAAGCAAGGTGTTTGTAAACCATTATGAGGTTGGTACAGTTAGTTTAGGTTTGTTAGGGTTAGAAAATCAGCAACCTAATCCTTGTACCTCTCCCGGTAAAGAATAATCCTCTAATTAAGAAGAATCAATAATGTATCCAGAGCTAAGTTACTTGTACAACTTTTTAACTTTTAAAAGAGTTACTAGAAACTTTGCTATGGATGCATTATTGATTTTGTTCCATTGTTGGTCAGGGGAAGAGAGCGATTATTTTAAATAATCCTCTAAAAGATATTATGGTTTAAAAAAAAAAGTGAAAGCTTCAGAGTAAATGATAAAATCGTAAAAAGAGCGGTGTGTAAAAACAGGAATCCTTACTCGCTTGTTAGAATAGGATTCTATATAGCCATTAATGTAATAGGTCTCAGCTGGAAATGACGGTTTGTCATAGAAACAACGTGGCTGTATCATTTAAAATGGCCTTTACTTACCAACATCACCAAAGACGACACGCCAAACTTCGGAATTTGATAAGAACACTAAAGGACAATTAAACAACAGCAACAAAACGTAATTATGAAAACCTTGAATGAGTGAGAAGGAGCTCTGCGCATATTTCTTACACAATCAAACAATGCCACGATAATGATCAGAGAGAGTGGGAGAATTAAAAAAAAAAACCTACTTGAAAAACGCGAGACAAACACGAGAGAATGAATTGGCCCTTCTTCCCCGACTTTTATGAGGAATTGAAACACCCAAATTAAACGTCGTAGTGTTAACCTTGAAACTTCGGCGTGGGAAAGGATTGAGCTACCAAGGTCATCACAACGTCCACTTTTGTCCACAGTCAAAAACTTTTATTTTGTCTGTGATGGGCACCCCCCACTCATTGATGATGTCTTCTTTTCCTCGGTGTTTTATTTCATCGCGTCCCATAACTATCCTTTTTTATAAAATCTGGACGGATTAAATTCCATATAATAAGTTGAATGGCTTTCGCCATCTATCGGAATAATTCTTGATTAATCAAGAAAAGCTAACCACGTTCGCGTTTCGGGCTGTTAGCTCTCTATTTGTTCAATTCTGGTATAATTTGAAAAAAAAAATCAACGAGTAGTTGATATTTATTCCGATAGGTGGCGTAAGCTGTCAGAAACTGCGCAATCAGGAGATGTCTTATATTATCCACCTGATCTCAGTACAGTTTCACTTTTGTATTATTTCCCATAAAGTCTTGGAGATGAGTCAATAACCACGTAGCCTCTTCTAGCCATCTTCCCCTTCTTTTTTTTTGGGGGGGGGGGTCCAAGAAGACCCTCTCCTGGTCTGGAGGAGGACCCTATCCAGATGGTGGACAATTTAAACAATTTTATTGATTCTTTTAATCAAATTTTACAAAGGAGAAAAAATAAAAGAGTAAAAGATGGTGGAGCCTTCCTCACTCATAAATCATTGTATATATTCCCATTATTCTTCATTTATTTTGTAAAACATAATTGACAAGATGTCAATAAAGGGTGTTTCAATCTTCCCCATCTTTTTAAAAAAACGATATTCTAAAATTTTCTACTGTCTAAGTTTTGAACTGTAGAACTCTGGTAGTACAAGTAAACAAAGATTTCATCGACCATTGAATCAGAGAAAATCTTGGAAAATTTTGTCCGTTGACGCGTATTTGAGAACTATTGCCTCCATCATGTACAGGAGGAAAATATGAAGAATACTAAGGGAAATCCTATATCTTGAAATTTCATCTTCATATAGCTCACAATTTAAGAAATAATTAGTCATGTTAAAATATACAACAAAAATCTTTATTAAGACATTTTAGTCTTATATAGATTCTTCGAGTAGAAGAAGGTTGATGTTGTTGTTGTCATGTCCAATCAAGAGCCTCAGATGTCTCCATACATCTCTATCACAGCAGTCGTTCTCTATCTTGGGTGTGTATACTGTATTGTTGTTGTTGTCGTGTCCAATGAAGAGTCTCAGATGTCTCCATACATCTCTATCACAGCAGTCGTTCTCTATATTGGGTGTGTATACTGTATTGTTGTTGTTGTCGTGTTCAATGAAGAGTCTCAGATGTCTCCATACATCTCTATCACAGCAGTCGTTCTCTATCTTGGGTGTGTATACTGTATTGTTGTTGTTGTCGTGTCCAATGAAGAGCTTCAGATGTCTCCATACATCTCTATCACAGCAGTTGTTCTCTATCTTGGGTGTGTATACTGTATTGTTGTTGTTGTCGTGTCCAATGAAGAGCTTCAGATGTCTCCATACATCTCTATCACAGCAGTCGTTCTCTATCTTGGGTGTTTATACTGTATTGTTGTTGTTATGTCCAATGAAGAGCCTGAAATGTCTCCATACATTTCTATCACAGCAGATCTTGGGTGTGTAAAGCTGCTCTTCTGGGTCAATTTTCTGCCAGCCTGCGGTCATGAGAATATGTGGGGGTAGGTAGAAGATGGTATATACATACATACATACATAACAGTAATGGTAACAACAATCAGCAATGTTATTTACAATGTATCAAATAAGGAGAAAGAAAGGACTTGACATAAACTTGTCTGCAAGCAATCAAGAACAAGCAGTTCCTCATATTAAAATATGTCGAATGCAAAGTGATAAGGAGTGAAAGATAAAATCAATGCCTTTAGTTCCCCCTTCTTCAATTTATTTCAATTTAAAGCGCTATGTTTCTCTAGGGACACTTGTGCTGATGTATGCCTTTACAATTAACAAGGAGAAAGGGAGAGAAAGAGAACAGAGAACTATGTACAAAAGAAATGAATGTCTGGCAATATATCTACAATCAACATAATAAAAATTCTCCCCTTCCTTAGACTAAAGTATAATAAAAAGAAGAGCTGGCGTAGAAAGGAAGTGTGATGGACCCCCGCGGCATCTGCCCTCACCCTAAATCATTATAAATTGTCCAGATGGGTGAAGAAGGACGTTCCCCCGTTCTATCTACGAGCTGCTCTAAACGTGCGTCTACATACCGGCTTTGGTGACCATGTTCCATTTTGTAGATGAACAAAATCTTTGTTATTAAAAACTACACATATTTTTGAAATTTAATATAGGTATGGGAGTGAGAGAAGAATCAAATGAATACATTTTTTATATTATTGGAATATAGATCTTACAAAACAAGTTTAAATCCGGTATTAAAAGATTCCATCAGGCACTTCTCATCCATTTAAAGTTTGAGAATATGTTGCTTCGGCCCCAAGGTCTAATCATTCGTTTTACCGGAGAGACCGATTTAATGAGCACCAGCTATCCTAACATGGACCCAGAAGAGCAGCCTCACACATCCAAGATTAGAGAACGACTGCTGTGATAGAGATGTATGTCTCCTTATAAAAAAAAAAATATAAAAAAAGGACGACCGGCAACATCAAAGACTTTACACTTCCTAAGTTTTGTCCATAAGTGTACACATGTTTATTAACTGCTCTCGGGGATGGGGGGCGGTCTCTTGGGAGAAGTTTACTGATTTACTAACCTAAACCAACCGTATCTAGCCTTATAATGGCCTGTAAACGCTAGATTTGGGTTGGCTTATTGTTGACTTCCATCAAACACACCCAGTGAAAGGACAACTATAAACAAAAGGACTATTAACAATGATGTACAGACGAAGAGGTTGGGACCAATAGTCTGCTTGCTCTTATATGACTTTGATCATAAAGCCATCAGCTTCAATCACAAATTAAAAAACAAAAAAAAAAAAAAAAACAGTCGATAAAAGACTTTCCACTTCCATAAGTTTTGTCTATGAGTGTATCATGTGTTTATACCGATAGAATAAGTCGGTGGATGAGAGGGTAACACGCTCGATTCCCGACAGTCATGAACCGGGATTGAATCCCGCGTTAAAATTTGTCTAATATGTGAATAACCTTCACATATTATTCACCGTTTCAATTATCATGAACTAGGTTGCTCTTGCTGAGCGGTACCTATTAATGTGATTTGAACCAGATCCGAAAAGCAGTGGATGAGAGGGTAACACGCTCGATTCCCGACAGTCATGAACCGGGATTAATTTCGCGTTAAAATTTGTCTAATATCTGAATAACCTTCACATATTATTCACCGTTTCAATTATCATGAACTAGGTTGCTCTTGCTGAGCGGTACCTATTAATGTGATTTTGAACCAGGTTATAACGATAATAAAAAGCACCGTTAAAATAGAGTCAGTGTTATTCATTCATCAGACTAACATGATCAAGTCATCCCCTGAGCTACGATGGAGAGAAAAAGCAATATAATAAAAACATATGGGTGAAGGTTTGTGGGGGCAAAGATGAACTTTTTTTCTCATGAAAACTGTTATTTTGGGTTGAGGGGCGGGGCATCGAAGAAAGATTTGTATAAACTGCTCCGTAAGCAGCGAACAGAAGGGTTAAAAGCTAATGGGAAAAAAAGTGGGAAGAGAGAGAGAGAGTCTAACGGCCTGGGGTCGGGGAAAGAATTAACAACGGGAGAAACAGCTTTTCACACACCATTTTTTTTTATATCTCCCTCCCTTCAGCTAGGGACGTGAGATCGTGCGAAAAAAAAGCGTAAAGAGTTGGTGACCTTTTCGCCCCCTGAACCCCAGTTTAAGAGTTCGTTAGACTTGTAACCTAGATCCACCATCACCCCTAGCAAGTCCCTCAGCAGGTGAGCCCGTTTTTTTTATTATTCACTCCCTCCCTTCCCATACTGACGTAACCTTACGTAACAGTAGTCCTCCCTCCCTCCCTTCCCCCCCGTTGTAACCCTCCAGTTCACACGCCCGCCGCCCGCCACTTTCTCGGGTTACATCTCCAGACCATTTATTATACCGTGCTCCACAACCGGGAGATCTTCCATTAAAACAACAGCAATATATTTCTCCGGCGTACACCAATTCACCTTTATGTCAACTGCTACATGTTACCACGTCATACTCAAACTATCTATAAAGGTTACAAGGTTATATATTATGAAAAATGCATCTACTTATCGTGCAGCTAAAAGTTGCTGATGGCTTGCGCCATATATCGGAATATTAATACACTCATGGACAAAACTTAAGGAAGCTGTACCTTTTAGCATGTATATCGGGATTGAGACAATAACTCTTAAAGATATTAGTGTGTACACTCATGGACAAAGCTTAAGGAAGTGTAAAGTGTTTGATGTCGTCCTTGTTTTTTTTTTTTAGTTATTCCAGAATTGGCCAAATACCCATTCTTGATTAATCAAGAAAAGCTAACCACGGACGCGTTTCGGGCTGTTGGCCCTCATCGATATGTTACATTGTTGTTCTATATGGTGTAGGATAAACATGTGTATACGTGAAAACACGTGTTTATTTATTAGCAAATCACTGGAACGAAGGAAGGTGAATATAGCGTCAAAAACATTGACATCACCACCGTTATGTCATAACCATTCGTGTGGGAAATGGCGATACTTAATTCCAAAAATAATTATACTGAGATAAATTTGAAATCAATGAAAAGCAACTACTGCTTAGAACATCCACCGTTCAAGGAGACGATTCCCTCGACTTCTGAAAAAAAAAAAAGAAGTTCCATTCAACAATGATTGTCACCAGGTAAAAGTAATCACAAGTTGACACTCCAGTTCATATCTATGTACAAAAAATCCTTTCAACAAGAGGTAATGTTCCCTAAGTCCATCAAAGAACAAAGCCCAAACAAACAAAGTCTGAAGAAGCGTTCATCAAATGCTGAAGAAGAAGACCTAAGCAAGGAAGGAGCCAAGTCTCCATGCCAAGTAAAAAAAAAAAGTGAAGGAAAACAAAGATTCCAGAAAAGAGATATTTCTAAGAGAAACTATAATTCCACCCACCACCCGCCATTGTCCCGGGGCCCTGGAGGGGAAAGTCGCCATTATGGCCGCCGTCATCCTTTCTTGCCGTCAGCGTCCAAACGTGGCTACTCACCACCATCTTTCTTAATACACCTTGTAAACATTTACTTTAATTGTCGCCTGTTTTATGGCTAGAGAAAGATATTCGTGTAGGTGTTTAAATTCCATAACACCCCGTTAAAAGAAAATAAAATACATTACGAGGCTATAAGGAAGACGGATCTAAGAATTTTATTGGCCACTAAAAAAAAATGAATACACAAGTCAAATATAAATAACGTTTAGTAGAGAGTCCTCTTAGTAAGGTGTTGAAGGTTAGAAAGTAACCAAGTTAGATCTCGTCACGTCCGCTGGCCCGAAGCTCCCTATTTCCATATTTCCGAGCTATGTAACTTACGCCCTGTTGAAGAGGGAGAGGAAGTATGTATTTCCGATATCAAGCACTACGTGTATCACCTTGGGCCGTCCCCTGCTGCCCCCATTTCTATAGAGAGCGTGTTTGACAAGGATAAATTTACATAGCTCCATCGGTAAATGTTTATTGCATATCCCCCCCCTCCTCCTCACACTTGACCTACCGCATTGGGGTATCATATACCTCCTCAACCGCCCTTTCAATACACGTCGGTTGTTACTCGGCCTCTTTTATCTTACCAGGATGGTAAGGTGACACCAAAGGCCGTAATAAAAGCGCTTGAGCGAAGAACATCCTAATAAAAAAAGAAAGTAATTTGAAAAAACGAGAGGAAATAAAACTTGCAAGTATAAAGAAAAGAGGGTAAATCGCTACAGTCAGTAGTGGGTGTCATATCCCCCCTAAATGCTACTAGAAAAGCTCTTCTACCAGAAGAAATAAATGGAAGTAAAAAGAAGAGGAGTTATCTGAGAAGGTCGGTTCTCTCTAAGTGCACGTGTCAGAAACGGCTGCCGCTTTTTGTCTGTCTCCTACACCGGCCGCGTAACAAGAAGAGCCCCAACCCCTAGACTATAGTTGGTACCTTCCAATAGGCGTCTATTCACGTAGACAGGAGGGAAATACTAGCAAATTATCTTGGTCAGTTTTAAGGCCTCGGAGAGAACCATCACTTAGATTGGACATCTAAATGGAATACTTTCTAGTATGTAGTAGCTGGTTTCTATTATGTAGGTAGTTGCTAGGCATAGCGTTGTACAGCAGAGCCTGTTTAATCTGGCCAACTACACGTTTTCTTTCTTCCAATATGTATATTTATATCATATGCAAATCACTATCTAAATATTTGCAATGCCGTTGAACGACCGTTAGTGACGTCACGTCGCACAGAGGCAGATTCAATCTCTCTTATCGAAGCTTTTCTCGGTCTTCTATCGAAATACCTTTTAATATGAGATCCTACAGGATCAATTTTTCTTAGTGATATACAATAAAAGATCTATTTAACAACAATTATTTGCTAGGGTATTAGGATTATTCACACGTGATTCCATAAAACGTATTTACATAGGTGGCCGTCAGTTGTTGCCATCTCCGACAACACCATCGAAAGACCGCAAGTTTCCAGCATGACAAGTCTCACCGAACAAGAGAGTAGGCTCAACGAATTGTTAAAATCCACACACAATGAGAAAGCAGGCAATAGGGCCAACCATATTCTATATGTTGGTTAGCGAGTGCCACCAACCCCAATAAGCACGGCCCCCCTAAAATGTAATAAAAGGGAGGACCCCCACAAGGCAAGTTAGGAGGCACAAGCAACATTTTAGGGTTAGAGGAATGCAAATTTAATGAGATGTCTGTCTTCATTAGCATTGCAAGTGGAAAAAGAACCCCTTCAAATGAATGTCGGTCTGCAGGATTTCTACTCCAATGGTGAAGGAGAGGGTCTTATCTTTCTCAACCAAAGAACTCAATTAGGCGGGTGGCGGGACACGGCGGTTATAGATGGAAATGTCGTCGCGCTCTGGAAGCTATGACCGTTATAAATATATAGTCAATTCTTCGATTGCTATACACGAGATGGACAACGTTCATCTATGCGTGTTAACGGAATTCTGAAGAGAGATGTCTAGACAGTTAAAAAAACGATAGAGTCGAATCTTTCTGTAAAGAACAATACCTAGTTACAGAGTCAAAGTGACCTTTAGGGAGATTGGTGTCCACTTATTGGTGAGTAGCTAAATAATAATAATTTTAGCGATGAAGACTGTACTTTGTAGAGAGAGGTATTCTCTCTTGGAGGTTGTTCTACTGTATCTGCCTTGTTAAACCATTCAAGACCTGTTAGAAAGGCGATATATATATTTTTATAGAGAGAGCTAAATAAGGTTAGAAGAGTTTTCCAGGTAGAGAGAGTTTCGCTTTCTCTTGATTCTTTCTTTATAAAATGGTTGACAATAAAGAAAGTTGTGGGGGTTACAACAGCAGCATCGTCAATGTTCTGTGCATATAATGACCGAACACAAAAGAAATTCTCTACTCAAAAAAATGTTTTTTTGAGGTAAAAAAAAAAAAGAGTTACTTATCCTTTCATAGAATACCATAGAGGCACGTAAGTAATATTAAAAAACATTTTCTTACATTTTATAGGGATTTCAGCAGAGCCTGGTAAAAAGTCGGCCATTAACAGGTTGCGAAAGGAGCCAGCCAGCTATTGTAGGAGTTACCTAATTCTACTAATGACAAGTGTAGCGGTCATCCCGTCCCCCCACCGCTCTATTAAAAAAGGATCAGTAGACGACGACGACCTAATGGTGAGGCTACCCGCTAGCTGAGAGTTTAACTTGAGCCAACCATCGCGATGGTTGGACGTTTTTACTCTAAGGCTAGTAGCACGATGGATCTTTGAGATCAATATGAGGTCTGGAGAAAAGTGCCTTCACTACCAGCCTTCCACACCTAGTGGTGATGGTGTCTTGTCCATGAAACAGATCAGATCGGTCCATGCACCCTGATCACAATACCGGCCAACTGTTGCTCCATGGAAAGAGGGGGTGCCATTGCCCCATTAGTCAGCCACATTTCAGAGTTCCATGTAGGCCTTCACGATAACCGTAACGGCTCGGGGCTCACGACACCGTTCTTCGACCTTACAGGGCAGTAGTCCCTTACTTGTGCTGTCTCTCCCACACCTAGTACCTTAACCAATAGATAATCACCAAGGAGTTTAAGTAGGAGGATGAAGTATTTCTTTATTTAATTATCATTGAGACATAAGTCTCCAAACTTCTCAGTTCTTCAACACGTTTAAACTCTTAGCTTCATTCCACACACCTGAGGAAGAGCTGAGATGCTCAAAAGCATGTGTTAATGATATTATAATGAAGAAATGCCTCACCTTCTTGCTACCTTTCCCAGTTTGTGCAATACTCGTAGAAAAAAAAATTGGCTCACCAACACTTTAACTGTTTTAAGACAACGATTCTATTCACTATAGAAGAATAACTACAAGTTGGAGAGAAGAGTTTATTTTATAAGAGGCCGATTATACAAGATTTTTCTCTTTTGTACCCGTAGAGGAACATCTTGCTCAGAAGCTTGTACAATCTTCTAATAAAAGAAGCTTTTCTTCCCAACTTTCACTGTTTATTGCTGTTTTGACATCGCACCAATATACTTTAGCAACTCAGATTTAGGTGTGTCGGGTGTGTTGTCATAGAGTGGGTACCATTTCTCTAAGTACTTGGCTGTGTCAGTTTCAGCCTGTTACTGACCAGGGAATCACCTAGCACTTTCCTAGCAACCACGCACATCTCCTAGCTTCTGATTGTTGCTGCCAACACCATGTATAACTTGCAGTATAAGGATTTGAACATGTTATCTTGTGCTTACTTCACTCTGCTTATCCAGCCTCTCTTTTGTTATATATACTACCCAAATGTGTGTGTGTTAATAAAAAAAAAAGTTGAGGTTAAAAAAATGTTGTTTAAGAATATAGGTTTCCCTTTAAAATATGGCCTCAATGTAAGAGAATCTGGTAAAAAAAATGAGATTCTTGGTTTGAAATGTGAACAGTATTGATCTATGAAAATTTTAAATAAAAAAATGTTACTAGAGTATATCGCACAATTATAGAAAAAAAAATGTATTACAACCAACACTTGCCCAGAGGTTTGGTTTATAAAAAATCAATTGGAGACACATACTAAATTGTAAGTATTCTTAAACAATTTAAAAGAAATATAAGACCAAATAATTTATTAGTGTGCGACTTTGTCAACAGCATTGTCACCATCATCAGACAAAAGAAATAATGAGAAAAAAATATCCCAGCAAGTTCTTAAATAGTACTGTTATTGTAACTTGCTGTGATATTTATTCTTTTTGTCTGATGATGGTGACAATGCTGTTGCTGAAACATCACACACTAATAAATTATTTGGATTAGGTCTTATTTTCTTGTATTATAATCTATAATTCCAAATTGTGCTTTATCATCTTATACAACTTTAAAACTGTAATTCAGTAGAACACTAACTCCACCTTTGCCGGTCCCAAGCCCGGATGAGAAAGGAGGAGAGGGAGCAGTAACAAGCTCACTATAAAACCTGGGCTCAGCTGGCCCGGCTGATAGTACCCTGTAAGGGCTCCTGATCCAGGGATACAGGATGAGCAGCGTTTGTACTCCGTGTTAGAAGCGGCTGCACATGGTGTCTGTTCCTCATGTCAGAGGCGGCCATTTCTTTTGGAACTAAGTCAGCCTGCCACTGAGTAGTGCTCCCAGTCTTAATGACAAAGGCAGACACATTCTACTTCATCCAGTCATGATGGTTGTCAAGTCTCAAGCTTTACAAGCTTGATACCCTAATATGATTGAGTGGAGATAAGAAAGAAGAAGAGTAGAACACTACCTCTCTTCTAAAGGGAGGGCATCACTTATTTGCAGAGTCAAAGTATCCTTAAGAGATAGGCATCATCTCTGTAATTTGGGTGATGAGAACTGTACTTTGTAAAGAGCTGTCTGCTAGCAGGAGTGTCATGGAGAGTCTACTGTAAAGAAAGAAAGAGTGTGAAGTAGCTGGTGATGATATAAGTGTCAAGCTAACATTTAAGGAGTCCGACCACGTGCAGAGTACAAGTCTGTGGAATACCAATGAGTAGAAAGGTCAATATCCCATCTCAGAGCAATACTCTCCATCTTAATTCTTTCACTGGATTGACACAACAACAAATCACAGCAGTCAAATAGCACAACCTAGCATGATATAATGATAAAGCACAATTTGGATTATAGATTATAATACATGAAAATAAGATCTAATCCAAATAATTTATTAGTGTATTATAAAGTATTAGGTCTTATTTTCTTGTATTAGCATGATATATTACACTCATGGATAAAACATAAGAAAGGTATTAAGACCAAATCCAAATAGATCAAATTGGATTTGGTCTCATTACCTTGTAGTTCTAAATCAATAATTTAAATTGATATGGCACAATTTGGATTATAGATTATAAAACAAGGTAATAAGACCAAATCCAAATAAATAAATAGTGTGTGACATTTCGGTAACAGCGTTGTTACCATCTTCAGACAAAAGTACTGAATTCAGTACTTTTCAGTCATTCAGTACTTTTGTCTGAAGATGGTAACAACGCTGTTACCGAAACGTCACACACTATTTATTTATTTGGTCTTATTACCTTGTTTTAAAAACTTGAGAAAGTTTCATACTTTGATGTCGCTGGTCATCTATTTAAGGAGACAGAGGCTGTTGATACTTGGTTATCTCATGTGTCTTCAATAAAGGTGATTATTTAATTCATTTTAATAAAAAAGGAGTTATCTTAAAACCTGTGACAATAACTACAAGATTTTACTCTATTCCAAGTCAGTTTTTCAATGCCTGATATAGAGTTTCTAACAAACAAACACCTTTTTATATATATATATGTTATATAAAAATATTATTTTATTTTTTAAATTATATTTCATAGATACAAATAATCTGTTAAATCGACCGCTAGAGGTCGCGCTTTTTTCTTTATAAAACCCGTTGTTGTTGTTTCTCGTTGGCCGGCTCAAAACTTTTGTACATTATGTAAATAATCTTTTGTTTTCCTTATTCTACTCGCCTTAAGCCAGGCATTACTTTTATCAAATTATGTTCTTTTATATATTCCTTAGCTCAAAAAAAAATAAATCTATGATCTTCAATATTATTATTCTTTCAAGATTGTTAACCAAGACTGCATTAACATAGTTTAATCCTCAAAAATAATCAAAAATCAAGCAGAAAATCTCTATTTTTATTTATAACATATATATATATATATAGAGAAAGTTGTGATTTTGATATTTAAATATCATCCATTCTTGGTGCCTCTCATGATGTCTTCTTGCCTCATGGAGGACAGGCCCATGCCTGTGTGAATGGATCCTATTTCAAAAGCAGGTAAGATAACTATGTAAACTATTATGTAACTATGATACAATATCATCACTGTGTCGAACCACATCTGGATTTATTCTTTTACCTTTTATCTGCCATTTGTTTATGAAACATATGAATAGGCTTCAATCAGTAAGAAGCTAAGGATTCTTCAGCTCATTGGGAAAGAAGCCTAAGCCAATAAACACGCAACCTACCTAAGTTATGGGATGATGTCCTTCACTTTGGATGGGAATCTATTCCCCACTGGAAGTGAATACAGTACCAACCTCTCAAGAACTGCCATCATTTATAAACATGACCAACTCCGCCTTTGCCGGTCCCAAGCCCGGATGAAAAAGGAGTAGGGGGAGCAGTAACAAGCTCACTAAAAAACCTGGGCTCAGCTGGCCCGGCTGATAGTACCCTGTAAGGGCTCCTGATCCAGGGATACAGGATGAGCAGCGTTTGTACTCCATGTTAGGAGCGGCTGCACATGGTGTCTGTTCCTCATGTCAGAGGCGGCCCTTTCTTTTGGAACTAAGTCAGCCTGCCACTGAGTAGTGCTTCCAGTCTTAATGACAAAGGCAGACACATTTTACTTTACCCAATCATGATGAGATAAGAAAGAAGAAGATAAACATGACCTTCTTGGTCTTTCCTGGAGGTAATTGTTTCTCTTTGGAGGTTGTGTAAGTCATCTTTGATGTTTTGAAGATGTTGGGTGGCTCAAATGTCTACACTCTATAGATATAGTTGTCAATTTAAATGGAAAAGTAAGAAAGGAGTGAAAATGTCTGGTTTCAAGTCAATTAGAGGGTGAATTTACCTTGGTGACTCTTTGTTTCTTGAGGTTCATCATCTTGTGGCTGTACTGGCTGTTGCAGTCCCCGTAGAGCTCCACCTCCATCCTGTGTACTGCACACACCTCCTCCATGTTACACTACTGCCTTCAACCACACTATCTTCTTACACTACTGCCTTCAACCTTGTCTCCACACTACCGGCTTCAACTACACACTAGCTTGATGAGGCACAATTTGGATTATAGATTATAAACACAAGGTAATAAGACCAAATCCAAATAAATAGTGTGTGACGTTTAGTTAACAGCGCTGTTACTGAAACGTCACACACTATTTATTTATTTGGATTTGGTCTTATTACCTTGTGTTTACACACTAGCTTGCTACACTACTTATTGTTTCACCCACACAACCATAATACAATATTTACTTCAACCATGCGCCATCTACTACACTACTTTTCTCAAGAATGCCACCTCTCTATAGTACTTGCTTGCATTATCACCCCAATAAAATATTGATGTTATTATTATTATTATTTTTTTTTTAAGTTTACAAACTTCCCATGGGCTATGACCCAGGATTGAATCCCACATTGGACACTTTTCTAATTTAAAAAAAGATCCAATGGCCCCCGATTCTTGTAAAAGTCCAACCTCACCAGTGAGTGCAAGTAACCAAATGGGGTTATGGCACACTTGTAATTGCAAAAGTCAAAATGCTTTTCCCGTGTGTGGACATGTGGTAGACTTAGAGTAAAAGGAAGTCACCAACTTCTATCCACCATGATTATCATGGCCTGTACATGTACTAGGGATAATTTACAAAAATATATATATATATGGTTACATACTAGATATATTATCAAAGAACAAAATTATTAGGTGGAGAGTTTTTAATTTAGCCAAGCATTTTCAAGAATTTCTACCCTTTTACATGATTACTCATTTTTACTCCTGTTGAAGGTGAGAAATGTTCGAAAATTCAGCTAAAAAATAAAAAAAAAACTTAGAAAAACTCTTCTTCGCCTCATATAATTTTGTACTTTTTACAATTTACTTCTCCGGGTAATAATTATCTTACTTCCACTAAATAAATGTCAAACAAATAAATGCATTTGTAGTTCCAAGCATGACGAACTCACTACACTATTTATTCCACCTGTTACGTCAAATGTTCTTGACCTAGTAAAATATGAAACAATGAGGGTGTGGCTTTTCAACACCACGGCCAAGATTCTGCCGCAGTTTGATGAACTAATGTTTCAATTGATTTAATCTTGATTGATTCTAGACAAACTTCAGTATGAAAGTCTCCCCAGGTGAGACAATTGGCTGAATACAAAGTTACATATACATTTCAATACTTTCTCTTTAATTCTGATTTCAAGACAACACCACGGCCAAGATTCTGCCGCAGTTTGATGAACTAATGTTTCAATTGATTTAATCTTGATTGATTCTAGACAAACTTCAGTATGAAAGTCTCCCCAGGTGAGACAATTGGCTGAATACAAAGTTACATATACATTTCAATACTTTCTCTTTAATTCTGATTTCAAGACAACACCACGGCCAAGATTCTGCCGCAGTTTGATGAACTAATGTTTCAATTGATTTTTAATCTTGTTTCATTCTAGACAAACTTCAGTATGAAAGTCCCCCCAGGTGAGATAATTAGCTGAATACAAAGTTACATATACATTTCAATACTTTCTCTTTAATTCTGATTTCAAGACAACACCACGGCCAAGATTCTGCCGCAGTTTGATGAACTAATGTTTCAATTGATTTAATCTTGATTGATTCTAGACAAACTTCAGTATGAAAGTCTCCCCAGGTGAGATAATTAGCTGAATACAAAGTTACATATACATTTCAATACTTTCTCTTCAATTCTGATTTCAAGACAACACCACGGCCAAGATTCTGCCGCAGTTTGATGAACTAATGTTTCAATTGATTTAATCTTGATTGATTCTAGACAAACTTCAGTATGAAAGTCCCTCCAGGTGAGACAATTGGCTGAATACCAAAGTTAAAATAACATGTTGCGAGTTCAGTATTTTTCCTCTTTAATTCTGATTTCAAGACAACACCAACAAAAAAAATCTACATATTAATGAATACAGTAGAACCTCCATAAGTGGACACTCCTACTAGCTCCTCCTTTCTATACAAAGGACTATTTTTTATGGTTAAAATTACCATTTTTACTAATTAGCTGGTGTCTCTAGGGTAAGAAGATTCCTTTCCCTTAAAGAATTCTTTGACTTTGGAACTTGGTGTGTTGCCCTTTTGAGAGATAGATACAGTAGAACCTCCCTGTAAAGGACAACACCTAATTGCAGAGCCAAAGTGTCCTTTAGGGAGAGGTGTCTTCTTACAGGTGAGTTTCTAAATAGTAAAAATGGTAATTTTGCAAATAAAAACTGTCCTTTGTAGAGAGGTGTCTTTTAGCGTGAGTGTTCTCTCATGGAAGTTGTAGTGTATTTGCTACTGTATCTTAATTTATTTTTTAATGTTTTAAATAATATATTTTACATTTTTTTGAATATATAAAATTTTAAGGAACAAATATGTATTTCAAATTTGAATGAAAATAGAAAATAGACTTTATATACTGAATTTTACCATTTAAAAAGTGATAAAAATAAAATATTGTATAAACTTTTTTTTCTTAGAATTCAACTGGCTATTATTCAACACCAGACTCTAATTCAACCAGAAATATTCTGATCTCTTGGAAGTGTTGAATTAAAGAGGTTAAAGAACTAATCATTAACTATGATAAAGCCTAATTTGGATTACAGCTATAAGAAAATAAGACTTTATTCTCATTTATTCTTTTATCTGATGATGGTAACAATGCTGTTACCGAAACGTCACAGACTATTAAATTATTTGGATTAGGTTTTATTTTCTTTTATTTAGTTCTTAATATTGTTTGTGATTAGCTTTTACTTTTTATCTTTACTTGCAGAGAAACCGTGGTAAATCCATGTAAAATAAATTTCTTTTCTTCCAATTTACCCAGACTAATCGACAAGGCCGCATACATCATGTAAAACTGTATCTACAATCATTAAATTAGGTTTTGAAGTTTTAGAACATCCTGCATATAGTCCAGACCTAGCCCCCTCTGACTATTTCCTTTTTGGACTACTAAAGAAGGAGTTAAAGGGAAAGCGATTTGACTCGGATGAAGATGTCCTGAAAGTGGTGCAAGATTTTTTTCACACACTTCCTAAGAGTGCCTATAAAGAGGGTATTACAAGTTGCCAGAACAATGGAGACGATGTATAGAAAGCCAAGGTGATTATTTTGAATAAATCAAGTCCTAATTTTTAATATCATTCTTATTTTTTAAAATAAATTATAATTTACCTTATTTATTGATCCCACCTTGTATTTATCAGCTTGATTGTCTTTATATATTTTTTCCTGTATATGAATACCATATTACCATTAAGGTACTATTACTGTTTTTTCCTGTATGTATCTTACATTTCTGCTTGGAGAATCTGTATAAGACTAAAAGGTCTTAATAAAGTTGATAAGGCACAATTTGGATTATAGATTATAATAAAAGAAAATAAGACCTAATCCAAATAATTTATTAGTGTGTGACGTTTCGGCAACAACATTGTCACCATCATCAGACAACATAAAATGATTTTATTCTTTTGTCTGATGATGGTGACAATGTTATTGCCGAAACGTCACACACTAATAAATTATTTGGATTAGGTCTTATTTTCTTTTATGTCAACACAAGGTAATAAGACCAAATACAAATAAATAAAAAGTGTGTGACATTTCGGTAACAACTCTGTTACCTAAACATCACACACTATTTATTTATTTGGTCTTATTACCTTGTGTTTATAATCTATAATCCAAATTGTACCTTATCAACAACATATGTCAGTTATTTACCAGGTAGATATACTTTATTTACTGTTAGCTAGCTGAGGAATTCTTTAATAAGACAAAAGATCTTGGTAAAGACTTAGGTATACATGTTTTATATGCAAATACCAGTGCTTTCATTTGTTAAGTATCTTTTCTTCTTCCTCAGATTTACCCAGACTAATCTATTTATGAGCTTAATTGTCTTAATTAAGTGTTTTACACACGGTATATAAATTTCATTATTACCATTAAATGTGATTAGTATTTACTTTTTAATTCTTTTCATTTGTTAAAATTTTACCCAAATAAATTTACTGGCAATGCGTTTCTTTTAAATATCATCAAATATTATCTCTACAGACCTTACTGCAATGATATGAGTTATTGAATGAGAGGGCTTGGCTCATCAGTAGTGAACCCTCTCAGCGGTTTCGCCAAATTAATCTCTAGACCCCTCTACTATTGTATTGGATTGGTTTGGTATATACCCTGTATTTTCTATGGAAGGCAGCTTAGGGGTGTTTAGTGAACTATGGACATAAGACTATATGTCTTAATAAAGGATTTTGTGTGTGTGTGTGTGTTACTAGGCCATTCAGCCAGCCCCCTGAGAGGCCACTGCTTAGAAGTGGTTTGAATCCAATCCTCTCCTTAATCCTAATTGTCATGTGGGCATTGTGACCAACATTACTAAAAACACTAACAGATATTACGATACACTAGCGTGCCATCTGTTATGAAAATTAGAAACTATTTTTAGATGCGTAAGATTCTTTTTGAAATTAAACAATTTATACTGCCCTTACTGCAATGGAAGGGCTCTTCCATTAATTTTTCCATTGCAGTAAGGGCAGTAGAAATTGTTCAATTTCAAAAAGAATCTTACGTGTCTAAAATAGTTTCTAATTTTTACTAACAGATATATAAACACAAGGTAATAGAACCAAACACAAGATAATAAGACCAAATCCAAATAAATAGTGTGTGACGTTTCAGCGTTGTTACCATCTTCAGACAAAAGTGCTGAACGAGAGAAAATATCACAGCATGGTTTAAATAGTTATTGTTATCAAGTTGATGGTAACAATGCTGTTACTGAAACATCACACACTATTTATTTATTTGGATTTGGTTTTATTACCTTGTGTTTATAATCTATAATTCAAATTGATAATAGATATACAGTAGAACTACCACCCTGTAAAGGACAATACCTAATTACAGAGCCAAAGTGTTCTTTAGGGAAAAGTGTCCTCTTACTGGAGAGTTGTAAAATTGTAAAAATGGTAATTTTGCAAATGAAAATTGACCTTTGTAGAGAGGTGTCCACTAGTGGGGTGGCCACTAAGGTACTATTACTTTTTTCCCTGTATGTATCCTACATTTCTGCTTGGAGAATCTGTATAAGACTGAAAGGTCTTAATAAAGCTTTTTTTGTTGTTATTTACTTACTTGGAATACTTAGTGTACTAGTAAATAAAACTGTATAAATAAAATTGTGTTACAGCATGGGAAGATTGCTACAAATATGATGGGTGCTTATCGTCTAAGACCATGTCTAGAAATCTGCTACAAGTGTAGCTACAAATATGATGGGTGCTTATCGTCTAAGACCATGTCTAGAAATCTGCTACAAGTGTAGCTACAAATATGATGGGTGCTTATCGTCTTAGACCATGTCTAGAAATCTGCTACAAGTGTAGCTACAAATATGATGGGTGCTTATCGTCTAAGACCATGTCTAGAAATCTGCTACAAGTGTAGCTACAAATATGATGGGAGCTTATCGTCTAAGACCATGTCTAGAAATCTGCTACAAGTGTAGCTACAAATATGATGGGTGCTTATCGTCTTAGACCATGTCTAGAAATCTGACACAGTGTAGCTACAAGTATGATGGGTGCTTATCGTCTTAGACCATGTCTAGAAATCTGCTACAAGTGTAGCTACAAGTATGATGGGTGCTTATCGTCTTAGATCATGTCTAGAAATCTGCTACAAGTGTAGAATATATATATGTGTGTATGATATCTATCTTGCAACTCTCCAGCAATGTATTTTGTGTGAACAACTTGGGATAATAGAAGTTATTTACAACTCCGCCTTTGCCGGTCCCAAGCCCGGATGAAAAAGGAGGAGGGGGAGCAGTAACAAGCTCACTAAAAAACCTGGGCTCAGCTGGCCCAGCTAATAGTACCCTGTAAGGGCTCCTAATCCAGGGATACAGGATGAGCAGCGTTTGTACTCCATGTTATGAGCGGCTGCACATGGCGTCTGTTCCTCATGTCAGAGGCGGCCATTTCTTTCGGAGCTAAGTCGGCCTGCCACTGAGTAGTGCTCCCAGTCTTAATGACAAAGGCAGACACATTCTACTTCACCCAGTCATGATGGTTGTCAAGCTTGATACACTAATATGATTGAGTGGAAAGTGGAGAAGAAGACAAATCAATAATGCACCATCAATATATAATGAATGAAGAGATTAAGACATGAATGTTTCTTTTCACAAATAAATCAAACTTCTACTGTCCTTACTGCGATGAAAAAATATTGGGAGGGCTTGGCTGATCAGTGGTGAACCCTCCCAGCGGTTTCGTCAATTTAATCTACCAGACACCACTTCTTTAGAGCTCTAATACTGTATTGGATCATTCCACTTTTATATGTTACAATGAAGGGTGGAATCTTAGAAATGGTGTTTAAGCAAACTATGGACATAAGCTTTTAGGAAAGCTTTTAACCCACTTCAAAACCAAATACAGTAGAACCTCCATGAGAAGACATTCCTTCTAGAGGATACCTCTCTACAATGAATTTTTCATCACTAAAATTATCTTTTTTACTATTTATCAGCTCTACGGTAAGAGGGCAGCTCTCGCTATAGGACACTTCGACTCTACAACTAGGTGTTCTACTGTATCAACATTAAATTTAAAAAAGAATAATAATGTTTCTCATTTTTTTGATCATTTTTAGCAAAAATAAATGTGTTATTTAAAGTGAATATAGGTGTAAAAACTAAAATAGGTAATCACAAGGTAATAAGACCAAATCCAAATAAATAAATAGTGTGTTAATAATCTATAATCCAAATTGTGCCTTATCAATTAAAATAGGTAATAAAATATGATATGGTATACAATTTGGATTATAGATTAGAAAAAACACAAGGTAATATAAATTAATAACCCTTTCTTTAAAATTGTTCAATATAGCTCTTTGTGAATTATATGTGTGTTAGATGTTGAAAAAAATATCTAAATAATTATTTGAATACAAGTCACAATACAAAAAAATGGCGTTAACATTGCCATACTATATAAAAATTGCTAAACTAAAATTTTAAAAAAGTTGAAAGAAAATAGTAAGTGTGAATTGTGATAATCAAGTATTATACAATATTTAAAATACACAAATCAGCACACTAAATATGGCTGCCTCAATATAAGCACAAATTATTGGTGAAAATTATTTGGCATTTAAATTCTATGTATATATTTAGCAATTATATAATGTAGAGTATTTTATCGTTTTTTGGCTAAGCTGACAAAATGTTGATAAGCTAAAATAATTTGAAACTATTTACCTTATTTAAAAAACTTATCATATTACAGTTAATGTAGTTAGCTGTCAATAATAAATGGAATTGAGAATGTATCTTGTAAAATCAAACGATCTTTGAAGTACGGTATTTACAAGGCGATGATAAATATAAACAAAAGACCAGACGAGAGAAAAGGCGTGGCATGGTTAAATATAAAAAAAAAAAAAAGATTACACTAATCTACTTATTAATTAAAAATATAAAAATTAATAAATAATATGTTCAGAAAAGCTTATAGGTGGCATGGACATAACGAGTTCAAAAGTTTGAAAGAAACAAAACTTACTTGTCAACTCGCTTGAGTGGAACCGAGGTGGCGTCCCGTGCTCTTTGTCCACCGACTAGTTCTTAGTCATTCAATAATCAATCGAATTGATAGGCGACGATGGGAAGAAGTAGATGCCGGTGTCGATGTTCAGGTTGGACTGAGTTAAAAATTTGTTTAATTCCACGGGAGTAAAAAAATGAGGATTATGCCAAATTCAAAGTGGGGGTAGGTCAGCCGACTAGCGTTGTGAATGAATAGAGCCGCACTCTGATTGGCTGGAGTAAGTGAATGGCTGTAACGTCACAGCCTATCATATTGCATCCCGACTAACCGGTTTTTAACGTGTACGCAGCGCCTCCGGGGCATGTGAACAAGTGTGCCGGTGGTTTTTGAAGGACCTTTGGGAGTTTTTGGAGAGCCATGTTTGATTTTTTTGTTGTTATTTTGTTTCCTTCAGATGATACATTGTGACATGAAACAACTCAGATTTGGTTGTACCTATTAAAAAGTATAATTCCACTTCTAATACCGGATGTAAAAGCTATTTGATAGTCTTATGTCCATTTATTTTTAACGGGTGCGTTAACCTTTGTGTGTGCGGCGACCGGAAAGGGTTCGGCAACGTTGGCACGAGTGATCTGCGACTTGTTGGCCTTGAGGGTAATTTATGATGAGATTTCCTCAAAGAAAAGATAATTCTATGATAGCTAGGCCTAACCTACTAGAGTACAGTTATCATAACAGCACGTGTAGCGAATTCTACGATTCTATATATAAATATGATTTAGGTGATAATAATCTAGTCGAGTTGGTTAAATTTCAACAGTTGGTGGACAAATTGAACATATCTATAATGTTCCTCAACATTCAATAGTTACAGAACCCTTTAGATTCCCTATGGCAAGAACCCACTGTACTGGTAAAACATCATAGAGCAGCTAATCACTAATTTGGTACTGGTTTTATCGCAAATCAACAGATCAAATTTCCCTAATTATTTCCTCTATTTGAAACTCAACAAGTTTTCTGGAAGGAATTCCTCTCTTCAGGCCAATATATATTGGTAAAGTAAGGCGAAATAAAATAGATAAAATCAAGATAATAAAACAATTAAGACGTTTTACTTGATTTTAGATTGTATGTCTTGATTTTATATATTTTATTTTCTTTTATTTTGTATCGTGTGTGTGTGTGTATTTTGGCCTGAAGAAAGATATTCTTTCCTGGAAACTCACAGAGTGTTTTAAATAAAAATAATTATTGGAAACTATCATGTCTGGTTGATTTTGACTGTGTAGTGTAATTATACATTCAAATGCCATATCTCTATCGATATAAATTACGTATTTATTATTTCTGTAGAAACAATATTCGATAATATGCATCATAAGAAACATATGGAAAAATGAATAATGATACATAATTTATTGTAAAAACAAAATAGGCATACCGCTCACATGAACTTTTAATATCATAAGTTTTTAATATCAACACCTGACCTTTTTTACTATTTTTATAAATAATATTTTCACATAATTTACTGTAGAGTGTGGTAACTTTTGCCTTATTCAAAATTGAAGAATAGTATGGTAGTATCTACCTGAACTTATTGAAGAACACAATTGACCAAATTAACACAACATATACAGGAAAAAAGAGTCATAAAGTCAATATTAAACAAAATTTCTAAATAACCTAAGACTATGATCTTGAAGGTAAAAATAATATTATAATAAAATAATATAAATAAATAAAATATAGATAATACTATTTATAAAGTTTATGTACAATTTATATGCCTGCAGGAATGGAAATCTAATGCTGCACATGACTAGTACAGAGCAGAAAGGACAAGCACCGGTTCTGTCCTCCCAAGAGAACAACAGTCTTTGATTTCCAGACTTAAGTCTGGTCATCTACGGACAATGACTTTCCAGAATGGTTGCAAGGTTTTCCCACTATGTACTAAGTGCAATTCTCAACCTGCAACCCCAAAACACATTATTGACTGTATTGACTCATCCATTGATGAGCTCTACTCTTCCCCGGCAAACACCATCAAAAGTCTCAAGGTTTACAAACTTGATACCCTAATATAATTGAGTAGAGATAAGAAAGAAGAAGATGTACAATTTATATCTAGCCTTATTTTATCGATGTAATTTTTATTCTGTAAATATTGACTAAGAAGTCAATAAAGATGTTTTAATTGTCAAAAAGAATTTATACCTAGCCATTAAAAGGTTGAAATTCTCATTTAAAAAAACAAAACATTTTATTTGACTGGGTTGACTGGGTCGAGCAGTCATAATGGCGGAGAGAGAGGGACCCAATGTAACTTGAGATCTGCTCCAGATGTTCTGTGCGACACCAGACGACCTCCTCCACCTCTTAGGGGGGGGGGGATTCCATTTTTAGACATTATATATACAATATATTTTTATATAAAAAAGCATATAATGGATTTTTTTAAATGAATTTATTTACCAATATTTCAGTTGGCTGAACTTCAGTTTTTATTAAGGTATAACTACATATTGGGGTGGTGCTTATATTTCCTATGTCTAGATGTCCACTATTCTCTATCTTTGATATGACGGTGGAGCCTTCCTCACTAATAAATCATTGTAAATATTCCCATTATTCTTCATTAAATTGTAAAACCTAATTGACAAGATGTCAACAAAAAGTATTTCAATCTCTATCTTTGTTATGGTAGTTGTGAAACTTTAGTGAAAAGTGGGTAGAATTCATATACTGAGTAATTGCCTGCGTTTCCTGTTGATGGGAAGATATGAGGCATACAAAAAATAAGAATACGACTTTGCTTCTTTGTCTGTTAACATTTATCTGGGCTTAGTAGGACAGCTTTGATGTCTAGGGTGGCCCTACAAGGAGTACACGACTCCAGACATACTGTCTTGCCCAGGGTCATCTTCCCATCACGCTGAGGCCGTTAACAGGACTTGGGGAAGACAACTACATAGTTATTTTGTATAAACAAACTTAGCGCCACATAACTCAATAGATTATTATTAAAAAATAATTTTGCCTAGATACAATAAGAGGAAATGATATATGAATGTATAATTATACACTGGCCACAAAAAAATTGCATCACCTAGAAATATTTGTGTAATTTATTCTTGAAAATTGCTGAGGTATATAATGGTTATGTGAAAAATAAATTGATTGAAATTTGAAAAAACAAGGGATGTGAATTTATTGAGATAGGAAGCTTTTATTAATATTTGGTGTGTTCTCCTTTGGCACGTATGTAGGGGCGGCTGCAGGCGTGTTACAATATATTTATAATTCAAGAATTAATTACTAAATCACATTAAATTTAGCTAGTAATTTTATTATCGTTTTTATACGGAAACAAATTTGTTCTTCGTCTACAACAATAACATGAGAATTGATTATGATAATATTTTTTAGAATTAAGCTGTTGTTTTTATTTTGGTATTTATAATTATTGATTTAAAATAATAAGAAATAAAATTATATGAAATAAAATAATATGATTTAAAATTATAAGAAATAAATTGATATGATTCCCTACACGTATACAAGCAGCTACGCGGTGAGGCATACTGGTCATACAGTTATATTTCTGGCTTCTTGTGAGATGCTTTGGTCAAATATTAAATGATGATAATCACTTTAGCTTCTTTATTTTTCTCACTTTTATATACTAGTGAAAAATATTCTAAATAAACTAGAAATAGTTTATAATATTTTAAATAATTTAAAATATTTTTAAAGATGAAGCAAAATTTTAGTTTAGGCATTTAATAGTCTGTCAATGGTCAAAATTGATTTGGAAATTTTAAAAAATCTGATGTAACAGAAAAAAAAAATTAAAAGATTGTTTTATTATCAGTTTACCTAAATGTATATTCTAAAATACACTAATGGACAAAACTTTAGGAATTTTCATATTTTATCTTTTTTTAAAAAAGAAGACAGAGTCAGTTTAGTTCACAATTGGTTATCTGATGTGTATTCAATAAAGGCTACTGTGTACCAAATATCTTTCATAGTTATTGTCTGAATCCCGATATACATGCTGAAAGATATAAATTCCTTAAGTTTTCTCCATGAGTGTATTTTTGATAGCAGTATATTTGTTGTTGTTTTTTTCTCATATTGTAATTTATATCTTTTAGCATGCATATTGGGATTAAGATAATAACTCTGAAAGATATTTGATGCACAGTACATTTGTTGTTGTTGTTTCTAATATTGTAATTTGTCCAGGCCGGTGTGTATCATAAGAGTAGGACAGAGGGGACACTGAGGTTCTCCAGGGTTGATTTGCATAAGGTTCCAGCCATTCCACAGGATACAGGCAGCGATAGAAGGCTCTGGAGTCGACGAGACATCGTCTGCTTCTTCTCCAACCTACGTATCCTCTTTCACCATAAGCATTCTTCTGTCAAACACAACACACACCAGATGTAGTCCATATTTGGGTTGCGTGTTAAGAGCCAGTGTCTCACAGCCATATATTAACTAAGCCAGGGGTAGACAAACTATTGAGTCGAAAGAGTCAAAAATTACAATTTACAAAATTTCAAAGTTTTTAGAGAGACACAAATTTTTTTCTTGCCAAAAATAAATAGTACTCACATAAATAATACTTTAGATAATAAAAAGGCATATATTGGATTTAATAAAAGATTTATTTTGCCAATATTTCGGCTGGCTGAACGCCAACCTTTATCGAGGCATTACATCTTTGTATACACAAACTCAGCGCCGCATAGTGTTATAATATCACAGTTGAAAACATTTTAGAATACAAAGTAGGTGGGAGAAATTTATGCAAGAAAAAATATTCAAAAATTACAATCAGAATAAGTTAAATATCTTAAAATATTACAGGAAAAATAATGAGGTCTATCTTATAACACTATGCGGCGCTGAGTTTGTGTATACAAAGATGTAATGCCTCGATAAAGGTTGGCGTTCGGCCAGCCGAAATATTGGCAAAATAAATCTTTTATTAAATCCAATATATGCCTTTTTATTATCTAATGAATTAAATATGGATTGCTCTATTTTCAAAACAAAATAAATAATACTTGTATGGCCAGTTTTTAGCCTTAAAATACAGCTTGCTGCCTGTCGGTTAATCCCACATTCCAGGATAGCTTTGGTTTAGATACCAATGATGGAATGTTGATTTATCTATTTTTGCTTGAATGTTTATTTTTGTAGGCATTTGAAGGAGTCGAAATCAAAGTCTGAATTAGGTATTGCTGTTAATTTAGTATTCGCATCTGCTGTGTCGTTGCCCTTCAGTCCTATGTGGGATGGGATGCAGTGAAGAGTGAATGCTATTCATTTTCAAAGTTATCACAATCTACAATATAAGGATATATGTTCTCTTCATTACTTCCTCAATTATATAAGGTTATCCCAAAAGTTCGTCCCAAACACTTGCAAAAAAATTGAAATACTAATATTATTCGCCGTTATGTATAATGTATTTGTATTATGTATAAAGTAATTGTATTATGTATTATTATGTATTCGCCGTAATAATATTATTCGCCGTTATGTATAATGTCTTTGTATTATGTATAAAGTTTTTTTTTTGCTTATCCCTAGTACACGTGGTATAGGCCATGATAATCATGGTAGGTAGTTAGCGACTGCTTTTACTGTAAGTGCACCACATGTCTACACATGTGAAAGCAGTTCGACTTTGCACTTACAAATGTGCCAGAACCCCGTTTGGTTACTTGCACTCGCTGGTGGGGTTGGACTTTTGCAAGAATCGGGGGGCCATTGGAGCATTTTTTTTTTTAACAGAAAAAAGTGTCCAATGCGGGTTCGAACCCGGGTCGTAGTGGTCGTAAACCAAACGGTTTAACCAGCCTTCCACCGACCATGTATAAAGTAATTATATTATGTATTATTATGTATTCGCCGTAATAATATTATTCGCCAAGTAATAAGAAAACAACGTTAAAAAAAAACACGAACTTTTGGGACAACCTTATAATTTATTAAAATTTTACACAAATAAATAATTTATATTGACTTTACAAAGGTGCGTGTTGGATTGTCAATCTCCATTATTTTATCGTATAGTGTTTGCCATCAGATTATATCTGGCAAGAATAACTTTGAGTTTTTCTTAAAAAAAAAAAAAAAAAGCTTCCAGTTTAACAACCAAAGTTTTACCTAACTACAGGTGTCGCGATCAGTGGCGCTGTGCCCTGGCTCTACTTGCCTAGACGCCCAAAGTCTCCGTCTAGTGTCCCGGGCACCGACCTATCTCAAACTGTAAGGAAATCTTCAACCTGGGCTCAGCTGGCCCGGCTGATAGTACCCTATAAGGGCTCTTAATTCAGGGATACAGGATGAGCAGTGTTTGTACTCCATGTTAGGAGCTGCTGCACATGGCGTCTGTTCCTCATGTCAGAGATAGCCATTTCTTTTGGAGCTAAGTCGGCCTACCACTGAGTAGTGCTCCTAGTCTTAATGACAAAGGCAGACGCATTTTACTTTACCCAATAATGATTAGATAAGAAAGAAGAAGGAAATCTTCAAGTTAAACGTTGTCTCCAGCAGGTATCTCCGGCGTTCTACCAAGCATCAATCAATAAAGACGCGAGGCTAACCAGAAACCGAACGTTATTACTTCTCACGACTATATATTGCTTTATAATTTTTATATTTTTGAATTGGTTTAACTATTTACATATATAAAAAAGAAAATCTATACAGATAAGCAAAAAAAATTAACTCATGCCCAGCAATGACCAGAGCCTTGCAGAATATTGACATGGATCCAGAAAAGCAGCTTTACACACACCAAGTGGGAGAATATTGTGACTGCTGTGTTAAAGATGTATGGAGACATCTGAGGCTCTTCATTGGACACGACAACAACAACAATACAGTATACACACCCAAGATAGAGAACGACTATTGTGATAGAGATGTATGGAGACATCTGAGGCTCTTCATTGGACACGACAACAACAACAATACAGTATACACACCCAAGATAGAGAACGACTGCTGTGATAGAGATGCATGGAGACATCTGAGGCTCTTCATTGGACACGACAACAACAACAATACAGTATACACACCCAAGATAGAGAACAACTGCTGTGATAGAGATGCATGGAGACATCTGAGGCTCTTCATTGGACACGACAACAACAACAATACAGTATACACACCCAAGATAGAGAACAACTGCTGTGATAGAGATGCACGGAGACATCTGAGGCTCTTCATTGGACACGACAACAACAACAATACAGTATACACACCCAAGATAGAGAACATTGCTGCTGTGATAGAGATGCATGGAGACATCTGAGGCTCTTCATTGGACACGACAACAACAAAGAAAATTAACATATACAATTCAGACAGCAGGGAATATAGTTGTATGAAATGATATACTATTTATATATATATAATGTATAAAAATGCTATGGGGTAAGGGGAAATATCCCAAGTCACGAAACCTTACTAAAATTACAGAGAGGACGATAGCGATTCTAACAGGAAGCAGTACTTCCATTGTTTCTCGATCCATCAAAAAAATATTATCAACCATCCTAAAAAATTTAACAAGGAAAATACTCTTATGGACAAAACTTTAGGAAGTTGTACCTTTTAGCATGTATATCGGTATACAGACAATAACTCTGAAAGATATTACAGTGACCTTTATTGAAGACACACGAGATAACCAAGTGTGTATACACTCATGGACAAAACTTAAGGAAGTTGTACCTTTTAGCATGTATATCGGTATACAGACAATAACTCTGAAAGATATTACAGTGACCTTTATTGAAGACACACGAGATAACCAAGTGTAAACAAAATTGCTTTTGTCTCCTTCGGAAAAAAAAACAAACAAAAAACAGACAACTGGAAACATCAAAGACTTTCCACTTCCTAAAGTTTTGTCCATTAGAGAGTGTATACAGTAACTAGAGGAATGACCCGTTCTACGATGTGTATGTGAGATTATGAGCCCTTACAATTTATTAGATCTCTACTTATGTAAATTGCTGCAAAATTGATTAGAAAAATATTATGTTTCACTACATTCATATATATATTTTTAATTAAAAAGGCATATATTGGATCAAAATATTATTTATTTTACCAATATTTCAGTTGGCTGAACGCCAACCTTTATCAAGGTGTTATAACATTTTAAAGTGTGTCTATAACATTATAACACCTTGATAAAGGTTGGCGTTCAGCCAACTGAAATATTTGTAAAATAAATAATATTTTGATCCAATATATGCCTTTTTAATTAAAGATTTATTTATGGATTTCTCTATTTTCAAAACATTCATATATGTTAAGCACTGTCATGCAAAATCCAAATTTTTATTTAAAATCGATATAAAAACGCTTTATCTAAATATATTTATATAAATTTATGACCATTTCAGTTTTTATTTCTACTTGCTTAATAGCGATGACAATGCAATTATTTAGAACTCTTCGTTTCATTGCGTCACATAGAAAAAAAACAATTTATTCATTTATCATCAAATCAGACGCGATATCCCCATAAAGGATGCTTGCGTCAAGCAACAACACCAAAATCAGAGAACTATTTCACAAAAACAATTGAAACCAATAAAAAACAACAAATAAACCAATGAAACAAATACAAATCTATACATAGTTAGCTATTAAGGTTTTTTTTTTAACCAAGAGAGAAAATCATAGATATACACCTATCCCCCGATTTACACGGTACTTGTTTTACACGTTTTCGCTTTTACACGGTTTTCCAAATAAGTTTTTTTGTTTTTATCGCACTATACTAAATGCTACTGTGATTGAACACATGCGCTGTGTACACATTCACGAGGAATCCCGAGCTTATGTGCTGACTACATATTTTAACCTGTCAATGCATTTTATTTTTATTTCTGTGTGTACACCTATCCCCCGATTTACACGTTTTTCTCAGGAACGTATCTACCGTGTAAATCGGGGGATAGATGTATTTACAAAATTTCCTAAATTTTAAGTACGAGTTCTTACTGTTTATAAACATAAAGAGATCCTTGTATTCAATGTCTTTCCGCTTTCTGTAGTTCTGGAAGATTGGACATTAAATAAGCAGGTGACAATGATAAATTTAACTTATTATCTCTAATCATTATATATAGGTAGATATTCGTTTTGAAAATAGAGCAATCCATAAATAAATCTTTAATTAAAAAGGCATATATTGGATCAAAATATCATTTATTTTTAACAATATTTCAGTTGGCTGAACGCCAACCTTTATCAAGGTGTTATAATTTTGTCCATAATATAAATATATTTATCAAATTTTTCTCTCCATTGAATATAACAAAATATTTTTAAAACTTAATTCTGTTGACGTTATGTGGCGCTGAGTTTGTTGTTGAGACACTTTAAAATGTTATAACACCTTGATAAAGGTTGGCGTTCAGTCAACTGAAATATTGGTAAAATAAATGATATTTTGATCCAATATATTCCTTTTTAATTAAAGGTAGATATCTGTGAGTGTTCTCTGCTGCAAGCCGATAGGCAGATGTACAGACTTCGGTAGCCTACTATCCAATGGTGGTACCAGCCGATAGGTTTGTTCCTGGAGTTAGGACACGTGAACGAGCTGATCCAATTAAGGGCAACCTTGTATGAGGCTAATCAACGCACTTAATTGCTTAGTCGGTCTCTGAGAGCGCCCAAGAAGGTACTGCGTATCAAATGATCAGATGCTAGACCGTTGGTTTTTTATTATTACAGAAGCACGAAGTCTATCAGACTATTGTGCTATATTAGAATTATTTACATATATATATTTAATTATTTACACGATGAATTGCTAAAGTTTTCATAAAGTTGAGAATATACAGAAAGATGATTTAGCATTGTGTCAATTTGGTTAGTCAGAGGGCAAGCCAACAAAAGATGCTCTGGTGTTTCAACATCTAGACATTTTAACATCTTTTATTTCCAGACTTAAGTCTGGTCATCTACGGACAATGACTTTCCAGAATGGTTGCAGGGTTTTCCCACTATGTACTAAGTGCAATTCTCAGCCTGCAACCTCAAGACATATTATTGACTGTATTGACTCATCCATTGATGAGCTCTACTCTTCCCCGGCAGACACCATAAAAAATCTCAAGCTTTACAAGCTTGATACCTTAGTGTGATTGAGTGGAGATAAGAAAGAAGAAGAACATCTAGACAGCATTCACATGTTGGATCTTGGTTGGCCGTTGGTTGAATCCAATCTCCATTCTTATAGTCAACACGTTGTTGTTATTTTTTACTCCCCGGAGGGATATCTGTTTGTACTTAATAAAACATAAGAACTCTTATATAAATTAAGAACAAATATAGAAAAATGCAAAAACGAAATAAAAAACATGTACCTAGTAAAAAAAGGATAACAGCCCACCTCAGAAGTGGGAACACTTCGGATTTAAGACCCGTTCGGCGTTCTCATGAAAGTTATACTGTATTGAACTATGAAACCAGATTCTCTGTAAAGTTGACAACTCCGCTTGTACTGTGGTTGGACAGATATCCTGAGATGGTGAGGAAGGCTTGTCATGAGCTTGTAACTCAGTTTTGTCTCTTCTGCCTGGTCAGGACGGAAAATCTGTGTCAGGTCAGAAACCCAATCAGGTTTCCTAACCTGTCACCGAACACGACGATATCCGTTTAGGCCGTCCTCAAACTTTTACGTTCTGTTCTCTAGGTGTCAGGACAACATGTCATCTACAGGAACTAACAACAACAACAAGGCTTTTATTAGGGCCCATTGCCCTGTATGGATTCGCCATATAATAACAAATTATATAATAACATTTATATATATTTATAAATGTGTATGTAATTCTACTGTCCTCAAAGCTTATGTCCATAGTTCATCTAAAATACTCATTCCAAGAGTCTATCAACAGTATCACTATAAAAGGAAGTTCCAAAAATGCAATATAACAGCGGTATGGTAGATTAAACTGGCGAAACCGCTGGGAGGGTTCACCACTGATGAGCCAGGCCCTCCCATTAATTTTTCCATTGCAGTAAGGGCAGTAGAAATTGTTTATTTTCAAAAAAGAATCTGACGCCTTTAAAATAGTTTCGAATTTTTAAAATAGGTACTAATACAGTTAGAGACCACTCCAAGAAGAGAAATCAAATAAATAGAACAGAAAACATCACCAGCTCCATTCAAAAACGACAATTTACAGGATTTTTGTGTCAACTCCCCATTCCCATATAGGACCTATATTTATGACGCCAAGTCATATAGTGAAAGGAGAAATGATCCTTTCTTTTTTGGGCTCGAAAATCACACATTTTGGTTAGTAACCCGTAAAACAATATTCTTTCTCCTTCCTTTTGAAGAATACATCAAAATACACCTATCCCCCGATTTACACGGTTGATATGTTCCTGAGAAAAACGTGTAAATCGGGGGATAGGTGTACACAGAAATAAAAATAAAATGTATTGACAGGTTAAAATATGTAGTCAGCACATAAGCTCGGGATTCTTCGTGAGATGTGTACACAGCGCATGTGTTCAATTACAGTAGCATTTAATATAGTGCGATAAAAAAAACTTATTTGGAAAACCGTGTAAAAGCGAAAACGTGTAAAACAAGTACCGTGTAAATCGGGGGATAGGTGTAATTCAATTTGTTGATATTCTCTTTTCGCAGAAAAGTATACTCAGATAATCCTACAGTATTTGATTTAGCAAATTCAACAAATACATGATATCATCGGCCTTATGCTTGTTAGCAAGGGTCTTTTTTAAATCTGCATTCCCATATTGTCTTCGGTGGCTGGCCTAGGTCTGGAAATGGCAGCTTGAACGGACTTTAGCTCGTACCTCTGAAACTATAATTCAACACTTCAAATATGGGAGATTTTAAATCGGCTATAGTTTCAAAATTGATATGTATACACCTATCCCCCGATTCACACGGTAGATACGTTCCTGAGAAAAACGTGTAAATCGAAAATTAAAATTTTTTAAAAATTAGAAATACAGACACAGTGTGCGTGTGCAGCAAGTCAGCACATAAGCTCGGGATTCTTCGTGAGATGTGTACACAGCGCATGTGTTCAATCACAGTAGCATTTAGTATAGTGCGATACAAAAAAAAAAAACTTATTTGGAAAACCGTGTAAAAGCGAAAACGTGTAAAACAAGTACCGTGTAAATCGGGGGATAGGTATATTTAATAAAAATGTCTTTTTGCACATGAAAAAAATTCAAACAAATAATCTAACTCGTATATCATGTTGTTGGGGCATTTTTTTAATAGAGAGAGAAAGAAACTTTTACGCTTCTGGAATATCATCTGTTCACCAAATTGAAATCTATTCTGACTTGAGATCGGCTCTGACACTTCCCCAGGTAAAACATCTTTTGGTTCCCATTCGGCCGATTTCATTACTGCCTCCATAGGATGTTATGAAATCGAAGCCGCCCCTGTACTGATGAGGACCCTAGCCTGAAACCATGGTATACAACAACAACAACAACAAAAGCCTTTATTTAGGGCATTCCGCCCCATACAGGATTCGCCGTATTTACATGTCAACAAGAGGAGAGGGAAGAGGAAACATTTACAGCAAAATAAAGTTTGTCTCACATTCAGTTACCTATTTACAGATAGGTCATCCTCCAGTATCCTTTGCCCTGTATTCTTTCTCATGCGCCCAGCTTCTGTGCAGAACTTAAAGTATCTAACAATCAGTAATTCATCATCCAGAGCTGAAGAGAGAAGTTGACATATGCGATGGTATCTAAATTGACCAGAGTTAGGGCTTGGGAAAATTTCAGTACGTTTTTCTGTTAAGAGAGGGCATTGGAAGAAATAGTGAACCAAATTATCATCCATGAGATCCTTACAGAGTAAACAGTTCCGGCCATTTTCTTTCCAGAAGTCTTTTCTTTCTTCCCTGAAAAATTGCCATAAAACTCTATGTTGTGCAACTAGTCTTTTGTTGGAAAGCGAGATATTTAATCGTAGGTACTCCTCTGTCATGAATGATTCACTCAAAAAGAAACCATGGTGTATACAGGTTGTTGGCTTTTCGTCTGAAATTACCAAAACTGGTGTTTTTGGCTCTTTCTTTATCTGCATCTGTGCGTTCTGCACAGAGAATGTCTACAAAGAGATTTGCTTTGATGATTTTTTAAAAAAAGGAATAGGTACTTATCCTCTTATGAATTACCATCCTTTCATCAAATTATACAATGCATACTCAGATAGGTTTAAATTTTATAGATATTTACGCCATAGATACTTATAATTTTTATGAACTTTCATTTTGTAAGGGTATAAAATGGAGAAAATATATAGGAGTTAAAGCCGAAAACAGAATGTAATATACAAACTAATTTGAGAGACTGAAAAAAAGAAATAGTTCTGTGGAAAATTTTAGGACATATAGGAGGACAAAATACATATAAAACACTTAATTTCACCTCTCGCACGAAGAAGAAATTCTAAAACTCATAAATAAACACACACACACTTCGTTAGATAGTGCGTGGGAAAATCTAAAACTCCAAATAACCACTCAGAGACGATGCAGGGTGAATCTGATGTTTAGAAATGATCCTGCAAGATAAAAGACGACTGAAGGTTCAGAAACAGATGCTATTTGTTCTTGATTGGTTTTGTGTCAGAAAACAATATTTTAGATTCAAAATGTTTACGTATCTTATATGTATAGTTTGAGAAGCTTTAAAGTACTTAAGAATTTGATTAAATAATGTTCCTATATATACGTAAATACATAAAAAATATATTTAACTGTGTAGAGACAAAGATACAAATCCCCGCAGAGTTCACCAAAACTGTCAGATGGATGAGCGAGATATTGTGACATTGTTCACAATTTCGGAACTTCACCCATTGGAGGTGGAGGCCCCTGCGCCGAGATTTCTCCCAACAGATGTGGCTAATTGCCCCGCGCCCCAGATGGCAGCTAGCGTTCCCTGACTATCACAGGGATTGTTGGGATGTCTGGTGTACCAACTTTATATATATTTGATATCTCAGCGAGATTTTAAAGAATAAATGAGTGTTAGTGAAGCCAAGTTCTTAAATCAAGGTTCAGATTTAACGGTATTGTGCACCTCTACCACTTTATGGACTGACTAGCTTAATTGCAGAGTGTTCATTAGAAAGCCGGTGAGTCAGATTCAGACTGTTCACAGCGCCTCAACAATGTTATTCTCCCTTATCCCAAGATGGTAACACATATGATTCAAGGGTGTGCTGCTTCAAGACATTTCTTTCGTTGGATTCAGAAACTAGCAGGTGACCTGACGTGTTTGCTGTAACAGCTTTTTAGCTCTTAAGTACTTGTTACTCTTACTAGAGTATTTAAGTACTTGCTCTTACTTGTTAAGCACCCCACGAGTCATTTATTATTCCCGTAGCAAACAAAAATGGCAAAATAAATTAAGAAAGAGATCATTTATAAAAATATTGCACCGAATGATGAGAACACACTATGGAATTACAGAATAAGTAATGAAGATGTTCTAAAATGATCAAGGAGGGATATGGCCTACTGTGATTGAGAGGAAGACAGCCAACATGATTGGAAATCTTGTCCGACACACAGAGTGGATATTACTGAAGGGATGTATGGAAGGAAGACAGGAAGAGGAAGGCTGATAATGGAATTCCTGAACAATTTCTGTAGAAGTCCCTAAGATACCATCAAAAGTCTAGCTATAGAACTTAACATTTTGAGGACGGACGATTCTACAGTTGCATAGAAGGCAATAGAATCTGCTGGAACGGCGGACACACATGACATTTTACATTAGGTCAGCTGACATCCCCCCAAACCACTGATAGATAGAAGGTATGGAACAAGATCCTGGTGGACGTGAATTCGTGTCGGCCTCCCGCGATTTTATATTTAATTTTGAAAATCGAGGACGCGAATTCGTGTCCTTCGGGCTTGAGGCAAAATCGGCAAGGACGCGAATTCGCGTCCCTCGGGTCGAAAGTGTTAATTATGTTTTTGTGTGAATATACCATATATCGTTTCGAAAATAGAGCAATCCATAAATAAATCTTTAATTCAAAAGGCATATACGAGTATTGGATCAAAATATCATTTAATTTACCATCAAGGTGTTATAACATATTTAATGTGTGTCAACAACAAAAAAGTTTGTATATGTTATAACACCTTGATAAAGGCTGGCGTTTAGCCAACTGAAATATTGGTAAAATAAATGATATTTTGATCCAATATATGCCTTTTTAATTAAATGCCTTATATCATTAAATGTAATATTTCAATTTTAAACCTTCTCCCCCTTTTCAGAGTCCATGTGTTTAATCCACAATCAAGATTATATATAGTAATAAAGGCTTTTGTGTGTGTTTGTGTGACCAGCCATAGAAAGGAAGCTCCAAGAGGCCAGGAATACCTCTAGCCACCAACCTATAACTTGAGAAGAAATAGGCAGAGTAAATTGATATTTCAGAACTTCCAGTAGTCGGGCCTGGTGGAAAAAAAAGCGAAATTTTCAGTAAGAAACAACGAAATCTTTCTATTATCTAATTAACAAGAATAACACGCACAAATCAATTTTTAATTTAACATATTCCAGCCACATTGTAAAATGGAAGTTAAAATTATGAACAAAACTTAAGGAAGTTGTACCTTTTAAAATGTATATCGGGATTCAGAAAATACCTCTGAAAGATATCACAGTGACCTTTATTGAAGACTACACTAATGGACAAAACTTAAGGAAGTTGTACCTTTTAAATTGTATATTGGGATTCAGAAAATAACTCTGAAAGATATTACAGTGACCTTTATTGAAGACCACACTCATGGACAAAACTTAAGGAAGTTGTACCTTTTAACATGTATATCGGGATTCATACAATAACTATGAAAGATATTACAGAGACCTTTATTGAAGACTACACCCATGGACAAAACTTAAGGAAGTTGTACCTTTTAACATGTATATCGGGATTCAGAAAATAGCTTTGAAAGATATCACAGTGACCTTTATTGAACACATGCGAGATAACCAAGAAGTACAAATGTGATAATGTACAGGAATAAGGTACATAAATTATGAAAAAAGGCATCTGCTTATCGTGCAACTGAAAGTTGCCAAATCTTGCGCCATCTATCGGATGGGCCTGGGTCTTTGGGGGGGCATGGCCTAGACGATGACGCCTTGGCCATCCTGGCGTCTACCAAGACACACATCTATAGGTACTTCCTCGGTGTGGAACTGAGGAGTGAAGACCTTGTCTGGAGGAGGACTCTCTCAAGGTGGGGAAGCCTTCCTTGCTGAAGACATTTGTACACAACTATATATATTCCCCTACACTTTATATGCCCTTTTACTCTTTTATTTTTCCACCTTTATAAAATTTGATTAAAAGAATCAATAAAATTGTTTAAATTGTCTATTGGAATAGATATCAACTATTCTCGTTGATTTTTATTCCGATAGATGGCGGAAGCCATTAGCAACTTTCAGTTGCACGATAAAGAGATGCCTTTTTTTCATAATAAAATTGCCTCTGTCTCCTTAAAAATAATAATAATAATAAAAAAAAAAAAACAATTGACGAGCGGAGACATTAAAGATGCTCCAACTTCCTTAAGTTTTGTCCATGAGTGTATCTACCAACCGGTAGGTATTCAGTTGAAGAACAAATTAGACATCTCTACAAGGGATTAGAAAAAACTGGACTCGGGTATATGATTAGATGACGGCCAGCTTACAAATCAATCAACCAGATCCTGATAACTCCCCGGACATTTCTGTATCACAGGAAGTGAGCACATTTCTCTCTCCAGTCATCTAGCTCAACATCCATTATATCTATAATATAGCAACAACATAATATACTTTTATTAAGACATTTCGTCTTACATCGACTCTATCGGAGTCCATGAAAGAGAAAAAAAGCAAACAAGAATAGACAGTATCACACATACCAGGTCTATTAGTATGAAACGCGAAAATTTTCAGTGAATTCAAAAGTTCACCAATTCCATACAACAAAATATTTTTTATTCAAAGTAATTGCCCTGATTAGCTATACACTCGGACCACCTTTCAGGCAATTTTAGAATTCCTTGTCTGAAAAATTATATTCCTTTTGAGTCGAACCAGTCAACAAGCCATTTTCGGAGTATGTCTGAGTTCGAAAATTCCTTGTTTTTTAGGGCGTGTCCTAATGGTACATACAGCATTATTAAGAACCTGCTTTTCACATGTGTAGACATGTGGTGCACTTACAGTAAAAGCAGTCGCCTTCTACCCACCATGATTATCATGGCCTGTACCACGTATACTAGGGATAAGCAAAAAAAAAAAAATTAAGAACACCGGTCTTATACAGATTCACCGCAGGAAGGAAGCATAGATTATACTCCAGGCAGCACAGAACCCAACAACAGCCTCCAGGTCCGACACATGTCCAGTGGCCACAGATAGAAAGTGTCTCGGATATACAGAATTATTAAGACCACCGGTCTTATATAGATTCACCACAGGAAGGAAGCATAGATAGAGCTCCTATACTCCAGGCAGCACAGAACCCAACAACAGCCTCCAGGTCTGACACATGTCCAGTGGCCACAGATAGACAGTATCACACACATACAGCTTTATTAAGACAACCAGTCTTATACAGATTCACCGCAGGAAGGAAGCATAGATGGAGATCCTGTATTCCAGGCAGCACAGAACCCAACAACAGCCTCCAGGTCCGACACATGTCCAGTGGCCACAGATAGACAGTATCACACACATACAGCTTTATTAAGACAACAGGTCTTATACAGATTCACCGCAGGAAGGAAGCATAGATAGAGTTCCTATACTCCAAGCAGCACAGAACCCAACAACCGCCTCCAGGTCTGACACATGTCCAGTGGCTACAGAAAGTGCCAACAAGAAAACAAGTAATCAGTTATATACAGTCTTAGTGGAGGAACAAAACAACCACTGCGTGTCTTCTGGTCTTCTTTTTCATTTTATAACAATATTCTCAGTTTTTCTGTCCAACTCTAGAACTGGAAGTAGACAAAGCTCTCATCAGCTATTGAATCAAAAATAAGCTTGTAAATCTTTGACTTGTTACGGTGATAGACATGTAAAACTGTAAATTTTTATATTTATCCCATGAAGCCGCGAACAATGAAGGATACTTTGGGATATCTTGAACGTTTTTCTGCCCAACTGTAGAAATGGTAGTACAACTAGACAAAGCCCTCATCGATAAACTAATCAGAGAAAAATTTATAAATTTTTGACTTATAATATAATACACTGCGGCTTGTGATTGTAAAACAACACTTGAAGTTACACCGCATGAGTTTCTTTTCAATGAACAATCAAAATTTATTTCAAGGTGAAATATTGACTATTTCTAACCTTTTTGGATGAGGTATGAAAGGGTGAATTATGAAGAGTAATGATGAACGGAAAAATAAAAGTGTCCAGGGATGGGAATCGAACCCACAATTTTTAAAATTTTTGACTTGTTACAATAATAGACATGTGAAACCAAAATTTTTTGTCTTTATCCCATGAAGCCGGGAACAATGAAAGATACCGTGGGATATCTTGAACCCTTTTCTACCCAATTTTACAACAGATACTACAGAGACAAATATTTCATCGGTCAACGATTCGGAAAAAGTTTGTTACAGTGATAGACATTTTGAAAATAGAACATTCCATATTTAATTCATTTGATAATAAAAAGGCATATATTGGATTTAATAAAAGATTTATTTTGCCAATATTTCGGCTGGCTGAACGCCAACCTTTATCGAGGCATTACATTTTTGTATACACAAACTCAGCGCCGCATAGTGTTATAAGATAGACCTCATTATTTTTCCTGTAATATTTTAAGATATTTAACTTATTCTGATTGTAATTTTTGAATATTTTTTCATGCACAAATTTCCCCCACCTACTTTGTATTTTAAAATGTTTTCAACTGTGATATTATAACACTATGTGGCGCTGAGTTTGTGTATACAAAGATGTAATGCCTCGATAAAGGTTGGCGTTCAGCCAGCCGAAATATTGGCAAAATAAATCTTTTATTAAATCCAATATATGCCTTTTTATTATCTAGTGATAGACATGGGAATATGCTAATTTTTGTCTTTATCCCATGAAGCCGGGTACAATGAAAGATACTGTAGGATATCTTGAACGTTTTTCTGCCTAACTAGAACCGATAGTACATGTAGGTAAATATTTCATCGGCCAACGACTCAGAGAAAATTTTGTAAATTTTTGACTTGTTACAATGATAAAGACTACTAATTTTTGTTTTTACAAGAAACCAGGAACAATGAAGAATACAATTGGATGTCCTATCTTGGATTTAATCTCTGCATAACTCATATTCAAACAACAGTCTTTATTCCAATATCCTGAACAGATTTTCGTGTTAATTAGACAGAGTATCTCGTGTTTGTCGTGGATCCTTTTCATTTGAAAGGGAAGTGTCTTGCAGAATTCAAATCTGAGATGGTTATAGTACATATGTGAGGGGTGAATATGGAATGTTCCAGGAAAATATCTCGTTCATTGTAAATTTTTGACTTGTTACAATGATAGGAGACTACTAATTTCTGTTTTTCTATCAGAAGCCAGGAATAATGAAGAATACAATAAGATGCCCTTTCTTGGATTTAATCTCTGCATAACTCACATTCAAACAACAGTCTTTTTTCCAATATTCTGAAGAGATTTTCGTGTTAATTAGACAGAGTATCGTATTTGTCGTGCAAGGATCATTTTCATTTGAAAGGGAAGCGTCTTAAAGAATTCAAATCTGATATGCTTCTAGCAAATATGTGACGGGTGAAGACGGGATGTTCCGAAAAATACCTCAATGATTGTAATTTTTTTTCTTATCCTTTTATTAGCCTAAATTAGACAAGATCTTGTAGGTCGTGCTCATAAAGAAGTTCAAGAACTCTTCTTGGTTCTCTGTACAGGGATCCTTTGTCCTTTCCAATACAATTTAGTATATGTTGGGGAGTGGCCTCTTCGGTTTTGCACCTAGTGCACATGGTGAAGCTTTTGGCTTATGCACGACTCCGTATAGGTTATATGTCAGTTACGTTTATAAAATTTTGACTTGTTACAGTGATAGACAATGTGAAACTCCGAATTTTTGTCTTTCTCCCAGAATCAAGGAACAAAGAATAGTATAATGAGATACTCTATCTTGGATTTAATCTCTGAATAACTCATATTTTAAGCAAAAGCCTTTCTTCCAATATTCTGAACGGCTTTTAGGGAAAATAGCTAGAGTTTCCTTTGTTATGTAAGAATCCTTTTCATTAGAGCCAGAGGTCTTCAATCATAATTAGTGTGTTATAGCGGGGCTATAATGTGAGAAGATATTAATATCTTCACTTAATATCTTTCTGAATTGATTGTTCTATTGTATATCTATATTGGAATTTAATGAAATGATGATAATCACGATCGATAACTCTTCTCTTTGTTTTAACACATTCCTTATAAAGGTGAAAGATACTTTCAATATCATCTAAATTACAATCAAATTACAGTGTATATGGATTTCTCTATTTGTGGAACGATTAATAGATATGAACTAAAGTACTTTATTTAATTTCAAATCTTATTGTATTGGGGTTTTAATAATGTAAAATATTTTCTCCCGTAGAAGGTGATTTAATGGTTGATTTTAAGATTTATAACACATTTATAATTTATATTTTTTTATTCAATTAAGATTAAAATTACATAAGCATAACATTTAAATATATATCCTGCCTAACAATTCTCTATACTAACTATATAACATTAAGCGATCTATTTACAGTTTGTTTTGGTCACTGGTCCAATATTTTTATTTTCATAGACCAAATTATAAGATTAATTCACAGATGAAAAATATGCAAAACAACTGAACAAATATATACATCAATTTAATATTTATTTAAAACAAATGAACAACTATATACATCAGAAGGGTTTTCTTTCCCGAAAGCTTGAGAGATTTTTAAATATAAAATATTTTTAAAAGAAACTTTACCCTGGAGGCTTAATGTTCTTGTTTAAATAATCATACACTCTTGTAGAAGGGTTTGTGATACCAGAAAGCTTGAGATAAATATAAAACAAGAAACTCACCCCTGAAAACCGTTTTGTTTATTTTTATAAGGTGTAAGAATCTACTGTTCAATTTGAAAACACTTTTCAACAAGGAGAGAGAGAGATTTAAATTAAGAAAAAGGCATCTTCTGTTCATACAACTAAAATTTTCTGATGGCATGCGCCATCTATCGGAATATATATCAACTTTTCGTTTATTTTTAATATTAAAAATAAACAAATATTTTATATTTATTCCGATAGATGGTGCAAGCCATCAGAAACTTTTTGTTTGTATGATCAGGAGATGCCTTTTCCTTAATTTATCAAGCTGATCCCAGTATAATATTTCACTTTTGTACTAATTTTTTCACACAATGGTATGAATATTTTAAATATAAGGTTATCTCAAAAGTTCGTGTTTTTCTTATTGGCGAATAATATTATTATGGCGAATACCTAATAATACATAATACAAAGACAATGTACATAACGGCAAATATTATTGGTATTTCAAATTTTTTATAAGTGTTCACGAACATTTGAGACAACCTTGTAAATGGTTGGATTTGCTAGCATGTAGCATATGTTTTTCTATAAACCTTTCTAGTTTGAAATGTTTTAACTTGTCTAGGTCATCAATTAGCTTGTCCCACATAAGTCCCTTGGGTTGACCGAGATGGTGATGTAAGATGCCAGATGGCGACCGTGAGGCCCTCCCGTCCATCCGGCGGACAACGAGGTGAATATGGCCGTTTCAACTTGCAATAATCGTGCCTCGGGAGTTCTTCACTGGCTACGATATCGACTCTGCTTGTACATGCTTGTACACGCTTGTTCGGCGGTACAACTACTACAATAGAAAAGATACAGAGAAGATTTGCATGGCCCCTGTGATACCTGTTCGGCGGTACAACTACTACAATAGGAAAGATACAGAGAAGATTTGCATGGCCCCTGTGATACCAGTTCGGCGGTACAACTACTACAATAGGAACGATACAGAGAAGATTAGCATGGCCCCTGTGATACCTGTTCGGCGGTACAACTACTACAATAGGAAAGATACAGAGAAGATTTGCATGGCCCCTGTGATACCAGTTCGGCGGTACAACTACTACAATAGGAACGATACAGAGAAGATTAGCATGGCCCCTGTGATACCTGTTCGGCGGTACAACTACTACAATAGGAAAGATACAGAGAAGATTTGCATGGCCCCTGTGATACCAGTTCGGCGGTACAACTACTACAATAGGAAAGATACAGAGAAGATTTGCATGGCCCCTGTGATACCTGTTCGGCGGTACAACTACTACAATAGGAAAGATACAGAGAAGATTTGCATGGCCCCTGTGATACCTGTTCGGTGGTACAACTATCACAATAGGAAGAATACAGAGAAGATTAGCATGGCCCCTGTGATACCAGTTCGGCGGTACAACTGCTACAATAGGAACGATACAGAGAAGATTAACATGGTCCCTGTGATACCAGTTCGGCGGTACAACTATTACAATAGGAACGATACAGAGAAGATTAGCATGGCCCCTGTGATACCAGTTCGGTAGTACAACTACTACAATAGGAACGATACAGAGAAGATCAGCATTGCTCCTGTGATACCAGTTCGGCGGTACAACTACTACAATAGGAACGATACACACAGAGAAGATCAGCATGGCCCCTGTGATACCAGTTCGCTGGTACAACTACTACAATAGGAACAATACAGAGAAGATTAGCATGGCCCCTGCGCAAGGATGACACGCAAAATCGTGAAGCGTTCCATACAATAGGAATGATATAGAGAAGATTAGTATGGCCCTATTGATACCATTTCGGCGGTACAACTACTACAATAGGAACGATACACAGAAGATTAGAATGGCCCCTGTGATACCAGTTCGGCGGTACAACTACTACAATAGGAAGGATACAGAGAAGATTAGCATGGCTCCTGTGATACCAGTTCGGCGGTACAACTACTACAATAGGAAGGATACAGAGAATATTAGCATGGCCCCTGTGATACCAGTTCTGCGGTACAACTACTACAATAGGAAGGATACAGAGAATATTAGCATGGCCCCTGTGATACCAGTTCTGCGGTACAACTACTACAATAGGAAGGATACAGAGAATATTAGCATGGCCCCTGTGATACCAGTTCTGCGGTACAACTACTACAATAGGAAGGATACAGAGAATATTAGCATGGCCCCTGTGATACCAGTTCTGCGGTACAACTACTACAATAGGAAGGATACAGAGAATATTAGCATGGCCCCTGTGATACCAGTTCTGCGGTACAACTACTACAATAGGAAGGATACAGAGAAGATTAGCATGGCTCCTGTGATACCAGTTCGGCGGTACAACTACTACAATAGGAAGGATACAGAGAAGATTAGCATGGCCCCTGTGATACCAGTTCGGCGGTACAACTACTACAATAGGAACGATATAGAGAAGATTAGCATGGCCCCTGTGATACCAGTTCTGCGGTACAACTACTACAATAGGAAGGATACAGAGAATATTAGCATGGCCCCTGTGATACCAGTTCTGCGGTACAACTAACACAATAGGAAAGATACAGAGAATATTAGCATGGCCTCTGTGATACCAGTTCGGTGGTACAACTACTACAATAGGAAAGGTACAGAGAATATTAGCATGGCCCCTGTGATACCAGTTCGGTGGTACAACTACTACAATAGGAACGATACACACAGAGAAGATCAGCATGGCCCCTGTGATACCAGTTCGGTGGTACAACTACTACAATAGGAACGATACAGAGAAGATTAGCATGGTCCCTGTGATACCAGTTCGGTGGTACAACTACTACAATAGGAAAGATACAGAGAATATTAGCATGGCCCCTGTGATACCAGTTCGGAGGTACAAATACTACAATAGGAACGATACAGAGAATATTAGCATGGCCCCTGTGATACCAGTTCGGCGGTACAACTACCACAATAGAAAGGATACAGAGAATATTAGCATGGCCCCTGTGATACCAGTTCGGTGGTACAACTACTACAATAGGAACGATACAGAGAAGATTAGCATGGCCCTGTGATACCAGTTCGGCGGTACAACTACCACAATAGGAACGATACAGAGAAGATTAGCATGGCCCCTGTGATACCAGTTCGGCGGTACAACTACTACAATTGGAACGATACAGAGAAGATTAACATGGTCCCTGTGATACCAGTTCGGTGGTACAACTACTACAATAGGAACGATACAGAGAAGATTAGCATGGCCCCTGTGATACCAGTTCAGTGGTACAACTACTACAATAGGAAGGATACAGGGAAGATTAGCATGGCCCCTGTGATACCAGTTCGGCGGTACAACTACTACAATAGGAAGGATACAGAGAAGATTAGCATGGCCCCTGTAATACCAGTTCGGCGGTACAACTACTACAATAGGAACGATACAAAGAAGATTAGAATTGCCTGTGATACCAGTTCGACGGTACAACTACTACAATAGGAACGATACAGAGAGAAGATTAGCATGGCCCCTGTGATACTAGTTCGGCAGTACAACTACTACAATAGGAACGATACAGAGAATATTAGCATGGCCCTCTGAGCAAGGATGACATGCAAAATCGTGAAGCGTTCCATATGGCTGTTAAGACAATGATAAACTCCCTATTCATTATAAAATAAGAAAACCAAGTAAGGGAGAAGAGATTCTTTTATATGAAGACGATGGTACAAGCTCTACACGTAGAAGGGTGTTTTGCCTGGAATCTTGTACGGTCGTTTTCTTTCATAAAGAATCTCTTCTTCCCGACTCGTGTTTCTTCTTCTATAGATGTTGCGAACTAGAGGTAGCGAGCACATGCACGAGCGATGTAAAACTATAAAACATAAAAAATTAAATATAATATAACGCGGCTTATGATTGTAAAACGAAAATTTCAATTATACCGCGAATGTTTCTTTTAAACGAAAAATCGAAATTTATTTTAAAGAGAGAAATAGAGATTATTTCTAACTTTAAGGATGAAGTATGAAAGGATGAATTGTGAAGAGTAATGATAAACGGAAAAATAAAAGTGTCCAGGGTAGCCTAGTGGACATGGCATCTGCCCGGTAAGCGGAACATTGTGGGTTCGATTCCCATCCCTGGACACTTTTATTTTTCCGTTTATCATTACTCTTCACAATTCATCCTTTCATACTTCATCCTTAAAGTTAGAAATAATCGCTATTTATCTTTAAAATAAATTTCGATTTTTCGATTAAAAAAAAACATTCGCGGTATAATTGCAATTTTCGTTTTATAAAAAATTATGATATTATACACAAACGAAAAAAATTGCGGCACATGACTGGTACAGAATAGAAGGGACAAACATCAATTTTGTCCTTCCACAAGGGAACAGCTGTCCTTGATTACCAGACTTAAGTCTGGTCATTTACGAACAATACGTTTGTTCGGCGGTACATATACTAAAATTTTAAATATACAGAGAAGATTAGAATGGCCCCTGTGCAAGGATGACACGCAAAATCGTGAAGCGTTCCATTCTACGAACAATGTCCTCCCAGAATTCACACTAGGTACCAAATATAATTCTCAATATGAAACCCCAAACTACATCATTGACTGTATTAGTTCATCCATTGATGAGCTAAACTTATCCCCAGCAGACACCATCTCAAACTCTACAGGCTTGATACCTGCATATTTTGATGTCGTGTTCATACTCTTCATTGGAAAATGGGTGCCGTTGCCATGTTAGTCACCTCGGACAAGCATTTCCATCGAATATTCCAAGGGTCCAGGGAGGACTGATGTGGTCGGACTTAAAAAAAAGAAAATTCGCGCTTGATAGTTAAATTTTATTCATATAGATGGCGCCTTATTGCCTGCCTTAGACCTAGACAGCATACTTCGCTGATTAGGTGATGGCGTGGTCTTCGAGTCCACAGCGAAGATCCAGATCAAGCATTGGAGAAATTCACCAAGAAAGAGAGATAATTGAAGTACAATATATCCATGTCTTTGGGAAATCGAGTAAAAACGTTAGTTTGTGTGAAGTCTTAAGTTATGTTGGGATAGATTCTCGACCCTAGACCGCTCTATGGCGAAGCATGTTTCAGATGCTGATCACAATCGGAGTCGACAGACAGGCCTTGAGGGTGCTTAATCCATCCAAGGACTGAGAACAATCCACAGCTGGCCGTAAATCTATATCCAACAATGCGGCGATTGTTCCTTATTTATTGAGATTAGGCTATAGAGAGACATTGGCCCACGTCCTGTCGCAGCAGTTCCGCGGGGTAACACCTCCTTTTCTCTCGATACAACGGACAATATAGTCGTTTTTATGGTCGTTTACCTTCGTTAGAAATCTTTACAGAAATCATATTTTATGATCTTACGTATAAACCGTCAGAAATTAGAGCAAGTATATTTAAACTGGCACACAGAGCAAGTAAGCTTAGTCTAAAACGAAGTTCACACAACAAGTAAGTTCAGCCTTAAACTGAGCCCTCAGAAAGGTAAGTTTAAGCTGAAATGAAGCCCTCAGAACAAGTAATTTTAAGCTGAAATGAAGCCTACAGAACAAGTAAGTTCAAGCTGAAACGGAGCCCACAGAACAAGTAAGTTTAGGCTGAAACGGAGCCCACAGAACAAGTAAGTTCAAGATTAAATGGAGCCCACAGAACAAGTAAGTTTAGACTGAAATGGAGCCCACAGAACAAGTAAGTTTAGACTGAAATGGAGCCCACAGAACAAGTAAGTTTAGGCTGAAACGGAGCCCACAGAACAAGTAAGTTCAAGATGAAATGGAGCCCACAGAACAAGTAAGTTTAGACTGAAACGGAGTCCACAGAACAAATAAGTTTAGGCTGAAACGGAGCCCACAGAACAAATAAGTTTAGACTGAAACGGAGCCCTCAGAAACATAAGTTTAGACTGAAACGGAGCCCACAGAACAAATAAGTTTAGACTGAAATGGAATCCACAGAACAAGTAAGTTTATACTGAAATGAAGTCCACAGAACAAGTAAGTTTAGGCTAGAAAGGAACCCACAGAACAAGTAAGTTTAGGCTGAAACGAAGTTCATAGAACAAGTAATTTTAGGCACCACGGGGCTCTCACAGAACAAGCAAGTTTAGGCTGAAATGGAGCCCGTAGAACAAGTAAGTTTAGGCTGGAAAGGAACCCACAGAACAAGTAAGTTTAGGCTGAAACGAAGTTCATAGAACAAGTAATTTTAGGCATCACGGGGCTCACAGAACAAGCAAGTTTAGGCTGAAATGGAGCCCGTAGAACAAGTAAGTTTAGGCTAAACGGACCCCGCAGAACAAGTAAGTTTAGGCTGAAACGGACCCCGCAGAACAAGTAAGTTTAGGCTGAAACGGACCCCGCAGAACAAGTAAGTTTAGTCTAAAACGGGGCCCACAGAACAAGTAAGTTTAGTCTAAAACGGGGCCCACAGAACAAGTAAGTTTAGGCTGAAACAGAGATTAGAGAACAAGTAAGTTTAGGCTGAAATGGCGTCCACAGTAAAGTATGTTTAGGCTGAAATGGAGTCCACAGAACAATTAAGTTTAGGCTGAAACAGAGATTAGAGAACAAGTAAGTTTAAGATGAAATGGAGCCTACAGAACAAGTAAGTTTAGTCAAAAACGGCGTCCAAAGATCAAGTAAGTTTAAGAAGATACAGGTGTCCCAAAAGGAAGGGAGACGTACAACGTCCCGAATAAGTTTATTCAAAGCAGGAGAGGGACGCCTATCTTATCAGTAGCGATAAGTCGAACGTATCTTTCTATTTTAACACCTCGCGGTTTTACGGCGACATGATAGCGCCATGTGGGGCATTTCTATCGACACGGTCTATCGGTAATCATATTCTATTGGGGGATCTGTGCCCCACCTACACAAATAACGGTCACTTCTCCTGTCAGAATGGACGTTAAACCTAAGCACCATCTATAGACCGTCTCCGAGAAATCGGGAGAATTCACTCACACACAAAAACCTTTATTAGGGATCAAGCCCCATACAGGATTCTCCCAGTATAACAATGGTTTTTAATTGAACAGAAATCAAGTATTATATACAATTCAACATTAACATGAGCCAAAAAAAAAAAGAAAACTATTTACACTAGTTTCAATTTGCATTTCTGTTGTCCTCATCGTACTCTGAATTTGTAGAATTAAATTATTCACTACTAGCCGAATGACCCGGGCAACGCCCGTGTTTTACCCGATTGAATGTTTTTATTCAAATACTATTTGTTACAATTATGAATTGGCGCCTTAAATAAATGCATACATTAGTTAATATCTATAGCCTATGTGCTTTATCTGTCTATGTACTGTTGGCTTCCGTAGGCGTCTCTTACTGGGAAAAAGAAAGAGAGGATATTCCATTTAGTTATCAACTAATATATGCATTTATTTAAGGAGCGACCCGCTCCAACACAATAGTTACAAAAACGAAAAAGCGAGTGGGGGGGGGGGGGGGGGGCAAAGGTGGCGTGATCGTAGCCAACCAATAGGAGGGCGCCATTCAAAAAAAAAAAAAAGCAAACGGTGACAGAGATGACAAATAATTAGGAGATGAAGAATTAAGAACGGATGACGCTCGTAACTGTATATATTAATAGTGTTAATCAGAATATTCCATGAACCCTGCGTTTTACCAAGTTTCTATACAAAGAGATTCTCCTTTTCGGGTAGCTATCTGTACCTTTACATATTACCCAGTATGTTCTCCTGGTTCCATTCAGAAGAATTTTCCCAACCAACCGTCAGGAGCAGATGGTCTGAATTAGGGAGTTCCTGTAGGTCAATATTATAATCCAGTATATGCGACAATACAATAATCAACCACCGCCAATCAGGAGAATTCAAGACGATCACAAAGCCACACCACCAGCACTTTCAACTTAAGAAGCGGCTATCTGGAGAGCATGGTTTCGAGCTAACAGACCTCGTCAGTCAAGGGCGAGCTATGATTTCATGAGACACACAGGAATTGAAAATATTAAGACACGAATGTTTCTTTTATGCATAAAACAAACTTCTACTATCCTTACATCGCAATAAGGAAAGTAGAAAGAATTTAAAAGCACGAATGTTTCTTTTATATACAATACAAACTCCTAATGTCCTTACTGCGATGAAAAAATATATTGGGAGGGCTTGGCTTATCAGTGGTGAACCCTCCCAGCGGTTTCGCCAATTTAATCTACCAAACCGCTTCTCAGAGCTCTAATACTGTATTGGATCATTCTGCTTATATACGCAGCACTGAAGGATGGAATCTCAGAAATGGTTTTCAAGTAAACTATGGACATAAGCTTATAGGACAGTAGAATTACATTCAAATATTTGCATCGAGCAATGCTCTTCCAGGAAATTTATAACAAATAAATTCTAGCGTAAGATGACAATTAAGCAATAATACACTTATAGGAATAAAATAAGAAATAGTATTTAATCATTCTAAAAAAACGACAAGTACTTGTTTCATTTTAAAAATGCTATTCCCAAACCGTTGATATAGCTATTTTTCCGAAACCAAGATTCAACTAAATTTAATATTTGCCACAAAACTAGTTTAGAAATGTTCAAATTAAATTTTTGGCATGCTGGCATTTCAGAAAGGTTTCTCCACGCAGCACTGAAAGGTGGAATCTCAGAAATAGTTTTCAAAGTAGAAGTTTGTTTCATTTGTAAAAGAAACATTAATGCCTTAATGTTTTCATGTTCTATATATAGATGGTACGTTATTGCCATGTTTATATTAATCTACAAAGGATCAAATGAAATCTTCAGTATTTGCCAAAGAGGTGTTTAAATGGTAAATAAGTTTGGTTAATTCTATGGTCTATTTTATATACGTGGAAAATTAGGAAAGACAAACTTCAGGATGACACAGCAATTTATTTAAGGCAAGAATAAACTATGTAAATATATACGGTTAAAAGATTACATGAGGAGCTTCTTTTTAGATTTTTGCGAGCTTTCGAACCTTTCGGTTCTTCTACAGGCATGGATAGCATGATAGAGAAATAACGATTATTTCTAACCTTTTGGGGTAGCCTAGTGGCATCTGGCCGGTAAGCGGAACACTGTGGGTTCGATTCCCATCCCTGGACACTTTTATCTTTCCGTTTATCATTACTCTTCACAATTCATCCTTTCATACCTCATCTAAAAGGTTAGAAATAATCTTTATTTCTCCTTGAAATAAATTTTGAATTTTCGTTGAAAAGAAACACATGCGGGATAGTATTTCAAATGTCGTTTTACAATCACAAGCCGCATTATATTGTATTATGTATTATGTATTGACAACAGAGTATTGTTGTCATTGACTTATTGTGTAGTTATCATCATCATGCATATGTATATAAGTCAGAGCAAATAAAGAACTATCATCTTGTGTCACCTGCTTGTCTCTACTAGATCCTACATGCCATCGGGGATATAACATTGGCGACGAGGATGGGATTCGAACCCACACGGGCAAAGCCCATATACACTATGAATGATTTTAAAAAAGAGAAGCAATGAGGGAAGTTTACAGAATAGCAAAATATAAACATCAAAAATGATTCTCTGTTATTAAAATAATAAATACAGTTAAACCTGTCTATAGCGCTCCCTCTGAATAGCACCCGATTTTAAATATGTAGTACGATGCGATTTACATTAAATGTGACCTGTGTATAGCACACCCTCTAAATAGTTTTTCTTTTGGTACATGATAACCATGTACATATGATTTATCTCATCATCCTCGATGATTTGTGAATCCATTATCTCGAAGACATCTACGTATTCACAAAGTGTTCAGACATTTGTAGCATTTTTAAAGGTTGGATATTGTCCACTGGTTTATCAATCAACTTTCTATAGCTTTACAGATAAGATGGTCAAGAAAGGTTCAACTTGGGTAACGAATTGTTACGTAGATGGCTGCACATGTGATGTTGAATTTGTGATAAAATCACACAATGCAGATTTGTTTTCGTAATTTATCAGAAGTTTCTTGTATGTCTGGTCTGCTGATATCCATCTAGAGAGAGATGTTTATAATCCAGGTTATGCAGAGATGTCCGTAGTACGATGCGATTTACATTAAAAGTGACCTGTCTATAGCACCCCGTCTCTATATCACCCTATTTTAAAACACTTAGTACGATGCGATTTACATTAAATGTGACCTGTCTATAGCATTCACTCTCTATGGCATCCTATTTTGGTGAGTCCCAAGAGGGAGTGCTATAGACAGGTTTAACTGTACTTTGCTAAAATATAACCAATTCTATTCCATTTATAATATATTTCAGTTATTGTTCTCTTCTCTTTCTATAACTCTCCCACTTATGTGAACACGGAGTGTCCCGTATGGCAATTTTATAACCCAGTTATACAGAGAAGATTAGCATGGTCCCTGCGCAAGGATAACACGCAGAATCGTGAAGCGTTCCATATTTTTCATGGACAACACACCACCACAACCCAGTTACAGTATGACACGCTATATCCACACAGCCTTTCTTACGGATAGAATAGTGTCGAGTCAAAGTTGGTTTTCCCTCTGAGCTATTCACATCTAGTACACGCTTGTTCGGCAGTACATATACTAAAATTGGAACGATACAGAGAAGATTAGCATGGCCCCTGCGCAAGGATGACACGCAAAATCGTGAAGCGTTCGATACTCACATCTAGACGATGACGCCCAGGCCATCCTGGTGTCTGCCAAGACGCACATCTATAGGTACTTCCTCGGCGCGGAACTGAGGAGTGTACAAGAAGACCTTGTCTGGAGAAGAACTCTCTCAAGGTGGGGAAGCCTTCCTTGCTGAAGACATTTGTACACAACTATATATATTCTCCTATACTTTATATGCCCTTTTACTCTTTTATTTTCCCACCTTTGTAAAATTTGATTAAAATAATCAATAAAATTGTTTAAATTGTCTAGGAGAATAGGGAAGTGAGGGTATGAGGGTGTAGAGATATTGAGGTGTGTAAGTGTCGTTTTGTCATCGGGAGAACGACAGCCTCGAGACAATAAAAGTTTAAAGGAAAGAAAACTGTTCAACATCCGGGGTAAGGTTTCTGGTGGTGTCAGCGATGAAAGTCAAACTGGAGGTCTAAGATGTCACAACTCGACATCCGGTGATAGTCACCATGTTGTTTCTACTCCATGTCTGTAGACACGTTGTTGCTACTCCATGTCTGTAGACACGTTGTTGCTACTTCATGTCTGTAGACACGTTGTTGCTACTCCATGTCTGTAGGCACGTTGCTTCTACTCCATGTCTGTAGGCACGTTGTTTCTACTCCATGTCTGTAGGCACGTTGTTTCTACTCCATGTCTGTAGGCAAGTTGTTGTTACTCCATGTCTGTAGGCACGTTGTTTCTACTCCATGTCTGTAGGCACGTTGTTTCTACTCCATGTCTGTAGGCACGTTGTTGCTACTCCATGTCTGTAGGCACGTTGTTTCTACTCCATGTCTGTAGGCACGTTGTTTCTACTCCATGTCTGTAGGCACGTTGTTACTACTCCATGTCTGTAGGCACGTTGTTTCTACTCCATGTCTGTAGGCACGTTGTTGCTACTCCATGTCTGTAGACACATTGTTTCTACTCCATGTCTGTAGGCACGTTGTTTCTACTCCATGTCTGTAGACACGTTGTTTCTACTCCATGTCTGTAGGCACGTTGTTTCTACTCCATGTCTGTAGACACGTTGTTTCTACTTCATGTCTGTAGACACGTTGTTGCTACTCCATGTCTGTAGACACGTTGTTGCTACTCCATGTCTGTAGGCACGTTGTTGCTACTCCATGTCTGTAGGCACGTTGTTTCTACTCCATGTCTGTAGACACGTTGTTGCTACTCCATGTCTGTAGACACGTAGTTGCTACTCCATGTCTGTAGACACGTTGTTGCTACTCCATGTCTGTAGGCACGTTGTTTCTACTCCATGTCTGTAGGCACGTTGTTTCTACTCCATGTCTGTAGACACGTTGTTTTTACTCCATGTCTGTAGGCACGTTGTTTCTACTCCATGTCTGTAGGCACGTTGTTTCTACTCCATGTCTGTAGGCACGTTGTTGCTACTCGATATAATTTATGAATTGTGCAATGAACGCTACTCGGGGCCCTTGACTGATTTGGGAATCACAGAGGGTGACATCACGGATGCGGTCATATACCCCGAGGACAGGGAGCCTCTCCTCAGGACCTGCTCCACCCAGAAGAAAAACCTTATCACCGAAATCATCAGTGCTGCAATTGAGCGCGCTCGGGACTCAGATCCCTTTGTACGTGAGGGCTTATACGCGCTCAGGAGGATGTTACTCCCCTGACGGAGTCCAGACTACCCTTGGCAGGGGAACCTCCTGATGTGAATTTTTTAAATTGTAAATTTTTAACTGCCTAACTCTCCGGAGTGTAACAATTGACTGAGTTGTCAATAAATGTGTTTTTTAATTGTCAATTGTCACTCCATGTCTGTAGGCACGTTGTTACTACTCCATGTCTGTAGGCACGTTGTTTCTACTCCATGTCTGTAGGCACGTTGTTTCTACTCCATGTCTGTAGGCACGTTGTTACTACTCCATGTCTGTAGGCACGTTGTTTCTACTCCATGTCTGTAGGCACGTTGTTTCTACTCCATGTCTGTAGGCACGTTGTTGCTACTCCATGTCTGTAGGCACGTTGTTTCTACTCCATGTCTGTAGGCACGTTGTTTCTACTCCATGTCTGTAGACACGTTGTTTTTACTCCATGTCTGTAGGCACGTTGTTTCTACTCAATGTCTGTAGGCACGTTGTTTCTACTCCATGTCTGTAGGCACGTTGTTGCTACTCGATATAATTTATAAATTGTGCAATGAACGCTACTCGGGGCCCTTGACTGATTTGGGAATCACAGAGGGTGACATCACGGATGCGGTCATATACCCCGAGGACAGGGAGCCTCTCCTCAGGACCTGCTCCACCCAGAAGAAAAACCTTATCACCGAAATCATCAGTGCTGCAATTGAGCGCGCTCGGGACTCAGATCCCTTTGTACGTGAGGGCTTATACGCGCTCAGGAGGATGTTACTCCCCTGACGGAGTCCAGACTACCCTTGGCAGGGGAACCTCCTGATGTGAATTTTTTAAATTGTAAATTTTTAACTGCCTAACTCTCCGGAGTGTAACAATTGACTGAGTTGTCAATAAATGTGTTTTTTTAATTGTCAATTGTCACTCCATGTCTGTAGGCACGTTGTTACTACTCCATGTCTGTAGGCACGTTGTTTCTACTCCATGTCTGTAGGCACGTTGTTACTACTCCATGTCTGTAGGCACGTTGTTTCTACTCCATGTCTGTAGGCACGTTGTTTCTACTCCATGTCTGTAGGCACGTTGTTGTTACTGTGTACCTGTAGGCACGTTGTTTCTACTCCATGTCTGTAGGCACGTTGTTTCTACTCCATGTCTGTAGGCACGTTGTTGTTACTGTGTACCTGTAGGCACGTTGTTTCTACTCCATGTCTGTAGGCACGTTGTTTCTACTCCATGTCTGTAGGCACGTTGTTGCTACTCCATGTCTGTAGGCACGTTGTTTCTACTCCATGTCTGTAGGCACGTTGTTGTTACTTGGACCTGTAGGCACGTTGTTTCTACTCCATGTCTGTAGGCACGTTGTTGCTACTCCATGTCTGTAGGCACGTTATGGGACCACCACAGTTGCCCAGTAATTCTTAGTGTTACAAACTCAGGGTCATATTAGGATAGAGCTTCTTTAACTCTGCCTTTGCCAGTCCCAAGCCCAGATGAAAAAGGAGGGGGAGCAGTAACAAGCTCACTAAAAAACCTGGGCTCAGCTAGCCCTGCTGAGAGTACCCTGTAAGGGCTCCTAATCCAGGGATACAGGATGAGAAGCGTTTGTACTCCATGTTAGGAGCAGCTGCACATGGCATCTGTTCCTCATGTCAGATGCAGACATTTATTTTGGAGCTAAGTCGGCCTGCCACTTAGTAGTGCTCCCAGTCTTAATGACCAAGGCAGACGCATTCTACTTCACCCAGTCATGATGATTGTCAAGCTTTACAAGCTTGATACCATAATTTGATTGAGTGGAGATAAGAAAGAAGAAGAGAAGAAGGGTAGAGCTTCAATAAAGTCTTAAGGCCTTTCACAATATAGAGACCACCTCCATATGTAAAATGGGGAGCACGAATGTGATCTTATAGATGGCTGAGAGCTATCCTGTAGCTGATGCTTGGGAACCTTAGCCTCATCTTTTTTTTTTTTTTTTTTTTTTCTAGACAGGTAGTTGCTACTCCATGTCTGTAGGCACGATGTTGCTATTTCATGTCTGTAGGCACGTTGTTGCTACTCCATGTCTGTAGGCACGTTGTTGCTACTTCATGTCTGTAGGCACGTTGTTGCTACTTCATGTCTGTAGGCACGTTGTTTCTACTCCATGTCTGTAGACACGTTGTTGCTACTCCATGTCTGTAGGCACGTTGTTTCTACTCCATGTCTGTAGGCACGTTGTTTCTACTCCATGTCTGTAGACACGTTGTTTTTACTCCATGTCTGTAGGCACGTTGTTTCTACTCCATGTCTGTAGGCACGTTGTTTCTACTCCATGTCTGTAGGCACGTTGTTTCTACTCCATGTCTGTAGACACGTTGTTTTTACTCCATGTCTGTAGGCACGTTGTTTCTACTCCATGTCTGTAGGCACGTTGTTTCTACTCCATGTCTGTAGACACGTTGTTTTTACTCCATGTCTGTAGGCACGTTGTTTCTACTCCATGTCTGTAGGCACGTTGTTTCTACTCCATGTCTGTAGGCACGTTGTTTCTACTCCATGTCTGTAGGCACGTTGTTGCTACTCCATGTCTGTAGGCACGTTGTTTCTACTCCATGTCTGTAGACACGTTGTTTCTACTCCATGTCTGTAGGCACGTTGTTTCTACTTCATGTCTGTAGGCACGTTGTTTCCACTCCATGTCTGTAGGCACGTTGTTTCTACTCCATGTCTGTAGGCACGTTGTTTCCACTCCATGTCTGTAGGCACGTTGTTGCTACTCCAGGTCTGTAGGCACGTTGTTGTTACTGTGTACCTGTAGGCACGTTGTAGCTACTCCATGTCTGTAGGCACGTTGTTGCTACTCCAAGTCTGTAGGCACGTTGTTTCTACTCCATGTCTGTAGGCACGTTGTTGCTACTCCATGTCTGTAGGCACGTTGTTGCTACTCCATGTCTGTAGGCACGTTGTTGCTACTCCATGTCTGTGGGCACGTTGTTTCTACTCCATGTCTGTAGACACGTAGTAGCTACTCCATGTCTGTAGGCACGTTGTTTCTACTCCATGTCTGTAGACACGTTGTTTTTACTCCATGTCTGTAGGCACGTTGTTTCTACTCCATGTCTGTAGGCACGTTGTTTCTACTCCATGTCTGTAGGCACGTTGTTTCTACTCCATGTCTGTAGACACGTTGTTTTTACTCATGTCTGTAGGCACGTTGTTTCTACTCCATGTCTGTAGGCACGTTGTTTCTACTCCATGTCTGTAGGCACGTTGTTGCTACTCCATGTCTGTAGGCACGTTGTTTCTACTCCATGTCTGAAGGCACGTTGTTTCTACTCCATGTCTGTAGGCACGTTGTTTCTACTCCATGTCTGTAGACACGTTGTTTTTACTCCATGTCTGTAGGCACGTTGTTTCTACTCCATGTCTGTAGGCACGTTGTTTTTACTCCATGTCTGTAGGCACGTTGTTTCTACTCCATGTCTGTAGGCACGTTGTTTCTACTCCATGTCTGTAGGCACGTTGTTTCTACTCCATGTCTGTAGACACGTTGTTTTTACTCCATGTCTGTAGGCACGTTGTTTCTACTCCATGTCTGAAGGCACGTTGTTTCTACTCCATGTCTGTAGGCACGTTGTTGCTACTCCATGTCTGTAGGCACGTTGTTTTCTACTCCATGTCTGAAGGCACGTTGTTTCTACTCCATGTCTGTAGACACGTTGTTGTTACTCCATGTCTGTAGGCACGTTGTTTCTACTCCATGTCTGTAGACACGTTGTTTTTACTCCATGTCTGTAGGCACGTTGTTTCTACTCCATGTCTGTAGGCACGTTGTTTCTACTCCATGTCTGTAGGCACGTTGTTTCTACTCCATGTCTGTAGACACGTTGTTTTTACTCCATGTCTGTAGGCACGTTGTTTCTACTCCATGTCTGTAGGCACGTTGTTTCTACTCCATGTCTGTAGACACGTTGTTTTTACTCCATGTCTGTAGGCACGTTGTTTCTACTCCATGTCTGTAGGCACGTTGTTTCTACTCCATGTCTGTAGGCACGTTGTTTCTACTCCATGTCTGTAGGCACGTTGTTGCTACTCCATGTCTGTAGGCACGTTGTTTCTACTCCATGTCTGTAGACACGTTGTTTCTACTCCATGTCTGTAGGCACGTTGTTTCTACTTCATGTCTGTAGGCACGTTGTTTCCACTCCATGTCTGTAGGCACGTTGTTTCTACTCCATGTCTGTAGGCACGTTGTTTCCACTCCATGTCTGTAGGCACGTTGTTGCTACTCCAGGTCTGTAGGCACGTTGTTGTTACTGTGTACCTGTAGGCACGTTGTAGCTACTCCATGTCTGTAGGCACGTTTGTTGCTACTCCAGGTCTGTAGGCACGTTGTTTCTACTCCATGTCTGTAGGCACGTTGTTGCTACTCCATGTCTGTTAGCACGTTGTTGCTACTCCATGTCTGTAGGCACGTTGTTGCTACTCCATGTCTGTGGGCACGTTGTTTCTACTCCATGTCTGTAGACACGTAGTAGCTACTCCATGTCTGTAGGCACGTTGTTTCTACTCCATGGTCTGTAGACACTGTTTTTTACTCCATGTCTGTAGGCACGTTGCTTTCTACTCCATGTCTGTAGGCACGTTGTTTCTACTCATGTCTGTAGGCACGTTGTTTCTACTCCATGTCTGTAGACACGTTGTTTTTACCTCCATGTCTGTAGGCACGTTGTTTCTACTCCATGTCTTGTAGGCACGTTTGTTTCTACTCCATGTCTGTAGCCACGTTGTTGCTACTCCATGTCTGTAGGCACGTTGTTTCTACTCCATGTCTGAAGGCACGTTGTTTCTACTCCATGTCTGTAGGCACGTTGTTTCTACTCCATGTCTGTAGACACGTTGTTTTTACTCCATGTCTGTAGGCACGTTGTTTCTACTCCATGTCTGTAGGCACGTTGTTTTTACCTCCATGTCTGTAGGCAACGTTGTTTCTACTCCATGTCTGTAGGCACGTTGTTTCTACTCCATGTCTGTAGGCACGTTGTTTTCTACTCCATGTCTGTAGACACGTGTTTTATTACTCCATGTCTGTAGCACGTTGTTTCTACTCCATGTCTGAAGGCACGTGTTTCTACTCATGTCTGTAGGCACGTTATTGCTACTCATGTCTGTAGCACGTTGTTTCTACTCCATGTCTGAAGCACGTTGTTTCTACTCCAGGTGCTGTAGACACGTTGTTGTTACTACCTATGTCTGTAGACACGGTTGTTTCTACTCCATGTCTGTAGCACGTTGTTTCCTACTCCAAGTCTGTAGGCACGTTTGTTGCTACTTCCCATTCTGTAGGCACGTTGTTGTTACTGTGTACTCTGTAGCACGTTGTTTCTACTCCATGTCTGTAGGCACGTTTGTTTCTACTCCATGTCTGTAGGCACGTTGTTGCTACTCCATGTCTGTAGACACGTTGTTCTACTCCATGTCTGTAGACACTTGTTGCTACTCCATGTCTGTAGGCACGTTGTTTCTACTTCATGTCTGTAGGCACGTTGTTGCTACTCCATGTCTGTAGGCACGTTGTTGTTACTGTGTACCTGTAGGCACGTTGTTTCTACCCATGTCTGTAGGCACTTGTTTTCTACTCCATGTCTGTAGGCACGTTGTTTCTACTCCATGTCCTGTAGGCACGTTGTTTCTACTCCATGTCTGTAGGCACGTTGTTGCTACTCCATGTCTGTAGGCACGTTGTTCTACTCCATGTCTGTAGGCACGTTGTTTTACTGTGTACCTGTAGGCACGTTGTTACTACTCCATGTCTGTAGACACGTTGTTGCTACTCCATGTCTGTGGCACGTTGTTTCTACTCCATGTCTGTAGGCACGTTGTTGTTACTGTGTACCTGTAGGCACGTTGTTTCTACTCCATGTCTGTAGACACGTTGTTTCTACTCTAATGTCTGTAGACACGTAGTTGCTACTCCATGTCTGTAGGCACGTTGTTTCTACTCATGTCTGTAGACACGTAGTTGCTACTCCATGTCTGTAGGCACGTTGTTTCTACTCCATGTCTGTAGGCACGTTGTTTCTACTCCATGTCTGTAGACACGTAGTTGCTACTCCATGTCTGTAGGCACGTTGTTGCTATCCATGTCTGTAGGCACGTTGTTGCTACTCCATGTCTGTAGGCACGTTGTTACTACTCCATGTCTGTAGATCACGTTGTTTTCTACTTCCATGTCTGAGGCACGTTGTTACTACTCCATGTCTGTAGGCACGTTGTTTTCTACTCCATGTCTCTAGGCACGTTGCTACTCCATGTCTGTAGGCACGTTGTTTCTACTCCATGTCTGTAGGCACGTTGTTGTTACTGTGTACCTGTAGGCACGTTGTTTCTACTCCATGTCTGTAGGCACGTTGTTTCTACTCCATGTCTGTAGGACACGTTGTTGTTACTGTGTACCTGTAGGCACGTTGTTTCTACTCCATGTCTGTAGGGCACGTTGTTCTACTCCATGTCTGTAGGCACGTGTTGTTACTGTGTACCTGTAGGCACGTTGTTTCTACTCCATGTCTGTAGGCACGTTGTTTCTACTCCATGTCTGTAGGCACGTTGTTGCTACTCCATGTCTGTAGGCACGTTGTTCTACTCATGTCTGTAGGCACGTTGTTGTTACTGTGTACCTGTAGGCACGTTGTTACTACTCCATGTCTGTAGGCACGTTGTTGCTTCCATGTCTGTAGGCACGTTATGGGACCACCACAGTTTGCCCAGTAATTCTTAGTGTTACAAACTCAGGGTCATATTAGGATAGAGCTTCTTTAACTCTGCCTTTGCCGGTCCCAAGCCCAGATGAAAAAGGAGTGGGGAGCAGTAACAGCTCACTAAAAAACCTGGGCTCAGCTGGCCCTGCTGAGAGTACCCTGTAAGGGCTCCTAATCCAGGGATACTGGATGAGAAGCGTTTGTACTCCATGTTAGGAGCAGCTGCACTTGGCATCTGTTCCTCATGTCAGATGCAGACATTTATTTTGGAGCTAAGTCGGCCTGCCACTTATTTGTGATCCCAGTCTTATGACCAAGGCAGACGCATTCTACTTCACCCAGTCATGATGATTGTCAAGCTTTACAAGCTTGATACCATAATTTGATTGAGAGGGAGATAAGAAAGAAGAAGAGAGAAGGGTAGAGCTTCAATAAAGTCTTAAGGCCTTTCACAATATAGAGACCACCTCCATATGTAAAATGGGGAGCAGGAATGTGATCTTATAGATGGCTGAGAGCTATCCTGTAGCTGATGCTTGGATCCTTAGCCTCATCTTTTTTTTTTTTTTTTTTTTTTTTTTGACAGGTAGTTGCTACATTCCATGTCTGTAGGCACGTTGTTGCTACTTCATGTCAGTATGCACGTTTTTGCTACTCCATGTCTGTAGGCACGTTGGTTGCTACTTCATGTCTGTAGGCACGTTTTGCTATCTTCATGTCTGTAGGCACGTTGTTTCTACTCCATTACTGTAGACACGTTGTTGCTACTCCATGTCTGTAGCACGTTGTTTCTACTCCATGTCTGTAGGCACGTTGTATTCTACTTCCATGTCTGTAGACACGTTGTTTTTACTCCATGTCTGTAGGCAAGGTTTGTTTTCTACTCCATGTCTGTAGGCACGTTGTTTCTACTCCATGTCTGTAGGCACGTTGTTGCTACTCGATATAATTTATAAATTGTGCAATGAATCGCTACTCGGGGCCCTTGACTGATTTGGGATCACAGAGGTTGACATCACGGATGCGGTCATATACCCCGAGGGACAGGGAGCCTCTCCTCAGGACCTGCTCCACCCAGCAGAAAGAACCTTATCACACCGAAATCATCAGTGCTGCAATTGAGCGCGCTCGGGACTCAGATCCCTTTGTACGAGAGGGGCTTATACGCGCTCATGAGGATGTTACTCCCCTGACGGAGTCCAGACTACCCTTGGCAGGGGAACCCTCCTGATGTGAATTTTTTAAATTGTAAATTTTAACTGCCTAACTCTCGGAGTGTAACAATTGACTGAGTTGTCAATAAATGTGGTTTTTAATTGTCAATTGTCACGTCCATGTCTGTAGGCACGTTGTTACTACTCCATGTCTGTAGGCACGTTGTTTCCACTCCATGTCTGTAAGCACGTTGTTTCTACTCCATGTCGGTAGGCACGTTGTTTCTACTCCATGTCTGTAGGCACGTTTGTTACTACTCCATGTCTGTAGGCACGTTGTTTCTTCTACTTCCATGTCTGTAGGCACTTGTTTCTACTCCATGTCTGTAGGCACGTTGTTGCTACTCCATGTCTGTAGGCACGTTGTTTCTACTCCATGTCTGTAGGCACGTTGTTTCTACTCCATGTCTGTAGGCACGTTGTTGCTACTCCATGTCTGTAGGCACGTTGTTTCCACTCCATAGTCTGTAGGCACGTTGTTGCTACTTCCATGTCTGTAGGCACGTTGTTGTTACTGTGTACCTGTAGGCACGTTGTTGCTACTCCATGTCTGTAGGCACGTTGTTACGACTCCATGTCTGTAGGCACGTTGTTTCTACTCCATGTCTGTAGGCACGTTTTTTCTACTTCATGTCTGGAGGCACTTGTTTCTACTTCCTTGTCTGTAGGCACGTTGTTTCTACTCCATGTCTATAGCACGTTGTTTCTACTTCATGTCTGTAGGGCACGTTGTTTCTACTCCATGTCTGTAGGCACGTTGTTGCTACTCCATGTCTGTAGACACGTTGTTGCTACTCCATGTCTGTAGGCACGTTGTTTCTACTCCATGTCTGTAGTCACGTTGTTTCTACCTCATGTCTGTAGGCACGTTGTTTCTACTCCATGTCCTGTAGGCACTTGTTGCTACTCCATGTCTTAGGCACGTTGTTTCTACTCCATGTCTGTAGACACGTTGGTTGCTACTCCATGTCTGTAGCATCGTTGTTACTACTCCATGTCTGTAGGCACGTTGTTTCTACTCCATGTCTGTAGGCACGTTGTTGCTCTACTCCATGTCTGTAGACACGTTGTTTCTACCCATGTCTGTAGCACGTTGTTTCTACTCCATGTCTGTAGACACTTGTTTCTACTCCTTGTCTGTAGGCACGTTGTTTTCTATCTCATGTCATGTAGACACGTTGTTTCTACTTCATGTCTGTAGACACGTTGTTGCTACTCCATGTCTGTAGACACGTTGTTGCTACTCCATGTCTGTAGGCACGTTGTTCTACTCCATGTCTGTAGACACGTTGTTGCTACTCCATGTCTGTAGACACGTAGTTGCTACTCCATGTCTGTAACACGTTGTTGCTACTCCATGTCTGTAGGCACGTTGTTTCTACTCCATGTCTGTAGGCACGTAGTTTCTACTCCATGTCTGTAGACACGTTGTTTTTACTCCATGTCTGTAGGCACGTTGTTTCTACTCCATGTCTGTAGGCACGTTGTTTCTACTCCATGTCTGTAGGCACGTTGTTGCTACTCGATATAATTTATAAATTGTGCAATGAACGCTACTCTCGGGGCCCTTGACTGATTTGGGAATCACAGAGGGTGACATCACGGATGCGGTCATATTACCCCGAGGACAGGGAGCCTCTCCTCAGGACCTGCTCCACCCAGAAGAAAAACCTTATCACCGAAATCATCAGTGCTGCAATTGAGCGCGCTCGGGACTCAGATCCCTTTGTACGTGAGGGCTTATACGCGCTCAGGAGGATGTTACTCCCCTGACGGAGTCCAGACTACCCTTGGCAGGGGAACCTCCTGATGTGAATTTTTAAATTGTAAATTTTTAACTGCCTAACTCTCCGGAGTGTAACAATTGACTGAGTTGTCAATAAATGTGTTTTTTAATTGTCAATTGTCACTCCAGTCTGTAGGCACGTTGTTACTACTCCATGTCTGTAGGCACGTTGTTTCCACTCCATGTCTGTAGGCACGTTGTTTCTACTCCATGTCTGTAGGCACGTTGTTTCTACTCCATGTCTGTAGGCACGTTGTTACTACTCCATGTCTGTAGGCACGTTGTTGTTACTGTGTACCTGTAGGCACGTTGTTGCTACTGTGTACCTGTAGGCACGTTGTTGCTACTCCATGTCGGTAGGCACGTTGTTTCTACTCCATGTCTTTAGGCACGTTGTTGCTACTCCATGTCTGTAGGCACGTTGTTGTTACTGTGTACCTGTAGGCACGTTGTTTCTACTCCATGTCTGTAGGCACGTTGTTTCTACTCCATGTCTGTAGGCACGTTGTTGCTACTCCATGTCTGTAGACACGTTTTTAGTTCTCCATGTCTGTAAACACGTTGTTGCTACTCCATGTCTGTATCACGTTGTTTCTACTTCATGTCTGTAGGCACGTTGTTGCTACTCCATGTCTGTAGGCACGTTGTTGTTACTGTGTACCTGTAGGCACGTTGTTTCTACTCCATCTCTGTAGGCACGTTGTTTCTACTCCATGTCTGTAGGCACGTTGTTTCTACTCCATGTCTGTAGGCACGTTGTTACTACTCCATGTCTGTAGGCACGTTGTTTCTACTCCATGTCTGTAGGCACGTTGTTTCTACTCCATGTCTGTAGGCACGTTTTGCTACTCCATGTCTGTAGGCACGTTGTTTCTACTCCATGTCAGTAGGCACGTTGTTTCTACTCCATGTCTGTAGGCACGTTGTTTCTACTCCATGTCTGTAGGCACGTTGTTTCTACTCCATGTCTGTAGGCACGTTGTTTCTACTCCATGTCTGTAGGCACGTTGTTGCTACTCCATGTCTGTAGGCACGTTGTTTCCACTCCATGTCTGTAGGCACGTTGTTGCTACCCATGTCTGTAGGCACGTTGTTGTTACTGTGTACCTGTAGGCACGTTGTTGCTACTCCATGTCTGTAGGCACGTTGTTACTACTCCATGTCTGTAGGCACGTTGTTTCTACTCCATGTCTGTAGGCACGTTGTTTCTACTTCATGTCTGTAGGCACGTTGTTTCTACTCCATGTCTGTAGGCACGTTGTTTCTACTCCATGTCTGTAGGCACGTTGTTTCTACTTCATGTCTGTAGGCACGTTGTTTCTACTCCATGTCTGTAGGCACGTTGTTGCTACTCCATGTCTGTAGACACGTTGTTGCTACTCCATGTCTGTAGGCACGTGTTTCTACTCCATGTCTGTAGGCACGTTGTTTCTACTTCATGTCTGTAGGCACGTTGTTTCTACTCCATGTCTGTAGGCACGTTGTTGCTACTCCATGTCTGTAGGCACGTTGTTTCTACTCCATGTCTGTAGGCACGTTGTTCTACTTCATTTCTGTAGGCACGTTGTTTCTACTCCATGTCTGTAGGCACGTTGTTGTTACTCCTGTCTGTAACACGTTGTTTCTACTCCATGTCTGTATGCACGTTGTTTCTACTCCATGTCTGTAGACACGTTGTTTCTACTCCATGTCTGTAGGCACGTTGTTTCTACTCCATGTCTGTAGACACGTTGTTTCTACTCCATGTCTGTAGGCACGTTGTTTCTACTCCATGTCTGTAGGCACGTTGTTTCTACTCCATGTCTGTAGGCACGTTGTTGCTACTCCATGTCTGTAGGCACGTTGTTTCCACTCCATGTCTGTAGGCACGTTGTTGCTACTCCATGTCTGTAGGTACGTTGTTGTTACTGTGTACCTGTAGGCACGTTGTTGCTACTCCATGTCTGTAGGCACGTTGTTACTACTCCATGTCTGTAGGCACGTTGTTTCTACTCCATGTCTGTAGGCACGTTGTTTCTACTTCATGTCTGTAGGCACGTTGTTTCTACTCCATGTCTGTAGGCACGTTGTTTCTACTCCATGTCTGTAGGCACGTTGTTTCTACTTCATGTCTGTAGGCACGTTGTTTCTACTCCATGTCTGTAGGCACGTTGTTGCTACTCCATGTCTGTAGACACGTTGTTGCTACTCCATGTCTGTAGGCACGTTGTTTCTACTCCATGTCTGTAGGCACGTTGTTTCTACTTCATGTCTGTAGGCACGTTGTTTCTACTCCATGTCTGTAGGCACGTTGTTGCTACTCCATGTCTGTAGGCACGTTGTTTCTACTCCATGTCTGTAGGCACGTTGTTTCTAACTTCATGTCTGTAGGCACGTTGTTTCTACTCCATGTCTGTAGGCACGTTGTTTGTTACTCCATGTCTGTAGACACGTTGTTTCTACTCCATGTCTGTAGGCACGTTGTTTCTACTCCATGTCTGTAGACACGTTGTTTCTACTCCATGTCTGTAGGCACGTTGTTTCTACTCCATGTCTGTAGACACGTTGTTTCTACTTCATGTCTGTAGACACGTTGTTGCTACTCCATGTCTGTAGACACGTTGTTGCTAATCCATGTCTGTAGACACGTTGTTGCTACTCCATGTCTGTAGGCACGTTGTTGCTACTCCATGTCTTTAGGCACGTTGTTTCTACTCCATGTCTGTAGACACGTTGTTGCTACTCCATGTCTGTAGGCACGTTGTTTCTACTCCATGTCTGTAGGCACGTTGTTACTACTCCATGTCTGTAGACACGTTGTTTTTACTCCATGTCTGTAGGCACGTTGTTTCTACTCCATGTCTGTAGGCACGTTGTTTCTACTCCATGTCTGTAGGCACGTTGTTGCTACTCGATATAATTTATAAATTGTGCAATGAACGCTACTCGGGGCCCTTGACTGATTTGGGAATCACAGAGGGTGACATCACGGATGCGGCATATACCCGAGGACAGGAGCCTCTCCTCAGGACCTGCTCCACCAGAAGAAAAACCTTATCACACCGAAATCATCAGTGCTGCAAATTGAGCCGCGCTCGGGACTCAGATCCCTTTGTACGTGAGGGCTTATACGCGCTCAGGAGGATGTTACTCCCCTGACGGAGCCCAGACTACCCTTGGCAGGGGAACCTCCTGATGTGAATTTTTTAAATTGTAAATTTTTAAACTGCTAACTCTCCGGAGTGTAACAATTGACTGAGTTGTCAATAAATGTGTTTTTAATTGTCAATTGTCACTCCATGTCTGTAGGCACGTTGTTACTACTCCATGTCTGTAGGCACGTTGTTTCCACTCCATGTCTGTAGGAACGTTGTTTCTACTCCATGTCTGTAGGCACGTTGTTTCTACTCCATGTCTGTAGGCACGTTGTTACTACCCATGTCTGTAGCACGTTGTTTCTACTCCATGTCTGTAGGCACGTTGTTTCTACTCCATGTCTGTAGGCACGTTGTTGCTACTCCATGTCTGTAGGCACGTTTTTTCTACCCATGTCTGTAGGCACGTTGTTTCTATCTACTCCATGTCTGTAGGCCCGTTGTTTCTACTCCATGTCTGTAGGCTCGTTGTTTTACTCCATGTCTGTAGGCACGTTGTTGCTACTCCATGTCTGTAGGCACGTTGTTTCCACTCCATGTCTGTAGGCACGTTGTTTGCTACTCAATGTCTGTAGGCACGTTGTTGTTACATGTACCTGTAGGCACGTTGTTGCTACTCATGTCTGTAGGCACGTTGTTTCTACTCCATGTCTGTAGACACGTAGTGCTACTCCATGTCTGTAGGCACGTTTGTTTCCACTCCATGTCTGTAGGCACGTTGTTGCTAACTCCATGTCTGTAGGCACGTTGTTGTTACTGTGTACCTGTAGGCACGTTGTTTTACTACCCATGTCTGTAGGCACGTTGTTTCTACTCCCATGTCTGTAGCCACGTTGTTTCTACTTCCATGTCTGTAGGCACGTTATTTCCACTCCATGTCTGTAGGCACGTTTGTTTCTACTCCATGTCTGTAGGCACGTTGTTTCCACTCAATGCTTAGGCACGTTGTTGCTACTCCATTTCTGTAGGCACGTTGTTGTTTACTGTGTACCTGTAGGCACGTTGTGCACTCCATGTCTGTAGCACGTTGTTTGTTACTGTGTACTCTGTAGGCACGTTGTTTCTACTCCATGTCTGTAGGCACGTTGTTTTCTACTCCCCATGTCTGTAGGCACGTTGTTGCTACTCCATGTCTGTAGGCACGTTGTTCTTCATGTCTGTAGGCACGTTGTTGCTACTCCATGTCTGTAGGCACGTTGTTGTTACTGTGTACCTGTAGGCACGTTGTTCTACTCCATGTCTGTAGGCACGTTGTTTCTACTCCATGTCTGTAGGCACGTTGTTGTTACTCCATGTCTGTAGGCACGTTGTTGCTACTCCATGTCTGTAGGCACGTTGCTGTTACTGTGTACCTGTAGGCACGTTGTTGCTACTGTGTACCTGTAGGCACGTTGTTGCTACTCCATGTCTGTAGGCACGTTGTTTTCTACTCCATGTCTGTAGGCACGTTGTTACTACTCCATGTCTGTAGGCACGTTGTTTCTACTCCATGTCTGTAGGCACGTTGCTACTCCATGTCTGTAGGCACGTTGTTTCTACTCCATGTCTGTAGGCACGTTGTTTCTACTCCATGTCTGTTAGGCACGTTGTTGTTACTGTGTACCTGTAGGCACGTTGTTTCTACTCCATGTTGTAGGCACGTTGTTTCTACTCCATGTCTGTAGGCACGTTGTTTCTACTCCATGTCTGTAGGCACGTTGTTGTTACTGTGTACCTGTAGGCACGTTGTTTCTACTCCATGTCTGTAGGCACGTTGTTTCTACTCCATGTCTGTAGGCACGTTGTTGCTACTCCATGTCTGTAGGCACGTTGTTTCTACTCCATGTCTGTAGGCACGTTGTTGCTACTCCATGTATGTAGGCACGTTGTTTCTACTCCATGTCTGTAGGCACGTTGTTGCTACTCCATGTATGTAGGCACGTTGTTGCTACTCCATGTCTGTAGGCACGTTGTTTACTACTCCATGTCTGTAGGCACGTTGTTTCTACTCCATGTCTGTAGGCACGTTGTTGCTACTCCATGTATGTAGGCACGTTGTTGCTACTCCATGTCTGTAGGCACGTTGTTGCTACTCCATGTCTGTAGGCACGTTGTTGTTACTGTGTACTGTAGGCACGTTGTTGCTACTGTGTACCTGTAGGCACGTTGTTGCTACTCCATGTCTGTAGGCACGTTGTTTCTACTCCATGTCTGTAGGCACGTTGTTTACTACTCCATGTCTGTAGGCACGTTGTTTCTACTCCATGTCTGTAGGCACGTTGCTACTCCATGTCTGTAGGCACGTTGTTTCTACTCCATGTCTGTAGGCACGTTGTTTCTACTCCATGTCTGTAGGCACGTTGTTGTTACTGTGTACTGTAGGCACGTTGTTTCTACTCCATGTCTGTAGGCACGTTGTTTCTTACTCCATGTCTGTAGGCACGTTGTTTCTACTCCATGTCTGTAGGCACGTTGTTGCTACTCCATGTATGTAGGCACGTTGTTGCTACTCTGTCTGTAGGCACGTTGTTGCTACTCCATGTCTGTAGGCACGTTGTTGTTACTGTGTACCTGTAGGCACGTTGTTGCTACTGTGTACCTGTAGGCACGTTGTTGCTACTCCATGTCTGTAGGCACGTTGTTGCTACTCCATGTCTGTAGGCACGTTGTTGTTACTGTGTACCTGTAGGCACGTTGTTGCTACTGTGTACTGTAGGCACGTTGTTGCTACTCCATGTCTGTAGGCACGTTGTTTCTACTCCATGTCTGTAGCACGTTGTTACTACTCCATGTCTGTAGGCACGTTGTTTCTACTCCATGTCTGTAGGCACGTTGCTACTCCATGTCTGTAGGCACGTTGTTTCTACTCCATGTCTGTAGGCACGTTGTTTCTACTCCATGTCTGTAGGCACGTTGTTGTTACTGTGTACTGTAGGCACGTTGTTTCTACTCCATGTCTGTAGGCACGTTGTTTCTACTCCATGTCTGTAGGCACGTTGTTTCTACTCCATGTCTGTAGGCACGTTGTTGCTACTCCATGTATGTAGGCACGTTGTTGCTACTCCATGTCTGTAGGCACGTTGTTGCTTACTCCATGTCTGTAGGCACGTTGTTGTTACTGTGACCTGTAGGCACGTTGTTGCTACTGTGTACCTGTAGGCACGTTGTTGCTACTCCATGTCTGTAGGCACGTTGTTTCTACTCCATGTCTGTAGGCACGTTGTTACTACTCCATGTCTGTAGGCACGTTGTTTCTACTCCATGTCTGTAGGCACGTTGCTACTCCATGTCTGTAGGCACGTTGTTTCTACTCCATGTCTGTAGGCACGTTGTTTCTACTCCATGTCTGTAGGCACGTTGTTGTTACTGTGTACCTGTAGGCACGTTGTTTCTACTCCATGTCTGTAGGCACGTTGTTTCTACTCCATGTCTGTAGGCACGTTGTTTCTACTCCATGTCTGTAGGCACGTTGTTGTTACTGTGTACCTGTAGGCACGTTGTTTCTACTCCATGTCTGTAGGCACGTTGTTTCTACTCCATGTCTGTAGGCACGTTGTTTGCTACTCCATGTCTGTAGGCACGTTGTTTCTACTCCATGTCTGTAGGCACGTTGTTGTTACTGTGTACCTGTAGGCACGTTGTTTCTACTCCATGTCTGTAGGCACGTTGTTGCTACTCCATGTCTGTAGGCACGTTATGGGACCACCACAGTTGCCCAGTAATTCTTAGTGTTACAAACTCAGGGTCATATTAGGATAGAGCTTCTTTAACTCTGCCTTTGCCGGTCCCAGCCCAGATGAAAAAGGAGGGGGAGCAGTAACAAGCTCACTAAAAAACCTGGGCTCAGCTGGCCCTGCTGAGAGTACCCTGTAAGGGCTCCTAATCCAGGGATACAGGATGAGAAGCGTTTGTACTCCATGTTAGGAGCAGCTGCACATGGCATCTGTTCCTCATGTCAGATGCAGACATTTATTTTGGAGCTAAGTCGGCCTGCCACTTAGTAGTGCTCCCAGTCTTAATGACCAAGGCAGACGCATTCTACTTCACCCAGTCATGATGATTGTCAAGCTTTACAAGCTTGATACCATAATTTGATTGAGTGGAGATAGAAAGAAGAAGAGAAGAAGGGTAGAGCTTCAATAAAGTCTTAAGGCCTTTCACAATATAGAGACCACCTCCATATGTAAAATGGGGAGCAGGAATGTGATCTTATAGATGCTGAGAGCTATCCTGTAGCTGATGCTTGGGAACCTTAGCCTCATCTTTTTTTTTTCTAGACAGGTAGTTGCTACTCCATGTCTGTAGGCACGTTGTTGCTACCTCATGTCTGTAGGCACGTTGTTGCTACTCTATGTCTTAGGCACGTTGTTGCTACTTCATGTCTGTAGGCACGTTGTTGCTACTTCATGTCTGTAGGCACGTTGTTTCTACTCCATGTCTGTAGACACGTTGTTTCTACTCCATGTCTGTAGGCCACGTTGTTGCTACTTCATGTCTGTAGGCACGTTGTTGCTACTCCATGTCTGTAGGCACGTTGTTGCTACTCCATGTCTGTAGGCACGTTGTTTCTACTCCATGTCTGTAGGCACGTTGTTACTACTCCATGTCTGTAGGCACGTTGTTTCTACTCCATGTCTGTAGGCACGTTGTTTCTACTCCATGTCTGTAGGCACGTTGTTACTACTCCATGTCTGTAGGCACGTTGTTTTCTACTCCATGTCTGTAGGCACGTTGTTTCTACTCCATGTCTGTAGGCACGTTGTTACTACTCCATGTCTGTAGGCACGTTGTTTCTACTCCATGTCTGTAGGCACGTTGTTTCTACTCCATGTCTGTAGGCACGTTGTTGCTACTCCCATGTCTGTAGGCACGTTGTTTCTACTCCATGTCTGTAGGCATGTTGTTGCTACTCCATGTCTGTAGGCACGTTGTTTCTACTCCATGTCTGTAGGCACGTTGTTCTACTCCATGTCTGTAGACACGTTGTTGCTACTCCATGTCTGTAGGCACGTTGTTTCTACTTCATGTCTGTAGGCACGTTGTTGCTACTCCATGTCTGTAGGCACGTTGTTGTTACTGTGTACCTGTAGGCACGTTGTTTCTACTCCATGTCTGTAGGCACGTTGTTTCTACTCCATTGTCTGTAGGCACGTTGTTTCTACTCCATGTCTGTAGGCACGTTGTTTCTACTCCATGTCTGTAGGCACGTTGTTGCTACTACTCCATGTCTGTAGGCACGTTGTTTCTACTCCATGTCTGTAGGCACGTTGTTACTACTCCATGTCTGTAGGCACGTTGTTTCTACTCCATGTCTGTAGGCACGTTGTTACTACTCCATGTCTGTAGGCACGTTGTTTCTACTTCATGTCTGTAGGCACGTTGTTTCTACTCCATGTCTGTAGGCACGTTGTTGTTACTGTGTACCTGTAGGCACGTTGTTTCTACTCCATGTCTGTAGACACGTGTTGCTACTCCATGTCTGTAGGCACGTTGTTTCTACTCCATGTCTGTAGGCACGTTGTTTCTACTCCATGTCTGTAGCACGTTGTTGCTACTCCATGTCTGTAGGCACGTTGTTGCTACTCCATGTCTGTAGGCACGTTGTTTCTACTCCATGTCTGTAGGCACGTTGTTACTACTCCATGTCTGTAGGCACGTTGTTTCTACTCCATGTCTGTAGGCACGTTGTTTCTACTCCATGTCTGTAGGCACGTTGTTTACTACTCCATGTTCTGTAGGCACGTTGTTTCTACTCCATGTCTGTAGGCACGTTGTTTCTACTCCATGTCTGTAGGCACGTTGTTTCTACTCCATGTCTGTAGGCACGTTGTTACTACTCCATGTCTGTAGGCACGTTGTTTCTACTCCATGTCTGTAGGCACGTTGTTGCTACTCCATGTATGTAGGCACGTTGTTGCTACTCCATGTCTGTAGGCACGTTGTTGCTACTCCATGTCTGTAGGCACGTTGTTGTTACTGTGTACCTGTAGGCACGTTGTTGCTACTGTGTACCTGTAGGGCACGTTGTTGCTACTCCATGTCTGTAGGCACGTTGTTTCTACTCCATGTCTGTAGGCACGTTGTTACTACTCCATGTCTGTAGGCACGTTGTTTCTACTCCATGTCTGTAGGCACGTTGCTACTCCATGTCTGTAGGCACGTTGTTTCTACTCCATGTCTGTAGGCACGTTGTTTCTACTCCATGTCTGTAGGCACGTTGTTGTTACTGTGTACCTGTAGGCACGTTGTTTCTACTCCATGTCTGTAGGCACGTTGTTTCTACTCCATGTCTGTAGGCACGTTGTTTCTACTCCATGTCTGTAGGCACGTTGTTGTTACTGTGTACCTGTAGGCACGTTGTTTCTACTCCATGTCTGTAGGCACGTTGTTTCTACTCCATGTCTGTAGGCACGTTGTTGCTACTCCATGTCTGTAGGCACGTTGTTTCTACTCCATGTCTGTAGGCACGTTGTTGTTACTGTGTACCTGTAGGCACGTTGTTTCTACTCCATGTCAGTAGGCACGTTGTTGCTACTCCATGTCTGTAGGCACGTTGTTACTACTCCATGTCTGTAGGCACGTTGTTTCTACTCCATGTCTGTAGGCACGTTGTTTCTACTTCATGTCTGTAGGCACGTTGTTTCTACTCCATGTCTGTAGGCACGTTGTTTCTACTCCATGTCTGTAGGCACGTTGTTTCTACTTCATGTCTGTAGGCACGTTGTTTCTACTCCATGTCTGTAGGCACGTTGTTGCTACTCCATGTCTGTAGACACGTTGTTGCTACTCCATGTCTGTAGGCACGTTGTTTCTACTCCATGTCTGTAGGCACGTTGTTTCTACTTCATGTCTGTAGGCACGTTGTTTCTACTCCATGTCTGTAGGCACGTTGTTGCTACTCCATGTCTGTAGGCACGTTGTTTCTACTCCATGTCTGTAGACACGTTGTTTCTACTCCATGTCTGTAGGCACGTTGTTTCTACTCCATGTCTGTAGACACGTTGTTTCTACTCCATGTCTGTAGACACGTAGTTGCTACTCCATGTCTGTAGGCACGTTGTTTCTACTCCATGTCTGTAGACACGTAGTTGCTACTCCATGTCTGTAGGCACGTTGTTTCTACTCCATGTCTGTAGGCACGTTGTTGCTACTCCATGTCTGTAGGCACGTTGTTGCTACTCCATGTGGGCACGTTGTTGTTACTGTGTACCTATAGGCACGTTGTTGCTACTCCACGTGGGCACGTTGTTGTTACTGTGTACCTATAGGCACGTTGTTTCTACTTCATATCTTGTTTTTGAAGCAGTATCCAGACACCGCTGTGTCATCTACGTATATTTTACGTCAATCACAGCGGTTTCAGAGCAGTGTCTATGTATTTCTGTGTCTTATAACTCTGTCAATGTGTCCATCCATTGTCAGAGTCCTTATACTGGACAGCGACCAGAGCTGCAGCTATCTGAGTCACGTTGACCAGAAGTTACAAATATTTAGAATCGTTTTCCACCATGCTATCTCTTTCTTCCTTCTTCTATCCTCACTACAACGCGGCGGATTGGAGTTCCAACTATCAATAGATGTTAGCAACCCAAAAATGTCTAGTTTTTTTTCTTTCTTGTGAAAGTTTTCTATTGAGGAAATACCAAAGGTTTTTCAATTTTTAGATAAAAATCTAAAGAAGAACAGAAAGAATTAGATGTGCTGACAGGATCACAGGAGTGAAGATTATTTGATAAGATTGTGAGCAACGAACTCTGTTGAAGTCATCAGAAAATGACATTAGAATTGGATGGGGGGGGGGGGGGGGAACATACACTCATAGACAAAACTTAGGCAAGTTGTATCTTTTAGCATGTATATTGTGATTCAGACAATAACTCTGAAAGATATTACAGTGACCTTTATTGAAGACATACGAGATAACTAAGTGTGAACAAAATTGCCTCTGTCTCCTTAAAAAACAAACGACAGCCTACATTCAAAATATGAAAATTCCTTTGAATGCTGGAGGACCAAAAATTGTACTTTTGGTAAAATCCTTCTGTTGTTGTTGTTGTTGTAAAAGAGTTGAATGTAGAGAAAATATGCGAGTAGGAGTGTTAAATGAAAGAAATATCTCCTGCTCGTGCAACTAAATGTATTTTTTCGATAGATGGCAGTGAGTCATCATCAACATTCAGTTAAACGATATCAACTGACTTAGAGTGTTTATAGGGCGGTAGATTGGGTGAGTTCACCGAGGAAACAACATTTCGTACTATTTTTTTTTAAATTATTCCTAGTACACGTGGTACAGGCCATGATAATCATGGTGGGTAGTTAGCGACTGTTTTTACTGTAAGCGCACCACATGTCTACACATGTGAAAAGCAGTTCGACTTTGCACTTACAAATGTGCCAGAGCCCCGTTTGGTTACTTGCACTCACTGGTGGGGTTGGACTTTTGCAAGAATCGGGGGCCATTGGAGCATTTTTTTTTTAATCAGAAAAAAAGTGTCCAATGCAGGAATCGAACCCGGGTCGTAGTGGTCGAAAACCAAACGGCTTAACCAGCCTTCCACCGACCCCCCATCGTACTATTTACGTAAAGATGAAAAGGCCCCGCTATCAAAGTAGCTAAACGATTGGTGGCCAATTTAACAGCCATTGTTCCCATGTTTGGTCAGCCACTGTTGGTGCAGCAAGGATGGATCTCTGACACCTCACAAAAAAAAAAAAAAAAAAAAAAAAAAAACGTTTCAAAGTAGCCACCTGTTGTATGGATGACATCAATCTGACACCTTTTGTTTTCTTGTTGGTTCAGCAATGTTGTTGGTTCAGTAGTTACTGAACAAGTAATGTAACATTGGCCTAATCCACTTCTATCTCAAGCCTAGTGTACGTTAGACAGTAGTGTTCTTTTACGATACCACAGTAGAAGAAACACAAGTTGGGGAGAAGAGATTCTTTTATAAGAGAACGGTCGTCGAAAAACTTTCTGGCAAGATGTCTTTCTACGGATACCGGTAGACAATTTGACAATTTAAACAATTTTATTGATTCTTTTAATCAAATTTTACAAAGGCGGAAAAATAAAAGGGCATATAAAATGTAGGGGAATATATATACAAATATCTTCAGCAAGGAAGGTTTCCCCACCTTGAGAGAGTCCTCCTCCAGACAAGGTCTTCACTCCTCAGTTCCACACCGAGGAAGTACCTATAGATGCGCGTCTTGGTAGACACCAGGATGGTCAGGGCGTCATCGTCTAAGCCATGCCCGAAGACCCAGCCCTGCAGGTCAGGGAGGAAGATGGTAAATGTCTCCCGGATGAGAGGCCTGATGTAGCGGCAGTACCGGTGAACCAGTATTCTACCGGATACCGGTAGAAGGACATCTTGTCCAAAAGCTTGTACAATCATCCTCTTATAAAAGAATCTCTTCTCCCAGCTTTTGTATTTCTTCTTCTATAACAAACAGGGAAATTGTCGTTGTCTTAAAACCACATTATTTTATTTAGTTAACCCAGGTTCCTGGAGCGTATAGAAGTCGAACCACATTATACATGTTTCTTAGTGTGTTTAGATTATTTTTTACATTATAAAATAATATTATTGTGATATCTTTCAAAGATAAATCATACACACTAAGTTAAGATAAACATATAGAAAGAGATTGAGATTTTGAATCTTCTTTATTACATCGTTTTCATATAAAATTATATATGGTTAAGAGAGAGTGATAGAGAGAGCGAAACTATAAACAAATATACTATGTACAATTATATACAGTCGAAGAGGCTTCCTCAGAACCGAAGAATTCTCCTCCAGATAATCAGAGGGTCTTCGTTATCTCCCCTCATCTCTCAAGACTCAGGAAGAACTTGTAAATGAACGTCTTGGTTGAGGAGAGAATGACGTGGGATTGAGGTTGGGGGACCTCTCAGGCCATTCCATTCTGTATGTCTCTTCGGATTACAGATATTTATTAACCAAACCGGCTTTGTGTTGTTATCCATAAACACGAAATCCAGGCCAACAGCCTCCCGGAAAAGCCGGACATGGGGTTCTAGGATCTCGTCCTGGTATAGCTGGGCATTCAGAGTCCTGCCGTCGAACACATGGAGGGGCGTGCGGCCATTTGTCATTATCCCTGCCCAGACCATCACACCCCTTCAGCTATAGGCATCAACGATGTTTGAAGGGTAGTAACGTGCGTCCTTTCTCCTAGAAGTAGGGGAGAATCAAGAATCTTTATTCAGGCTGAACCTGGATTCGTCTGAGAACAGACTTCATTGGTCATGGTTCCAGTTGACGTGTTCTCTGCACCATGCAAGGCGGCGCCACTTCTAGAGTGGGGTCAAAGGGAGGCATATCGCAGGCTTCCTAGCTTGAGGGACTTGCATTTTAAGCCTTCTTGAGACGGTTTTCCGGGATACAATTCTGCCAGTGGCCGTGGCTAGCTCCAGGGAGAGTTGGCGAGCTGACGTTTTCCGTGAACACTTGGCTATTAGAGTCAGGTATCGGTCGTCACTCGGCAAATCGTCACTTGGGGTGGCCTCCAGCTTTCCTCCGGCAACAAGTCCCAGTAGTTTGGAATTGGCTCCAGAGACAGGATATCACACTTTCAGACACGTTGAACAACTTGGCGACTTCCCGCTGTGGTTGCCCCATTTCGATCCTCCCAATCACTCTTCCTCGTGATATGTCATCCAGATGGTACCTTGTAGCCATTGATTGCTTTATCTCTGGTAAGGTTTCAAGTAGGAATACAATAATCCACTACACTCTAATGCAAATACGTTAAAACCTCTTTTCGAATGCAACACGTGTACATGTTGGGTTCGTGTCCCTGCTCGGGGCGCCATTACTGGGCTCAAAAACCATACACTTTGGTTTGTATCCCGTAATACCATATTCTCTCAACCTTAATCGCTTGATTATACTTTTATTTTTTAAAGGAGAACGTTCGAATTTACATGTATAGGAAATTCACCGTTATATAAGCAAATGAAGAATGATTTATGCTTAAAATATGAAACTTTCTTAAGATTTGTTCATGAGCGTAATTAAATAAATTATCTCACACTCAAACATATCCATAATACAAAAGTGAAATTGTACCGGGTTCAGATGGATAGATTAAGAGAAAGGCATTTTCTGATTGTACAACCTTTATTTGGTAGGTAGTAATCATCGCGCGTGTGTGATCAGTAATATTCAACAATTAGCTAATATTTATTCCGATAGATGGCGCAAGCCATCGTCAACTTTTAGTTTCATAATCAGGTGATGAATTTCTCTTAATAATCATAATGCGTTATGTATATTTTTTAATTCCACACATCTGTCCCATAACCGGGTCACTCAATAGCTGTAAATAATTCTATATACAGTTACGAGCGTCATTCTTCGTCGCCTCTGTCACGGTTTGCTTTTTTTTGGAATGGCGCCCTCCTATTGGTCGGCTACGATCACGCCACCTTTGCCCCCCCCCCCCCCCCCATTTTTGTAACTATTGTGTTGGAGCGGGTCGCTCCTTAAATAAATGCATATATTAGTTAATAACCAAATGGAATCCTCTCTTTCTTTTTCCCAGTAAGAGACGCCTACGGAAGCCAACAGTACATAGACAGATAAAGCACATAGGCTATAGTTATTAACTAACATATGCATTTATTTAAGGCGCCAAATTATAATTGTAACAAATAGTATTTGAATCAAAACATTCAATCGGGTAAAACACGGGCGTTGCCCGGGTCATTCGGCTAGTCAATTAATAATCGGCATGTATAGGCAAACTGACATCATTAATAAACTCTTTTACATCTTTATACATCCAGTGACAAGTATTCTACGCTACAAACAGACTTTGTTTTCCTTACTTTTCGTTGGAAGATTTTGCGAATTTGATATAATAATAAATCGAATTCAATCGGTTAGCAATGGCCAAGTCCAAGAATTACACCAATCATAACCAAAACCGCAAGGACCACAGAATGGCATCAAGAGGCTAAGGAAGTACTCCAAGCCCTCCTTGATGGGAGTTGAACCCAAGTTCCTGCGCAACATGCGTTTTGCCAAGAAGCACAACAATCCCCAGAACGCTAAGGATGTGAAACCCAAGGATAACAGCAAGAAGCCTGTGGTTTTGGCTCTTAAATAAAGAGGCTGCTGTACCTACAAACAGACTTGTGCTATTGTTGGGAGGCGAAGAACGTTTAACAGTTCTATGATAGCAATTACGTTCTATGCAACCGTCAATATGTCTTGGATATTTCCACAACGTATATTGTCAAATTATATTGACATCTTATCTAATTTTTTAGCGGGAAGAATGTTGCAATGGTTTTTTAGCGAACCAATTGCTCACGCCTTTCCATTGGACGAATGTGGCCATATTTTTATATAAGAGGGGGCTATGGAAATGCGAGGAGGCGAGTGTGGTGGATTATCGTGTGGAGACGCTTAAAGTGTTTTCTGCGTGGTTTATCCGTGTCTGGTGATCTCTCCACATACCTGTGTGACCCCGGTCCGATCCCTACTAACGCTACAATAAAAGATAAGTACTATTTTTATTTTATTTTACAAATCGTGAGTTTTTATTCACATACTTTTTGTTGTTGGCGTTGTACTCTTGAGTGTACGCTTTTCTGTGCATTAAGTTATTCTTACTTTAGGCCTTAGTATATTGCATTTTCGTGTGATCACCCGTATAAGTAACATGTGTCAATATAGACCTGAGAGGGGTTCACGAAGACCACCTCTCTGTCTGAAGGAGGACTCTTTCAAAGTGGGGATCGTCTATAAACGACAAGACGAAAAAGCCGCTCTTTACGCTGCAAGAAAAAGGACGTAAAGGTACTAGGGACAAACTTTCAAGACTTCGAGGGAATACTTGACAGAATCACGTCAGATCCATGCTAATAGCAACAAGATTTCAAGCTGTGAATCACAGCTCCCATAGGGAATAAGTTATGTAGCAAAGTATTTTTTAAAAATTATTTTATGTATCTATTATCAATTTTTGTATTTATTTTTTGCTACTCTCTGTAAATTTCCTTCATTGTCTCTCTGGAATTTTATAAATGTTGATTTGTGCTTGCCTTAAATAAACTGTCGTGCCATCTTTCCTAATTCTCTACGTGGCTATATACCTAGTACAGTGGTTGCTATCTGACACCACCAAGACCGTAACTGGTTACCTATTTATTGATGTTCTTAACTTTGTTTGCTTTATTATTTTATTATTGGAATCTAGAAACATGTCTACATAGAAGGAGATGTCTCAACAAAGCAAGACTGTGTATAGCTGATTACCTATTTATCTATTAGTATTCTTAACTTTGCTTTATTTACTTCTTGGATTCAAGAAACGATTCTATAGAATGAGATGTCTTAGCAGAACAAGATGTATATAGCTGATTACCTATTTATTTAGTGATGTTCTTAACGTTGGTTTATTTTTTTCTTGGATTCAAGAAACATGTCTATAAAATAAGTCTATAGAAGAAGAGATGTCTTAACAAGATCGTGCATAGCTGATTTACTATTATTTGCTTTATTTAATTCTTGGATTCAAGAAACTAGCCTATAGAAGGAGAGATGTCTTACCAAAGCAAGACATAGCTGATTACCTATTTATCTATTGAAATTCTTTACGTTGTTTGCTTTATTTACTTCTTGGATTCACAAGAAACGTGTCTATATAAGAACAGATGTCTTAACAAAGGGCGTATGTTGCCGGCATTGGGAGTTTATTTGTAATTATCCCTAGTACACACGTGGCCATGATAATCATGGTGAGTAGAAGTTGGCGACTGCTTTTACTGTAAGTGCACCACATGTCTATACATGTGTAAAGCAGTTCGATTTTGCACTTACAAATGTGCCAAAGCCCCGTTTAGTTACTTGCATTCGTTGATGGGGTAGGTCTTTTTCAAGAATCGGGGGCCATTGAAGCATTTTTGTTTTAATTAGAAAAAAAGTGTCCAATGCGGGACTCGATCCTGGATCGTAGCAGTCGAAAACCAACGGTTTAAACCATCCTTCCACCGACCAACGGTTTAAACCATCCTTCCACCGACCAACGGTTTAAACCATCCTTCCACCGACCAACGGTTTAAACCATCCTTCCACCGACCCCGCATAGCGGTAGCTAGGGAGTGGTACAAGTCCACAGCAGAAAGACATTGCCAGCTGCCATCAATGATTCAAAGGTCGGCTTACAGTCGTCATGTTAGAAATGAAAGAAGATACTTCCTTGTTACTGAAGCTATTCCACATGGTGCCCCAATCGACGGAACGATCAAAGAATTAGTCGGTCATAAAGTCGCCTCAGGAAATCACGCCCAGGACAACGCCCTCCGCGTTAAGCATACACGACATCGTCCCCTGCTGGGCTGACGCGTAACCTATCCATCATCCGTTGACCATCCTCCTGACATCCGGTAGCATCGTCTCAAGAATAGACAATTGTCAATAAACATAATTTTACTGACATCTTGTCTATACATTCAAAAGTGCATACAGCTTATCTAAAATTTTTACCTGTAGAAGGGTCATTCAAAACCTGAAAACTTGTAAACTTGTTAAAAGTATAATAAAGAAACCTATCCTCGGAAATTTATATTTGATTAATCTAATTGATACAGAGTATTATAATCCTTACAGTATCCAATATTATTTTAAAATAATGATTAGATATATACAACTATAAAATCACAGGACACCTCTCCCGTCAAATTAAACGCCAAAAATACCCATCTACATACAATGAACATGGCGCCTCTACCACCGCTGTAGAGTTTGGTGGAGAATCACCAGCGGGTCTCCAGCGACACCACGTATTTAGGGATCTACGAAGAAAACGTAGATCTCGTGTTTCGCCACTGAGGAGATGGAGTGGTCCTCCCAAAAAGACACAGCCACAATGACAGATTTTTATTTATTTACTTCTCAACATTTCGGTAAGTGTCTGTCCCCAGGGGATTGAGTCCTAGCATATCCATACGATTCCCTGCCAGGATTCAAGAACCCATTCTCATGATGACAGGGGAGCTAACGAAACGTCAAAGTAGATAAATGATGAACGGTTAATGTGTAGGTCTGTTTTTGAACAAACTCCCAGCCAATAAAGACGGATTTAGAATGGACTGAATGAAAGAAGAGAAAAGAAACATTGAAAGTCACAAGAGCTTAAAAACTATAATAATTTATTCGTTAATATTATGTTAACTTGTAAGTTAAACTGCTCTTCATTACGGCTCAGAACACTGTAAACCAAGACAAGGAAATCACTTTTACACACCTAATTTATAATACAATATCATGCGGCTTATGATTGTAGAACGACATTTGAAAATTATCCCGCATGTGTTTCTTTTGAACGAAAAATCAAAATTTATTTTAAGGAGAAATAACGATTATTTCTAACCTTAGGGATGAAGTATGAAAGGATGAATTGTGAAGAGTAATATTAAACGGAAAAATAAAAGTGTCCTGATTTTTCGTTCAAAAGAAACACATGCGGGATAATTTTCAAATGTCGTTCTTCCCCTAACTAATGTTTATATGCCAAATATCGATTTGGAATGTTGTGTATTTGCTTGAGAATTGAATGTGTGGATGAATATGTAAATAGAGAGTGATTTTATCTATTTTTAATTATAAATATAACTTTTTCCATATATAAACTCATGGACAAATATTGTTTCAAGATAGTCTTAATAGATATTCTTTAATAGATATTTTATCTTTTAAATAACCCCACCAATTGACCATAAATCTTATATAAAGGTGGTTTTCTCATCTTGTAATGTCTGGAATATATATTCTGTGTATGTCAGAGCACGATTGAAGAATTTCAAATTTCGATGAGTTTTAGTTTCTTTTTAGTTTAAGTTTTATCATCTTGAAACTCTCAAAATTATTTTATTTGATTCTTTAAAAAATAATATAAAAAAAACAATTATTTATTAAGAAAAAGGCTTCTTCTTATCATACAACTGTAAGTTGCTGATGGCTTGCGCCATCTATCGGGATAAAAATCAACAAATAGTTGATATTTATTCCGATAGATAGCACAAGCCATCAGCAACTTTCAGTTGTACGATAAGAAGAAGCCTTTTTCTTAATTTATCTACCTAATTTCAGTAAAATTTCACATTTATACTATTTTTTCACAATTTTTAATTAGTTATCATACATGAGTTATGTGCGCATTTTCCAATGTATCATCTATTCTGGTCCACGCTGTATATATAAGGAATGGACTATAAAATACATGGTTCTTAAAAATGCTCAGAAAATGTCGTTTCTGAAAAGAACGTAAAAGACTGCTCGTTTACAAGCTGTCCCTTCGCAGCACCTGTCGACTTGCAGCTGTCTTGGGGATTATAAGCTTCAAGACGGGGGGACTCTCTCCTTCCAACTCCTTTACCGGCTTCTTCTTACGGATTTATTCCCTTCACCTCCAATACCGCTAATTTCTCATTCTTAATTCAGAAGATTGAATACAAATCACGTTATATTTGTCTTTATTGAATAGACAATTTTTTTTGGCAATGTAAACAATGGTATTGATTCTTCTAATTAATTGTTACAAAGGTGGAAATATATATAATAAGATAGTAAATAAAGGGTAGATAAAATGTAGGGGAATATATAGAGTTGTGTATGTGTACAAATTTCTTCGGCAAAGGAGGCTTGTCCACTTTGAGAGAGTTCTCCTCCAGACAAGGTCTTCACTCCTCAGTTCCACACCGAGGAAGTACCTATAGATGTGTGTCTTGGTAAACTCTAGGATGGCCAGGGTGTCATCGTCTAGACCATGCCCGAAGACCCAGCCCTGCAGGTCAGGGGGGATGATGGTAAATGCCTCCCGGATGAGAGGCCTGATGTAGCGGCAGGACCGGTGAACCAGCGACAGGTCGCCGGACCCACAGGCGATGCAAGACTATTGTGCGGATGCTGGATGGGCTGGATGGAGCAGGGCGTTATTGAATAGAGCAAGTGTTGTTCGGACATTTATTGTCCTTATAAAATTGAAATATCTATAAATGTCCGCAAACTTGTTCTATGGATGTCATGATACATATAAATGATAATCATGGTGGGTGGCTAGCGACTGAATATATCATACACTCATGGACCAAACTTAAGGAAGTTGTACCTTTTAGCATGTATATCGGGATTCAGACAATAACTCTGAAAGATACACTCATGGACCAAACTTAAGGAAGTTGTACCTTTTAGCATGTATATCGGGATTCAGACAATAACTCTGAAAGATACACTCATGGACAAAACTTAAGGAAATTGTACCTTTTAGCATGTATATCGGGATTGAGACAATAACTCTGAAAGATACACTCATAGACAAAACTTAAGGAAGTAGTACCTTTTACCATGTATATCGGGATTCAGACAATAACTCTGAAAGATACACTCATGGACAAAACTTAAGGAAATTGTACCTTTTAGCATGTATATCGGGATTGAGACAATAACTCTGAAAGATACACTCATAGACAAAACTTAAGGAAGTAGTACCTTTTACCATGTATATCGGGATTCAGACAATAACTCTGAAAGATACACTCATGGACAAAACTTAAGGAAATTGTACCTTTTAGCATGTATATCGGGATTGAGACAATAACTCTGAAAGATACACTCATGGACAAAACTTAAGGAAGTAGTACCTTTTACCATGTATATCGGGATTCAGACAATAACTCTGAAAGATACACTCATGGACAAAACTTAAGGAAATTGTACCTTTTAGCATGTATATCGGGATTGAGACAATAACTCTGAAAGATACACTCATGGACAAAACTTAAGGAAGTAGTACCTTTTACCATGTATATCGGGATTCAGACAATAACTCTGAAAGATACACTCATGGACAAAACTTAAGGAAGTAGTACCTTTTACCATGTATATCGGGATTGAGACAATAACTCTGAAAGATACACTCATGGACAAAACTTGAGGAAGTAGTACCTTTTACCATGTATATCGGGATTGAGACAATAACTCTGAAAGATACACTCATGGACAAAACTTAAGGAAGTAGTACCTTTTACCATGTATATCGGGATTGAGACAATAACTCTGAAAGATACACTCATGGACAAAACTTAAGGAAGTTGTACCTTTTACCAATTATATCGGGATTGAGACAATAACTCTGAAAGATACACTCATGGACAAAACTTAAGGAAGTTGTACCTTTTACCAAGTATATCGGGATTGAGACAATAACTCTGAAAGATACACTCATGGACAAAACTTAAGGAAGTTTTACCTTTTACCATGTATATCGGGATTGAGACAATAACTCTGAAAGATATACTCATGGACAAAACTTAAGGAAGTTGTACCTTTTACCACGTATATCGGGATTCAGACAATAACTCTGAAAGATACACTCATGGACAAAACTTAAGGTAGTTGTACCTTCTACTATGTATATCGGGATTCAGACAATAACTCTGAAAGATACACTCATGGACAGAACTTAAGGTAGTTGCACCTTTTAGCATATATATCGGGATTCAGACAATAACTCTGAAAGATATTACAGTGACCTTTATTGAAGATGCACGAGATAACCAAGTTTGAATAAAATTACCTCTGTCTCCTTTTAAAAAAAGACAACCGGCGATATGTATACTGTATAAATAATCTTTAAAAAATTAGTTGAATACAGTATTCTTCTCACTGCAGTTAAACGAAAAGTTTAAGAGCGAAGAGGAAGCTATTGGGAATTTATTCAGTGAAGTTATAAAAAATCTCGAAGTCGACAATAATATGGGATGTTAATACAATTTGAGTCAGCGAGGATGTACGATTGGTCAGTGAGGATGTACGATTGGTCAGTGAGGATGTACGATTGGTCAGTAAGGATGTACGATAGGTCTGCGACTGGATGGAACGATAATTCTTTTTTTTTTTTTTTAGTTGGGTGGCCATCAATAGGTTTATGATGCCTGGAGAGTGAGTCTTCTTCTTCTCTTTTATCTCCACTCAATCATATTTAGGATAGCCTGTAGAGCTTGAGACTTTTGATGGTGTCTGCTTGGGATGAGTAGAGTTGTCGTTGTTGTTGTTGTCGTGTCCAAAGAAGAGTCTTAGATGTCTCCATGCATCTCCATCACAGCAGCAGAAATATCCACTATCTTGCTCTTCATTGGAAAATTGGTGCCGTTGCCACGTTAGTCACCTTGGAAACGAACCAGAATTTGGTCAAATATTCCAAGTGTCCAGGGGGGACCGTAGGGAGGTGTGGTCGGACTTCTCCCCCCCCCCCCCCCCCCCATGAGTAGAGTTGATCAATGGATGAGTCAATACAGTCAATAATGTGTTTTGGGGTTGCAGTTTGAAAATTGTACTTAGTACATATTGGGTATCAAGCCTGTAGAGCTTGAGACTTTTGATGGTGTCTGCTTGGAATGAGTAGAGCTCATCAATGGATGAGTCAATACAGTCAATAATGTGTTTTGGGGTTGCAGTTTGAAAATTGTACTTAGTACATATTGGGTATCAAGCCTGTAGAACTCGAGACTTTTGATGATGTCTGCTTAGGATGAGCAGAACTCATCAATGGATGAGTCAATACAGTCAATAATGTTCTCTTGGGGTTGCAGGTGCCGCTAAGTACATATTGGGAAAACCTTGCAACCATTCTGGAAAGTCATTGTCTGTAGATGGCGTCCAGTTTCTGTGATCCATGGACCATTCGGCCCAGTAGAACGCCAGGGGAGCTATGATGACTGCAGCCGTCAGCAGCTGAAACACGACTCTGCCTGCCCACCCTGACGCCACAGCAGTTACAATTATCCATCCTCCTCTGGCACAGAAAATCTTCCAAATTATATCTTCAATCAATACCATATGAATCATTCCCAACTATTATATTATTTTGTGCCATATTATTATTTGATGTTATATAGTCAGATTTCATTTTGGATTATAGAACCTTCGCCAGACCACCTCTTAGAATGCACGGGAATCTCAAGACAGGACATATATTCCAACCCTACCAAGAATATACATTTTATCCATGAATTTTGTCTCCATGACCTTGTATAATTATTTTTTTTTTTAAATTTGGATAGGTGTATGAAAAGATTTCGAACATTACGTTGAGCTACTGCCAATAATATGAGACCAAATAAAATATATAGTTATAAAAAACAATAGGTGTGTTTCATATCTGGAGTATATATCGCATGCTACCCAGGCTGTGTATGTACTACCCCACAGTACTGGTATGTTCATTCACGTAAAAAACAGCCTGAACCAGTTGAGCATGTGGTTCCAATCACGGGAACCTAGCTCATCATTTGCGAACCCTCTCAACTGTCTCACCAGTCATCCTTTCAATATTTTCCCATTACAGTAAGGATAGTTGTAAACGTTTCATTTAAGAAATGAAAGCATTAAAGCTTACAACCCTGAACACTCGGATTTTCCTGGAAAATCTCTTGAAGATTTCTTGAAAAAGACATGGCCCACCTCTGCTGTGTGAGCAGAAGAGCTTAAATTGACTTGTTCCATATGTAAATACCTGTTTTCTTTCCTCTTTTCGCTCTCCACTTCTCCCATCCATATTTCCAAATTTTTTTATTTTATTTTTTTATTCTTCTTATTTTTTTATTCTTTCTTATAATCTGTATATTTTTACAATATGTGTATAATATTTCTCCATTTTTTATTTTCCACTTTCATAGGTTTCTCCGTCTTGTAACCCCAAGGAGGTCCTCTGTAAGACCTGTGTGTCTTAATAAAGGTTTGTGTGTGTGTGTGAAAGCATCAAAGCATGGATGTTTCTTTTATACATATAACTGTCTACTGTGATGAAACAATATTGGGAGGGTTTGATTCATCAAAAGCTTATATCCATAGCTTGCTTGAATACCATCTCTAAGATTCCACCCTTCATTGTAGCATATATAATCAGAATAATCTAATACAGTATTAGAACTCTCTTCTTCTTCTTTCTTATCTCTACTCAATCATATTAAGTTATCAAGCTTGTGAACCTTGAGACTTTTGATGGTGTCTGCATCAATGGATGAGTCAATACAGTCAAAAATGTGTTTTGGGGTTGCAGGTTGAGAATTGCACTTAGTACATAGTGGGAAAACCTTGCAACCATTCTGGAAAGTTATTGTCCGTAGATGACCAGACTTAAGTCTGGAAATCAATGACTGTTGTTCTCTTGGGAGAACAGAACCGGTATATTAGAGCTCTAAGAAGCGGTCTTGTAGATTAAATTGGCGAAACCGCTGGGAGAGTTCACCACTGATTAGCCAAGCCCTCCCAATATTTTTTAACCGCAGTAAGGACAGTTGAGTTTTATGTATAAAAGAAACATACGTGCTGTATTGCGTTCATTTATCTACTTATATATTTGCCTTATTCTGTCTGTTTGTCTGTTTGTCTGAAGCTCACGGATAGAATGCGCGCTCATTGGCTGCAAGGGAACACGTGTCCTCCCTGCCCCCCTCTAGACAACCCTGTTATTCAAAAACCATACATCCAATCGCCATGAAATTCTGGGATATTATTAGGTATATCCCCGGAAAGGTTTTCGAAAAATAATTTCTTGAATATCTTGAATATCCTTAGAGTTATTTGCAGAATTGTAGATATAACTCGCAAGCAGCGCCGCCAGACGGTGATAGACTTAAGCTTGCTGCTCCACCCCTGTTGACCTTGGGTCGTCGTGTGAGTCACAGCATGATGCAACAAAAAACACTCTCTCTGGGGATTGCGGCGTCAACAACCTGTAAGTTTGTGCCTCTCTCATAAACCTGTCTATACAGACCACCCTGTCTATAGCGACCACTCTAGACAACCCTGTTATCAGCTGTGTGATACATCCACCTGTCTATACAGACCACCCTGTTAATAGCGACCACCCAAGTCAACGTTTTTAGAATATATTCGCACTCGGGTAAACCCCGGGCGTTGCCCGGGCCATTCGTCTAGTTATATATAAATGGCGCGTTATTGCTTTATAGACGTTTTGTTCATTAAAAGAGAAAATCGTGTTGATAATAGCATCATTTCGAAAGATAAAATCCTCTGAAACATAAATAATAGTAAAAAAAAACGGCCTCCGAGGATAGAGAGAATATATAAATAAAGCAGGGAATGAAGAAAAACAAACAAACAAACAAAAAAAAAACAATCACAAGACTCAGAACGAAACGCTATAAAGGAATAACAATACATCCAGATGGCACAAGAACCTATAGGACATGTGACAATTGTCCTGGTGTGGAACTAACACCTACTCACATATTCTCATGCCCAGCAATGGCCACAGCCTTGCAAAAATTGGCATGGACCCAGAACTTTACACATCCAAGATAGAGGACATTGCGACTGCTGTGATAGAGATGCATGGAGACATCTGAGGATCTTCATTGGACAAGACAACAGAAAATTGACATGGAACCAGAACTTTACACATCCAAGATAAAGGACATTGCGACTTCTGTGATAGAGATGTACGGAGATATCTGAGGCTCTTCATTGGACACAACAACAACAGAAAATTGACATGGAACCAGAACTTTACAAACCCAAGATAGAGAACGACTGCTGTGATAGAGATGTACGGAGATATCTGAGGCTCTTCATTGGACACCACAACACCAACAGGAGACATCCTCGGAGGCCATTTTTTAGTATCATTATTAATAGCAACATTTCTTGAAAATTCTTGAAGCTGCCAATGAACCAAATATGGTGACCGAAGTTGGGATTTCGAGCACCGAGGTGAGAGGCTTCTCAGATATAATTGTCCCCAGGGTAGGGGCCCCTCGGGGGGCGCAGATGTCGCCCCCCACAATGACACTGACTGACCCGGCGGAGCTCCCTGCTCCGTATTTAGACGCCCTTGGCCGATGGGTGCTCCACCGGGCCCTATCGTCTCTCTTCAACGACAAATGTAATCAACCATTTACCTTGGCTGTGCCCGAAGTTTCTAGACAGGGTGATATCATACGAAATGACAATATTAAACACGATTTCTTCTTTTTTCAAATAAACCAGACTTCTTAAAGTTTTCACTGCGATGAATAAAAAAATAGTGGGAGGGCCTGGATCATCAGTAGTGAACCCCCTCCCAGTGGTTTCGCCAATTTAATCTACCAGACATTTTTCTTAAGAGTTCTACTGTTGTAGGAGGAAATATCTTTATTTACGGGGCTGCTAACCAAAATGAATGATATTTGAGCCCCAAAAAAAGTGGAGATGCTGGGTATTGATATCAGTACCTCGCATGATAAGCGAGCGCTCTACCATCTGAGATACATCCCCTTAAAACTTAAAACCCTTAAAACCCCTTTTACTGTTGTATTGGACGATTCTGATTATATATCCGACTCTGTAGTGTTGAATCTTGGTTGTGGTATATAAGTATACTATGACAAGAGCTTCGAAGACAGTAGAATTACATGTAAACAAATATTTGCATATAGTAATGCTCTTCCGTGTATTCGTGTGCATGGTAGTGTCATTTCGTACATTTAAATGGCGCCTTATGTTTACAAGAGATCTCATATTGTACGACACTCTGCAGACTCCGATAAGTACTAAAATTATTAAGACACAAAACTTTTAATTGAATTTTATATTGTAACAAAGTATTTATTAATTTTATTATTTTTTATTAACAGAGTGGTCATTTTTTTATGTTTATATTTTGTTAGTCTGTAAATTTCCCTCGTGGCTTATCTTTTGTTTACCATTTATAGTTTGTCCTTGCCTGAAATAAATTGTTGTCTCCTCCTGAAATTTTTGTCTTCCCTAATTTTCCACGTGGCAATATTATCGAAACCACCTGCAATCACACAATATGAGATTGATTTATCCAAATTTAAGAAGGTTTTGGGGCACGTGCTTCATCAGATTAACTTCAGATCGCTTAAAGTTAATCTCTGATGAAAGACAGCAACCCGCAAAGTGTTTCTACTGTTTGTGGCGTAATCTAAAGATTTAAACTTATTTCCTACATTGAGGAATATAAAACTCCAGATGGGTTCTTGATGTCTCATATTGGAAGTGTGAAAGCCAGAAAAATCGCTAACTAATCATCAAATTCTCACTTACTACATACTTCAGTAAAATATTTACACTCATAGAGACGAAATTTACAGAAATGGAGAGTCTATGATGTCTCTGGTCGTCATTTTTTTTTTTTGAAGGAGACAGAGGTAATTTAGTTCACACTTGTTTATCTCGTGTGTCTTCAATAAAGGTCACTGTAATATCTTTCAGAGTTATTGTCTGAATCCCGATATACATGCTGGAATGTACAACTTCCTTAAGTTTTGTCCATGAGTGTATCTTTCAGAGTTATTGCCTCAATCCCGATATACATGATAAAATGTACAACTTCCTTACGTTCTGTCCATGAATGTATCTTTCAGAGTTATTGTCTGAATCCCGATATACATGGTAAAAGGTATAACTTCTTTAAGTTCTGTCCATAAGTTTAAATAAATAATACTTGATTCTATGAACTAAATAAGGAAGGTATTTGTATGTTATTATATCAACCGTTACCCTGAGATGTATTCATATCAATCAAGCCGGGAATTTATACTCAGTTGCCCGATTGTTGGACGATTCTGCTTATAAATCCATCATAGTAGAGTGGAATCTTGGTTGTGGTATGTAAGCATACAATGGACATAAGCTACGAAGACAGTAGAATTACATATAAACACATATTTGCATAGAGTAATGCTCTTTCGTACAATCGTTCAAGATAGTGTAATTTCGTATACAGTATAACCTCTCTGTAAAGGACACCCAATTGCAGAGCCAAAGTGTCTTTCAGGGAGAGGTGTCATCTTACCGGAGAGTTACTAAATAGTAAAAATGATTATTTTGCAAATGAAAACTGTCTTTTGTAGAGAGGTGTTCGCTAGCGCGGTGTCCGCTAAAGGGAGGTTCTATTGTATATACAGATCCTTATCTATTTTTGACAATTAAAATAATTTTATTGACATCTTGTCAATACATACAAAGTGCACAGTCTGCACTATTTAAAAAGATAATATGCCTTATATACACTATGTACAATGAATATGACGCCTCTGTCAGCGCTGCAGAGTTTGGTGGAGAATCGCCAGTGGGTCTCCAGCGACACCGATCCTATTCCACATTCCTTATCTATTAAGCCAGGAATATATACGGAGTTACTCAAAGCTAAACATTTAACGGTAACTTGTGGCTGCCAGAGCTGTGTGTTTGCACGGTGGTGTCAACAAACACCAGATGGGTGAGTGTTCATACATCCCGACACACATCGCTGGCCTACTCTCGTGTGGCCAGATGCCAAGGTCATGTCTTGACCTACACCCCAGGGTCACACACGTTTAATAACGTTGTCTTCACAGTCTCGTAGCTTCTCACTTAAGACATCTTCTGATCTAAAATCTGTTGATTGGCTTGCCCCATCTATCGGAATAAATATTGCTACGTGGAAAATTAGGGAAGACCAATTTCAAGATGACATAGCTCTTTCTCTCTCTTGAGGTGGCGGAGTCTTTCCCGCGGTGGGCGCCACCAATGAAGACCTTGAATATATATATTTATCAATTATTTATATCTATTTTATCATATATTTATCGTTATATAATCTTATATTTATTCTGTATTTAACCATATATAATCTTATATTTCTCTCTTGAGGTAACCAGGATTCCTGGAGCTACGTACTAAAGATGAGACAGCAATTTATTTAAGGCAAGAACAAACTATGAAGGATAAACTGTTAGGATTTTTATGTTGTTTTTTCATAGATTAATTTATTTATATTTTGACCAGATGACCGGACGACTTTACATGTATATAATTGGTTTTTAAATGATGTAAATTAGTTAGTTATGAAAGGAAATTAAAAGTATTAATTTTCTTAGAGGTGTTGGTGTTTACTCTGCTCGATTGTAGACTAGGAAAGAATTAGTTCCTAACAGGTTATGGGCCCAGCAGAACGCTTCCACTGCGCCGTAGAAAGTAATAGAAGTTAAAGATAAAGAAGAAAAGTTGAAGCTAAAGAATATAAAGCTAAAGAATAAAAAGCTGAAGGCTAAAGAAGATAAGGCCAGGGAATATAGGGCTAAAGAAGAAATGTTTATGTTAGGCTAAAGAAGATAAAGCTAACTAAGATAAATAAAAGAATTTGATTATTAGAAATTTGAGCGATTTAAAATCTGAACTTTATACAAAGAAGAAGAAAATATTTAAGTTATAATTTTTTGTGAATTTGCATAACTAGAAAAATCAATGGCTGACGATTTGAGAATACCTAAACTAGACGGCAATAATTACTATTATTGGGCCATAAGAATCAAATCAATTTTGATTCAGAAGGACATATGGGATGCAATTGAGCCTGGTTTTCCTAGTGAAACTTCAGAAAAACAAAAGCGGAAAGATAGCTTGGCATTATCTATCATATTATTGGCAGTTGAGGATTCATTCCTAGATGACATCGGTGATTGTAAGCGAGTGATCGATGCATGGCAGATACTGGAGGACATCCACACAAAATATGGCTTGCTGCATATATTACAGTTACTGAGAAAATTTTTCAACATTATAAAAAGAAATGACGAAGATATGAAAGAATATTTCGCGAGAATAATGGATTGTCATAGAAAATTGGCAAAGTGTCACCATGGATTTGGAGATGGCGAATTGGCGTTGATTATGTTATTGGGATTACCAAAAAGTTACGAGCCGCTGATTCTCAGTTTGGAACAGCAGGAGGAGAAGCTATCTACTAGTATGGTTAAATCTAAATTACATTTAGAAGAAAAACGACAGAACCAGCGTCAAATTCCTCAAGAAGATCCTAATAGCGCTTTTGCGGTAAGAAGAAAGGAGGATACATGCAAATCACCATGTCAAGAGCGAAATAAATTTGAATATGATCAACAAAGGAATTATCATAATACGTGGACGGAAGGGAAAAGGGAAAATTATAATTATTTCAGGCGGATAAGATGTTTCAATTGTGGCAAATTAGGACACATGGCTAGGAATTGCAGATTTGCCGGCTCATCAAGGAGAATTAGCGAAGGTATGCTGAAACAAAGTACGTTAGACCTTACTCATAAAGTCCTATTTGCAAATAACTTGAAAAACAACTCGCAGAATATCTGGTTTCTGGACAGTGGAGCTACTGAACATATGACGTCGAACAGACTGAAAATGACTAATACAAAAAGTATTTCAACTTCAGTTGAAATGGCAAACAATGAGAAAATAAAAGTATCAGAGATGGGTGATGTAACCATCAAACTCGGTCACGAATATGGAGGTGAAACCTTGTTCTTGAAAAACGTATTATACGTTCCTGAGTTAGACGGAAATATTTTGTCTATTGGAAGGATTGAGGAAAGAGGAAACAAAGTTTTATTCCAGAATGGCAAGGCCTCTGTTTTTGGAAGTGATGGCGGGTTAATTTTGAAATCTAATAGAAGAGGAAGAATCTGTACAGTGGAAGAACTTAAGATAGCTAAAGTGAAGTCACCTAGTGCAGATATCTGGCACAGAAGGCTAGGACACATTTACAAAAGGGATCTCCAAAATGTGAGTGACACAGCAGAGTGCGAGGTGTGCCTTGAAGGTAAAATGAGAAGACTCCCATTTCCTTCCAAACCTGTCGAAAGTAAGAAGACTTCATCACCCTTGGAGCTCATCCATTCGGATGTAGTAGGTCCCATTAGCCCAATGTCGAAGGGAGGGAACAATTATTTCGTGACATTCATAGACGACTTCACTCATTACACTACAGTATATTTCATGAGGTCTAAATCGGAGGTACTTGACAAATTTAAGGAATATAAAAACAGTGTTGAGAGTTACCACATCAGAAAAATCAAAGTCTTAAGAAGTGATAATGGGACGGAATATGTTAACGGCGAATTTAATAAATTTCTCAATGAAAATGGCATCAAGCGACAGCTTACAGTTCCAAGAACACCTCAGCAAAATGGAACTGCGGAAAGAATGAATCAAACATTACTAAACACAGCAAGATGCATTTTGCTTGAATCAGGGATTCCCAAATCATTCTGGGCAGATGCCGTAAATACAGCTTGTTACTTAAGAAACAAATGTTCTAGCAAGGCAATAGGTAACAAAATACCCGAAGAAATGTGGACCGAACGGCCAGTGAATATTGAACATCTCAGAGTTTTCGGTTGTCAGACCTGGACATACAACGACCAGCGTCGATCCAAATTTGATTCAAGAAGCCGAGAATGTGTTTTAATTGGTTATCCGGAAGGAGTCAAGGGATACAAGGTTTGGGACTTCAGAAACAATAAGGTCTTTGTAACCAGAAATGTCAGATTTAGAGAAGATGTTTTCCCAACTAAGAAAGTCGATAAACAAATTTCACATGAAACTGATTTTTTCCAGGTTTTAAATAATAATTTTGAAGAAGACTATGAATCTGTAAATGAGGAAGAGACGAAATTTGTAGAAAGAAACCAGAGAGACGAAGAACTAAAGAGGGAAGATAAAGGGGAATACCAAAATGAGGCTGCGATCCCAGGAGGATATTCAGGGACTGATGGGGCAATATCGGTAGAGAAAAATCTGAATAACTTAGAACGAAAAGAGGATGAAGAGCAGGCCTGTGAAGACGAAGAACTGAGGAGAGAAGACGAAGAGGAAGGCCAGAATGAAACTATAATCCCAAGAAGATCTTCAAGAATTGCGACTTGGCGGAGGGAGTAGTGCAGATTTTCTAACTAGGGGAATTGGAAGAATTAAACTGACCAGGATCTTGGCCACTCTAGGCCTCCGATGAGGGTATGAAAACAACTTTAAAATGGGGGGCATTGTTAGGATTTTTATAAGTTGTTTTTTCATAGATTAATTTATTTATATTTTGACCAGATGACCGGACGACTTTACATGTATATAATTGGTTTTTAAATGATGTAAATTAGTTAGTTATGAAAGGAAATTAAAAGTATTAATTTTCTTAGAGGTGTTGGTGTTTACTCTTCTCGATTGTAGACTAGGAAAGAATTAGTTCCTAACGTAAACAAAATATAAGAAATGAGGAAAGTTTACAGAGTAGCAAAAAATACTTTGTTACAATATCTCTACTATTCGTTGATTTTTAATTATTTCAGTAATCGCCAAATACCTTTTCTTGATTAATCATGAATGACCTACACCTGGGGTCAATGTTTAATCAAGAATGGGTATTTGACTAATTCCAGAATAATTAAAAATCAACAAAAAACTGATATTTATTCCGACAGATGGAGCAAACCATCAGTAGCTTATAGTTGCACAAATCAGGTTTATCCACCTGATCCCAGTACAATTTCACTTTTGTATTATCTTACTGTTTATGTAAACTGAAACCATTTTAAGCGTGAAATTCTTTCTTTTGACAAAATAAATCAACTTCGTACTCTGTCTTCTCTGAGAAGAATACATTATTGGGAGGGTCTGAGTCAAACACATCAATGACTTAAAAATGACTTTTTTTTAAAAGGAAACAGAGTCAATTTGGTTCACGCTTGGTTGTCTGATGTGTCTTCAGTGGGGGTCACTGTGGTGTCTTTCAGAGTTGTTGTCATAATCTCGATATGCATGCTAAAAGGTAAAACTTCCTTAGGTTTTGTCCATGAGTATACTTGGTGGAAAACACTGTTACGTTAGAATTTTTCAGTCGATAATATCACATAAGAATCTATAAAAGGATTCTGAAATCATAAAAAATGACAAAAAAAAAAAAAGAATAAATAGTTAAAATAATAATACTATAGTTACAATACTACACAGGTATATTCTGAACATGATTATTTCAATTGTCAAAAGTTACTATTACTGGTTATCACACAAAAATGGAATATACAAGGGCCTACAGTAAGAGTAACTTAATACAGTGTACTCCGCTTATAACGAAGTCGCATTATCCATGACAATCACTTTGTTATATCCGAAGTTTGTTATATCCGCAGTTGGAAAAAAAAAATGTTTTGTACCAATAATTTTATTTACTATTCAACTCTAAGAGCAACACAAAGATCAATAACAACCTCATCAGGTGTTTTTGGAGAAGTAGTTTGTGATTTTCTTTTGACATTTAGAAGTCAGTAACAAGTGCTGAACACTCTTTTCGATGTTGTCCAAGTCTGACAGATGCCTATGAAGAGACTTGGACTCATCCTGACATTGAAGAAACAATCGCAGAGTTTGAATGCTCTCCAAGACCTCTTTTGGATGCGGAATGTGGACAATTGGGTCTACTTCTTCATCAACTTGGTCCGTTTCTTCTTCTTCTTTTGCTTGAAGAATGCTCTCGACAATTTCTACATCGGATAACATGGCATTTGTAACGACGTCATTGTCAGCGTCAGCATAAGAATCGAAACCCATCTCTAACGGTATTTTTAAAACTTCTTTCATGCGATCGAAGAGGCTTTGTTGCTCCCACATTTGTGTTAAATAATGTAAAAAAAAAAAAACTTATAATATGTTTGCATATTTTAAAATTGTATATTATTAACTTATTTGTTGTGTATCATTAAATTTGTGTCATTCACACGTTGTAATTTGATATATATTATGCATAATATATTAGTCAATTATAATGGTAAATGAGAAAACTTCGTTATAAACGGATAAAATAAAAATTTATACATGCAAATCACTTCGTTATAAGCGAAAATTCTTTATATCCGACTTCGCAATATCCAGAGTTCTTTTAATGGTTTAAGCCCTTCTTTTCTTTCGTGCAGACAATTTCATTCGCTATATGCGGAATTTCGCTATAACCGACTTTGTTATAAGCGGAGTACACTGTACACAGAAAAAGGTACACTCAAGAGTACAACACCAACAACAAAAAGGGGGTAAATAATTTAAAAAAAAACACGATTTGTTAAATAAAATAAAAAAAGTACTTATCTTTTATTTGCAGCGTTGATAAGGACCGGGGTTTCACAGGTATGCGAGGAGATCACCAGACAAGCACACAGAGAACGCTTTAAGCGTCTCCACTCGAACACCACTCCACGACTCCTCGCATTCCGTTTCAACCCTCTTTTATGTACAAACATGGCCACATTGGTCCAATGACGTGGGAGATCAGTTCACTTAATAAATAAACAACATTCTTCCCACATAACTGAGAATATTAAAACTGCTATGTTTGTCAAATAATTTGACACAAGAGTTACCTTTATTAAAATTGGAAAAAAAAATTAAAATGATCAACGTGATTGTGATTTGGGGGGGGAACAGAAACAGTAGAACGTATTCGAGTGTCTCCAGTATTACAATCAAAGAACTTCTCTTGTTGGTATGTTTGGTTATAGTAAATTGAAAAGAATGACATGCACCTATAGGACATGCAACAACTGTCCTGGTGTGGAAATAACACCTACTCACATATTCTCATGCCCAGCAATGGCCGCAGCCTTGCAGAAAATTGACGTAGACCCAGAGCAGCAGCTTTACACACCCAAGATAGTGGACATTGCTGCTGCTGTGATGGAGATGCATGGAGACATCTGAGGCTCTTCATTGGACACGACAACAACAACAATACAGTATACACACCCAAGATAGAGAACGACTGTTGTGATAGAGATGTATGGAGACATCTGAGGCTCTTCATTGGACACGACAACAACAACAATACAGTATACACACCCAAGATAGAGAACGACTGTTGTGATAGAGATGTATGGAGACATCTGAGGCTCTTCATTGGACACGACAACAACAACAATACAGTATACACACCCAAGATAGTGGACATTGCTGCTGCTGTGATAGAGATACATGGAGACATCTGAGGCTCTTCATTGGACACGACAACAACAACAATACAGTATACACACCCAAGATAGAGAACGACTGTTGTGATAGAGATGTATGGAGACATCTGAGGCTCTTCATTGGACACGACAACAACAACAATACAGTATACACACCCAAGATAGAGAACGACTGCTGTGGTAGAGATGTATGGAGACATCTGAGGCTCTTCATTGGACACGACAACAACAACAATACAGTATACACACCCAAGATAGAGAACGACTGCTGTGATAGAGATGTATGGAGACATCTGAGGCTCTTCATTGGACACGACAACAACAAAAATACAGTATACACACCCAAGATAGAGAACGAGTGCTGTGATAGAGATGTATGGAGACATCTGAGGCTCTTCATTGGACACGACAACAACAACAATACAGTATACACACCCAAGATAGTGGACATTGCTGCTGCTGTGATAGAGATACATGGAGACATCTGAGGCTCTTCATTGGACACGACAACAACAACAATACAGTATACACACCCAAGATAGAGAACGACTGTTGTGATAGAGATGTATGGAGACATCTGAGGCTCTTCATTGGACACGACAACAACAACAATACAGTATACACACCCAAGATAGAGAACGACTGCTGTGGTAGAGATGTATGGAGACATCTGAGGCTCTTCATTTGACACGACAACAACAACAATACAGTATACACACCCAAGATAGAGAACGACTGTTGTGATAGAGATGTATGGAGACATCTGAGGCTCTTCATTGGACACGACAACAACAACAATACAGTATACACACCCAAGATAGTGGACATTGCTGCTGCTGTGATAGAGATGTATGGAGACATCTGAGGCTCTTCATTGGACACGACAACAACAGCAATACAGTATACACACCCAAGATAGAGAACGACTGCTGTGATAGAGATGTATGGAGACATCTGAGGCTCTTCATTGGACACGACAACAACAACAATACAGTATACACACCCAAGATAGAGAACGACTGCTGTGATAGAGATGTATGGAGACATCTGAGGCTCTTCATTGGACACGACAACAACAACAATACAGTATACACACCCAAGATAGAGAACAACTGCTGTGATAGAGATGTATGGAGACATCTGAGGCTCTTCATTGGACACGACAACAACAACAACAAAAGAATGACATGGCCATTTAAGATAGAGAATTTTATGAAGGATAACTGGCCATTCATTGAACTACAGAGATTTACTATAAATATAAAACTCTAAAACCTATGAAATGATACAGTTGTTGAATTAAGTGCATATTGTATATCTTTATTATTATGTATTAGCACGCCATCTGTTATCAAAATTAGAAACTATTATAGACGGCGTATGATTCTCTTTAATATATATTTAGAATTGTATGTAATTCTGCTATTCTCAAAGCTTATATCCATAGTTCATCTAAAATACCCATTCCAAGAGTCTAGCATCAGTATCACTATAAAAGGAAGATCGAAAAATGCAATATAACAGCGGTATGGTAGATAAAACTGGCGAAATTGCTGGTAGGGTTCACCACTAATGAGCCAAGCTCTCCCATTAATTTTTCCATTGCAGTAAGGGCAGTAGAGATTGTTTATTTTTAAAATACGCGTCTATATCTTTAATATAAATAGTGTAAATAACAATATTATTGCTTAAAAGTTATCTTATTTTTTACTATTCATGCTGAATGTTAACTTTGAATTGTATATATACATATAGATAATTGACAATTTAAACAATGATTCCTCTAATCAATTGTTACAAAGGTGGAAAAAATATATAATAAAATAGTAAATAAAGAGTAGATAAAATGTAGAGAAATATATACAGTTATATGTGAGCAATAGTTATTATATATACCCCATTATCATGACATAGAAATCAAGCAACAACGATTATTCCTGGAAGCACTGGTATCATCAAAAATAAATAGCATTAATTGAAAATTTGACCTCCCAACCCAATATATCCTTGACAAATAATCTAAATAATTATTGGAATGTGATATATAGCTAGCAAAAAATATGTATATATATGTTTCTATGAAAATGTTAATCTGCAAGACGCAGGTTATCATCATCCCTTTTTGATTTGTTTTTGTCACTTTGGCGGTTTGCAAATAAACAACAAAATATGTATCAGACATTAAAAAGACAATAAAGATTTTCTGATAATAAGAAGGTACAAAGATATTGTAGAATGCATATATATTTAATCCCAGTATAATATTTATTACTTTAGCTGGTAACAGTCTGATGCACGCCCGCGAGAGCACATGCTAATAACAAAAGTTTTCAATTATTCTGTATAAATATTATTTAGAGATTGTACATAGAATATCAGCCCGTTGAAGAGCAGTGTATTTGCTCGAAAGCTTGAAAATTTAAATTAAAAATAAACTTTTTACCTGATATTGATTTTTACTTTTTCAAATATAAAGTTATATATTGATTTTTATGAAATATAATGCGGCCTATGATTGTAGAACGACATTATATCCCGCATGTATTTCTTTTGAACGAAAAATCGAAATTTATTTTAAGGAGAAATAACGATTATTTCTAACCTTAGGAATTATATATGTACAAATGTCTTCAGCAAGGAAGACTTCCCCACCTTGAGAGAGTTCTCCTCCAGACAAGGTCTTCACTCCTCAGTTCCACACCGAGGAAGTATCTATAGATGTGTGTCTTGGTAGACACCAGGATGGCCAGGGTGATATCATCCAGACCTCGCCCGAAGACATATACACATCTAAATGAGAATTGTGTAGTACTTCGGTGGAGCACAAATCTCTTACATCTTCTAATTGCCTTTGAATAAAATAAAAAGGAATGGAAAAAAAACCTATTTTCCCAAATAGACATCTAGATAATCAAATAAAGTAAAGCATGAAGGAAGATGAGTTTTTAATGAGTTTTATTCAAAGGCAATTAGAAGATGTAAGAGATTTGTGTTCCATCGAAGTGCTACACAACTCTCATCTAAATGTATATATGTCTTCGGGCGAGGTCTGAATGATATCACCCTAGCCATCCTGACGTCTGAAACTCATCTTCCTTCCTGCTTTACTTTATTTGATTATCTAAACAGGAAGAGTTCTATCGCTTAGACATCTAGATACTCATTATTTACATCAACAATTTTTTTTTTTGTTGGACAAATTGTTTCCTAAAACCATTGGTGTAGAGGCCTACATCAGTGTACCAGGTGTTGATTGTTATCTTGACGGGGGTGCACAGATGACGGGATCCCCTGCTGTCGTTGACAGACAATGTAGACATGTCGTGGTGACATTTCACTCTCTACACGGTCTCATTGAATGTATTCGGTCTCCACATTCTTATTATTATCCCTAGTACACGTGGTACAGACCATGATAATCATGATGAGTAGAATGATAAAGCACAATTTGGATTATAGATTATAATAAAAGATAATAAGACCTAATCCAAATAATTTATTAGTGTGTGACATTACGGCAACAACATTGTCACCATCATCAGATATTTATTCTTTTGTCTGATGATGGTGACAATGTTGTTGCCGAAACGTCACACACTAATAAATTATTTGGATTAGGTCTTATTTTCTTTTATGATGAGTAGAAGTTGGCGACTGCTTTTACTGTAAGTACACCACATATCTACACACGTGAAAAACAGTTTGACTTTGCATTTACAAATATGTCAAAGTCCTGGTTGGTTACTTCCACTCGCTGGTGGGGTTGGACTTTTTTTAAGAATCGGGGCCCATTGGAGCTTTTTTTTTAATTAGAAAAAAGTTCCCAATGCGGATTCGATCCTGGGTTCTACTGTATTTACAATTTGGTGATTAAATATAAAAAGATGTTCTCAGGAAGTGTTCCATCTTGTTCTCCTCCAGACAAGGACAGGATCTTTCAGTTCAATGTTGAGATGATACTTAGAGTGACACTAGCCGAATGACCCGGGCAACGCCCGTGTTTTACCCGATTGAATGTTTTGATTCAAATACTATTTGTTACAATTATAAATTGGCGCCTTATATAAATGCATATGTTAGTTAATAACTATAGCCTATGTGCTTTATCTGTCTATGTACTGTTGGCTTCCGTAGGCGTCTCTTACTGGGAAAAAGAAAGAGAGGATTCCATTTGGTTATTAACTAATATATGCATTTATTAAAGGAGCGACCCGCTCCAACACAATGGTTACAAAAACGATAAAGTGAGTGGGGGGGGGTGCATGATGGGGGGGGGGGGGGGGGGGGGGGGGGGGGGGGGGGGGGGGGCAAAGGTGGCGTGATCGTAGCCGACCAATAGGAGGGCGCCATTAAAAAAAAAAAGCAAACGGTGACAGAGATGACTGATGAAGAATGACGCTCGTAACTGTATATAGAATATTAAAATATAGGGATAATACGTGCTGAAGATCTCGCTATGGACTACTTGCTAAGGAAAATTGGCCTAAGAATACTGTAGGGACATAATATTGTGTGTGACGAAGAAATAATTTATAATTTAATTAATTATTCAAAGAAAATATTTGGAAACAGATTTAAAATTTACATTTGTCAAATCATCATTTAGTTATCTAGCTTGCTTGCTCGATATTCTCTAGCTGTAGATAGTTGGGGTTGATTTGTTAATAATTGTCGACTAGTCGCCGTGACGTCATCAATAAATACTTTCACACCTTCAGATATACAAAGCCTTGATTTCAACGCTACAATAAGTATAGTTAGCCCGTATTACCCCGTATATATGACATAATATTACCGTAGATCCACAGCACGTAATGACATAACATATACAAAGACTTGATTTATACGCTACAATATGTTTAGTTAGCCCGTATTACCCCGTATATACGACATAATATTACCGTAGATCCACAGCACGTAATGACATAACATATACAAAGACTTGATTTATACGTTACAATAGGTATAGTTAGCCCGTATTACCCCGTATATATGACATAATATTACCGTATATCCACAGCACGTAATGACATAACATATATAGTGACGTCTAAAGTGACCTTGAACTCTCCCTGAAGGCCGTTGCCATTGCGAAGTCGTGTTTTGTAAGAGAACCAAAGGCGTGTTTTAATACCTGCGTTCTGTTATTGGAATGTTTCGGGTAAATATGGACAGAACTTAAGGAAGTTTCTTATGTTGATGTCGACGGTTGTCTTTCTTTTTTTAAGGAGACAGAGGCTGTTCACACTTGGTTATCTCGTGTGTCTTCAATAAAGGTCACTGTAATATCTTTCAGAGTTATTGTCTGAATCCCGATAAACCCTTCTGAAAAGTACAACTTCCTTAAGTTCTGTCCATGAGTGTATACACACTTGGTTATCTCGTATATCTTCAATAAAGGTCACTGTAATATCTATCAGAGTTATTGTCTGAATACCGATATACATGCTAAAAGGTACAACTTCCTTAAGTTTTGTCCATGAGTGTATCTTTCAGAGTTATTGTCTGAATCCCGATATACATGCTAAAAGGTACAACATCCTTAAGTTTTGTCCATGAGTGTATCTTTCAGAGTTATTGTTTGAATACCGATATACATGCTAAAAGGTACAATTTCCTTAAGTTTTGTCCATGAGTGTATCTTTCAGAGTTATTGTCTGAATACCGATATACATGCTGAAAGGTACAACTTCCTTAAGTTCTGTCAATGAGTGTATCTTTCAGAGTTATTGTCTCAATCCCGATATACATTCTGAAAAGAACAAATTCCTTAAGTTTTGTCCATGAGTGTATATACGTATACAGGGTTGAGTCAAGATTTAACTACACGTTTGTTGTTTGTACACGTGTAACTACACGCTTTATGTACACGGGGAGATATGTAGATAACATTTGTAGATCCATTTTCAAGGTCGTCTCCAGTCTAGGTGGCATATATATGGTTCAACGTAAAACCAACTTTGTATCGTGAAAGTGGTTTTTGTCTGAATCCCGAACGTCTGAGGAAGGTTTTCTTGGTAGTTTCAAAATGGTAAAAGTTAAAAGGAGTTATATCTTGGCCTGTGTGTATTTGAAATTTGTGTAGACGGCGCGGCGAGCTGTTTGGAAGTTGACATACCAAAAATAATGACACTTTCTTCGACAATGGACCTCGCCATTTGTTCCTAGCTTCAGTTTGTTAGTCACTCTACAGCTTATGGACCGACAGATCTGGGAGCCCATATGTTCCTATGATGTAGGTCACTATACAGCTTATGGGCTGAAATCTCTGGGAGACCATATGTTCCTATGATGTAGGTCACTGTACCGGCTTATGGGCTGAAATCTCTGGGAGACCATATGTTCCTATGATGTAGGTCACTGTACAGCTTATGGGCTGAAAGCTCTGGGAGACCATATGTTCCTATGATGTAGGTCACTGTACAGCTTATGGGCTGAAAGCTCTGGGAGACCATATGTTCCTATGATGTAGGTCAATGTACCGGCTTATGGGCTGAAAGCTCTGGGAGACCATATGTTCCTATGATGTAGGTCACTGTACAGTTTATGGGCTGAAAGCTCTGGGAGACCATATGTTCCTAGGATGTTAGTCACTGTACACTGGCGTACAGACTTCGGTCTAGGTAGCCCACTATCCAATGGTGTTAGTCACTGTACCGGCTTATGGGCCGAAAGGTCTAGGAGACCATATGCTCCTAGGATGTTAGTCACTGTACCGGCTTATGGGCCGAGAGATCTGTGAAGCCCTATGTTCCTATGATGTAGGTCACCGTACATACAGACTTCGGTCTAGACAGCCCACTATCCAGCTCTGTTAGTCATTATACATCGCAGTGTTGATGGCTTGTACAGGGAGTTGAACACTACAGGGCCGTTTTAATCTCAGAAAATGGATAGCATTACCCTTTTCCACTGACGGAACACTCTTTAACTTTTTATTTTATTGAACACTCAACTTCTTTGGATATTTCTAGTGTTTTCATTCCATACGCTGACGTTTCGATTCGGGATCGTAATTCTGAATCCATTTTTTCCAACTTGCGACTAATCTACTTCTCATTCCATATTGAAGTTTTAGAGTAACTTCTGACAGATGAAGAAATGTTCCTCAATAAGTATTCTCATAGTGTATTGATTTATGGAATCCGAACTCGCCGTGGATGGGCTGTACAAAGACTGATGTTCAAAGCTCACGCAACTTCATCAATGGGTGACTCGTCTATTTTCCACAACTAAGCCGCAAATATTCTGGATGTTTTAGTGCATGGTGGAGGTTGACGGCTGCCTAGCTCCCTCTTATTGTGTTGTCCGACCATTTGGTATCGTCCAAAAGACATTTTACCGTGGAGAAGCACTATCACCATATTGTGAAATCAATCATCAAATAATTTCTGCTCATTTCACACTTTGCATTCACAAAAAAATGGATCACTCAGAGCTTTTATTCTTTTTTCACGCAAACTAGAGAGGTGGGGCCATACTGGCGTTGTCAAAGATCGCAGAAAACTGACGCAATCGTGGTGAAATTCCTCAAGCGTGACCTCAACTCAACGCATGCACGCACAAACTGCCTTTTGAGAACAGTCACAGCCTGTGACGGAGAAAGTGTAGTTAATTGCCCTCGTAGATATCTACCACATAACCTGTAGCTGACACGTAATTCGCCCAGCACCTAGCCGGCTTCAAACTGATCAATTCCAACTTGTAGAACATCTCCTCTAAGAAATACATTCTCGCTTTATTTTCTTTTTCGCGTTCTATCAATGAAAATACTGTGAATATGTTCCGCTTCAATTTTTTATAACTTTCATTCTCTTTCTCTTCTTTCTTCACCTAAGGAATATTTTAATAAGACGAAAGATCATTAAAAAAATACAAAAGAATAAAAACACTGGTATTTACATATGATACATGCATACATAAACCTTCACTAAGATGAAGGATCTCAGTAAAGATTTGTCTTTAGTTAAATAATGCATTCTCTCTATGCAACTCGAGTTATTCTGGAGCAAAGCTGGATACCAGACTGCAACGACATGTCATCAACTGAGGGTCCAAACACAACCTTAAATAACAAGTTTTTCATACAGAAAAAAATCATAATTTTATCTTATACATACCGCTAATCAACAAAAGCTTCTTCTTTAAACTTCTTTAAAATCTTGTACCTTTTTGTACATGCGTACACAAACAAGCATTTCTAACTAACATATAATTTCTTTATTATAAGCCTGTAAAAGCGAGGAACCTACCCCCCTTTTAAAGAAAAAAAATGAAATAAAACACCTTTAATTATTATAATTACTTTTACAATTTTACGTCAAATAAAGATACTTGACTGAAGATGATCTCCGTTTTTATACACTCATGGACAAAACTTAAGGAAGTTGTACATTTTATCATGTATATCGGTATTCAGACAATAACTATGAAAGATATTACATTGACCTTTATTGAAGAAACACGAGATAACCAAAGTGTGAACAAAATTGCCTCTGTCTCCTTAAAAAAAAAGACGACTGTTCCTTATGTTTTGTTAATAAGTGTAGTACTTAGGTGGAAAAGCAATTAATAGATACTGTGAATTCATCGTGTAAGTTCCAGTACTCTAAAGTTGACCCGTGCAATCCATAAACCATATTCTAGGAGAGGTGTGGGGAAGTTTTGAGGCCCAGATCACAAAGTGTGGGAAGGATTTCTAACGTGGTTTCATCAGAGCTAGTTCTCAGCCAGTGTTGACATTGCTTGTTGACATTCTGTGGTTTGGGTTACGGATCAACGGGAGGGAGATTGCCTGCCGCCATCTGGATACCTCTTAGGCTAATTTCACGCTAGCTTTGTGACTTTCATTGTTGTTCATTGTTGAATGGCTTTCGTATGTGTGTGGCCATTTTTGTTAGAGCTCTAGGTATATTTGTGGTCAGATAATCTAGATAGATTGGTTGGCAAATATTCTCGGTCATTTTGGAGAAATGGACGTTGTGTGGAGACTGCCTTAGTCCGATCTGCCGGTTGTAAAGTTTGGATTTGCAGAGAATATATTTGATAATTTCTTGTTTGATTAGTTGATTGAAGCGTGAATGATATTCAACACAACTGTTGCAGCTGGTGTACCAACCATATGTAGCTGGTGACATCAACGTACACTCATGGACAGAACTTGTGGAAGTTGTACCTTTTAGTATATACGAGGGTTGTCCGTTAAATAAGTTCCACGGGACATCACTGTCATGAGGATCGCTTTTAGGCTCGAGCCGACTGCACGGGCTCGTAGCTTGTTCTCCCCACTCCAACTTCCCACCAAAGACACGTCGCTGGTAAGCTTAGTTTTGGCTGAGCAGCCGTTAGTGATGGAGCTTCCCCTCGTGTCTCCCGCCAGCTGCAAAATAAGGTCAGTAATTCGCTTTTTGCCCGCAAAGAATAATTCGGCGAAGGACATTCATACTGAACTCTGTCAAGTGTATGGAGAAGGGTGTATGAGTTCCGGGATGGTGCGCAGACGGGTCAGAGAATTTAAAAACGGCCGAACAGACGTTCACGATGAACCGCGTGCTGGACGGCCATCGGTTTCGGACGAAACCATTGCCAAAGTCGAAGCGGCAATGCTTGAAGATCGACGGGTTACTGTGCGGAAGCTCTGCGATTTGGTTCCTGATGTCAGTAAAACCACCATCGACAAGATTTTGCGTGAACATTTAGGTATTCAAAGGTCTGCGCAAGATGGGTTCCGAAAATTCTGACTGAAGACCATAAACGGCAGCGGGTTGATGCGGCCCAGAAATTTCTCGATTGACACAAAACTGACGGAGAGGAATTCTTGGATTCAATCGTTACTGGTGATGTGACCTGGGTACATTACACCACACCGGAGACAAAGGAGCAATCCAAGCAGTGGAAGCACACTTCTTCGCCGAAACCTCTAATGTTCAAACACTTTCTGCCGGGAAACTTATCGCTACCGTCTTTTGGGACCGAAAGGGTCTATTGTTGTGCGACTTTATGCGTCGGGGTACAACAATCAATTTCGACCGGTACTGTGAAACCTTGAAACAACTTCGACGCGCGATTCAGAACAAGAGGAGAGGGATGTTAACCAAAGGGGTGCGTTCACACCACGACAACGCTCGGCCGCACACCGCCCATCAAACCACTGCCCTCGTCGAAGAATTTGGATGGGAATTGGTGTCACACCCACCCTACACCCCGGACGTAGCTCCTAGTGACTTTCATTTCTTGCCCGAGTTGAAGAAAAACTTGGGTGGAACCCAATTCCAGGACGATGACGAGTTGGAAGAAGCGGTTTTAGGCTTCTACGCGGCCAGGCGGCGGCAGAGTTCTTTGACTCTGGGCTCCATAAGTGGGTGTCCCGAATGCAAAAATGCGTCGAACGAAACGGGGAATATGTAGAAAAATGAAAAAAAAGTCTGATATTTTCGAAAATGTATAGTTCAGGGCAAATAAACCTGTTTTTCTGTATGAAAAACCTCTGTGGAACTTATTTAACGGACAACCCTCGTATATATCGGTATTCAGACAATAACTCTGAAAGATATTACAGTGACCTTTATTTAAGACACACGAGATAACCAATATACACTCATGAACAAAACTTTAAAAAGTTGTACCTTTTAGTATATATATCGGTATTCAGACAATAACTCTGAAAGATATTACAGTGACCTTTATTGAAGACTACACTCATGGACAAAACTTAAGAAAGTTGTACCTTTTAGTATATATATCGGTATTCAGACAATAACTCTGAAAGATATTACAGTGACCTTTATTGAAGACTACACTCATGGACAAAACTTAAGAAAGTTGTACCTTTTAGTATATATATCGGTATTCAGACAATAACTCTGAAAGATATTACAGTCACCTTTATTGAAGACTACACTCATGGACAAATCTTAAGAAAGTTTTACCTTTTAGTATATATATCGGTATTCAGACAATAACTCTGAAAGATATTACAGTGACCTTTATTGAAGGCTACACTCATGGACAAAACTTAAGGAAGTTGTACCTTTTAATATATATATCGGTATTCAGACAATAACTCTGAAAGATATTACAGTGACCTTTATTGAAGGCTACACTCATGGACAAAACTTAAGGAAGTTGTACCTTTTAATATATATATCGGGATTCAGACAATAACTCTGAAAGATATTACAGTGACCTTTATTGAAGACTACACTCATGCACAAAACTTAAGAAAGTTGTACCTTTTAGTATATATATCGGGATTCAGATAATAACTCTGAAAGATATTACAGTGACCTTTATTGAAGACACACGAGATAACCAATATACACTCATGTACAAAACTTAAGGAATTTGTACCTTTTTTGTACAATTTATATCGGAATTCAAACAATAACTCTGAAGGATATTACAGTGACCTTTATTGAAGACACACGAGATAACCAATATACTCTCATGGACAAAACTTTAGGAATTTGTACCTTTTTTGTACCATTTATATCGGAATTCAAACAATAAATCTGAAAGATATTACAGTGACCTTTATTGAAGACACACGAGATAACCAAGTGTGAAAAACATTTCCTCTGTTTACTTTAAAAAAGAAAAAATAGACCACTGGCGACATAAAAGACTTTCCACTTAAGTTTTGTCCATGAGTGTATCTAGCTGTTACAAATGCGGTTATAATCGGCCACACCGACAGTTGTAGAAACAACGACTGTAGCTGTAGCGATCATACCAAGGTGGAAGCTAATCCCAGCCACAGCTGTCGACTTTATAAACAACGGCTGTAACTGGGCACAATAACATTTATAGCAGGGCACAAAGACGGTTATATCTGGTGGTGAAACCGATTTACACCAAAACGGTTATACAAGGTTATATATGATCACGGTTGTACTATGGAGCTATGGCAGAGCACAACAATGGGACTATTTGGTCGCCATGATGAACTGGTTTGAAGAGCGTGGAATGATCCCTGGGAAATCACAGACTTAACCTTTATTCTGTGTAACCTTTATTCCAGTTTACACGTACTTCGACGAGACGTCCAGTTTACACGTACTACGACGAGACGTCCAGTTTACACGTACTACGACGAGACGTCCAGTTTACACGTACTACGACGAGACGTCCAGTTTACACGTACTACGACGAGACATCCAGTTTACACGTACTACGACGAGACATCCAGTTTACACGTACTACGACGAGACATCCAGTTTACACGTACTACGACGAGACGTCCAGTGTACACGTACTACGACGAGACGTCCAGTTTACACGTACTACGACGAGACGTCCAGTTTACACGTACTACGACGAGACGTCCAGTGTACACGTACTACGACGAGACATCCAGTTTACACGTACTACGACGAGACGTCCAGTGTACACGTACTACGACGAGACGTCCAGTGTACACGTACTACGACGAGACATCCAGTTTACACGTACTACGACTAGACATCCAGTTTACACGTACTACGACGAGACGTCCAGTGTACACGTACTACGACGAGACGTCCAGTTTACACGTACTACGACGAGACGTCCAGTGTACACGTACTACGACGAGACATCCAGTTTACACGTACTACGACTAGACATCCAGTTTACACGTACTACGACGAGACGTCCAGTGTACACGTACTACGACGAGACGTCCAGTTTACACGTACTACGACGAGACGTCCAGTGTACACGTACTACGACGAGACGTCCAGTTTACACGTACTACGACGAGACGTCCAGTTTACACGTACTACGACGAGACGTCCAGTGTACACGTACTACGACGAGACGTCCAGTTTACACGTACTACGACGAGACGTCCAGTGTACACGTACTACGACGAGACGTCCAGTGTACACGTACTACGACGAGACGTCCAGTTTACACGTACTACGACGAGACGTCCAGTTTACACGTACTACGACGAGACGTCCAGTGTACACGTACTACGACGAGACGTCCAGTTTACACGTACTACGACGAGACGTCCAGTGTACACGTACTACGACGAGACGTCCAGTGTACACGTACTACGACGAGACGTCCAGTTTACACGTACTACGACGAGACGTCCAGTGTACACGTACTACGACGAGACGTCCAGTGTACACGTACTACGACGAGACGTCCAGTTTACACGTACTACGACGAGACGTCCAGTGTACACGTACTACGACGAGACGTCCAGTTTACACGTACTACGACGAGACGTCCAGTTTACACGTACTACGACGAGACGTCCAGTGTACACGTACTACGACGAGACGTCCAGTTTACACGTACTACGACGAGACGTCCAGTTTACACGTACTACGACGAGACATCCAGTTTACACGTACTACGACGAGACATCCAGTTTACACGTACTACAACGAGACATCCAGTTTACACGTACTACAACGAGACATCCAGTTTACACGTACTACGACGAGACGTCTAGTTTACACGTACTACGACGAGACGTCCAGTTTACACGTACTACGACGAGACGTCCAGTTTACACGTACTACGACGAGACGTCCAGTTTACACGTACTACGACGACAACAAAACTTGCTACAATTTCCCTGTTGGAAATCACCACACGAAAATAGAGGCGTACACAAGGTCGCGTGTTTTTGCCTTCCTCCACGAGGGATTTCCCCGGCGACCGCCGCGTTCTGACTTTAAATGAATGACGTCATCAGGCAGGTGCGATAAGAAAGGTCCTCATGAAGAAGTTTCATTAATATTTCACTTACTTCAACTGCTGGTCATCCGTTCCCCGATGTCCAGGTTGACCACAGAAGATGAAATAGCGCGAGATGGTAATTTTGTTCAGAGAATCGGGTGTTGGTTAATTATAATTGACGTCTTTTCTGTCACATGTCTCCTTAGAAATATGGTAATGATTATTCTATGATAACGTCGGAAGGTACACAAGATATCCAATGATTATGTGAGAATCAAATAACCATAGTGGTGGTGTGTTGTCCATTGTACATACAGCAGTCTACTCAGCTCTCCCATTTTCTTCTGAGTTCCATTTATATTGTCACGGAGATAAATAAAGCAAGGACAAATTTGGTAATAGTTAATTCATTATAAAGGTGGGTATTTACCTTTTAGTTCTCCAATAAAATTATATACAAGAGGTATTTATATGGAGAACAACTTATCCCAAGGTAAAGATAATAATAATGAGAGTGGTCGGCCACCGTCCTGTTTTTATTATTTACCGATAAGATTCCGAGAACCCCTCACATCTGTGGTTCCATCCCGGAGTCCAGTGATGATTGACAGGTGTCCCATGGAACTTCTTGTGACAGGAGTTGCAGAGCTACTTGACAATATTGAATTGTAAGATGTTCAGGGTCCTCGTAGCATATTTCCTACTGGTTACCCGGACTGCAGGTCCCAGCGATCCCTCAGACAATAACCATAGCAAGTCTGGAAATCAAAGACTGATGTTCAGAATGTGGATAGTTGATTGAGAGAAGTGAATTATCCAATGTTGATAGTTCCTATAGATAAGAATAACGTTTCCTATCCCCATTGTAACAAGGGCTATCTCAAACATACTATGTATATTCTCTGCTTATTTTTAACTTATCAGAATTATTCTGTACATTGGCGATGAGAAAGTACTATACGTTGATGGGGTTAAATTTGGAAGAATATTTTTTAAATGATGTGTGTGTGGATAAGTAAAAGAGCAGGAGAGACATTGCTGACATTCTCTCATCAATATAATTGTGCGATATTAGAATCTCGATTGTTATCCTATTTGAGAGAAATAAATTTTACAATGTGGATAGTCTTCTTCTTCTTTCTTATCTCCACTCGATCATATTAAGGTATCAAGCTTGTAGAACTTGTTGATGGTGTCTGCTGAGGATGTGTCTTCTTTCTTATCTCCACTCAATCATATTAAGGTATCAAGCTTGTAGAACTTGTTGATGGTGTCTGCTGGGGATGTGTCTTCTTTCTTATCTCCACTCAATCATATTAAGGTATCAAGCTTGTAGAACTTGTTGATGGTGTCTGCTGGGGATGTGTCTTCTTTCTTATCTCCACTCAATCATATTAAGGTATCAAGCTTGTAGAACTTGTTGATGGTGTCTGCTGGGGATGTGTCTTCTTTCTTATCTCCACTCAATCATATTAAGGTATCAAGCTTGTAGAACTTGTTGATGGTGTCTGCTGGGGATGTGTCTTCTTTCTTATCTCCACTCAATCATATTAAGGTATCAAGCTTGTAGAACTTGTTGATGGTGTCTGCTGGGGATGTGTCTTCTTTCTTATCTCCACTCAATCATATTAAGGTATCAAGCTTGTAGAACTTGTTGATGGTGTCTGCTGGGGATGTGTCTTCTTTCTTATCTCCACTCAATCATATTAAGGTATCAAGCTTGTAGAACTTGTTGATGGTGTCTGCTGGGGATGTGTCTTCTTTCTTATCTCCACTCAATCATATTAAGGTATCAAGCTTGTAGAGCTTGTTGATGGTGTCTGCCGGGGAAGAGTAGAGCTCATCAATGGATGAATCAATACAGTCAATAATGTGTTTTGGGGTTGCAGGTTGACACTTAGTACATAGTGGGAAAACCTTGCAACCATTCTGGAAAATCATTGTCTGTAGATGACTTAAGTCTGGAAATCAAAGACTGATGTTCAGAATGTGGATAGTTGATTGAGAGAAGTGAATTATCCAATGTTGATAGTTCCTATAGATAAGAATAACGTTTCCTATCCCCATTGTAACAAGGGCTATCTCAAACATACTATGTATATTCTCTGCTTATTTTTAACTTATCAGAATTATTCTGTACATTGGCGATGAGAAAGTACTATACGTTGATGGGGTTAAATTTGGAAGAATATTTTTTAAATGATGTGTGTGTGGATAAGTAAAAGAGCAGGAGAGACATTGCTGACAGTGTTGGAGGGAAAGCTCCAGGGGAAGAGATCGAGGGGAAGGAGACGACAGGGATATACAGACGATCTAAAACAATGGACTGGACGACACACCTACGAGGAGATTAAGAGGATGGCGGAGGACCGGGAAGTATGGAGAGACCATGTGGCCCACCCTCAGTAGAGGAAGGTATTGAAGGAGGGAGATATGGAGAGACCATGTGGCCCACCCTCAGTAGAGGAAGGCACTGAAGGAGGGAGATATGGAGAGACCATGTGACCCACCCTCAGTAGAGGAAGGCACTAAAGGAGGAAGATATGGAGAGACCATGTGGCCCACCCTCAGTAGAGGAAGGCACTGAAGGAGGGAGATATGGAGAGACCATGTGACCCACCCTCAGTAGAGGAAGGCACTAAAGGAGGAAGATATGGAGAGACCATGTGGCCCACCCTCAGTAGAGGAAGGCACTGAAGGAGGGAGATATGGAGAGACCATGTGGCCCACCCTCAGTAGAGAAAGGTATTGAAGGAGGGAGATATGGAGAGACCATGTGGCCCACCCTCAGTAGAGGATGGCACTGAAGGAGGGAGATATGGAGAGACCATGTGGCCCACCCTCAGTAGAGGAAGGCATTGAAGGAGGGAGATATGGAGATACCAATTGGCCCACCCTCAGTAGAGGAAGGCATTGAAGGAAGGAGATATGGACAAACCATGTGGCCCACCCTCAGTAGAGGAAGACATTGAAGGAGGGAGATATGGAGAGACCATGTGGCCCACCCTCAGTAGAGGATGACATTGAAGGAGGGAGATATGGAGAGACCATGTGGCCCACCCTCAGTAGAGGAAGACATTGAAGGAAGGAGATATGGAGAGATCATGTGGCCCACCCTCAGTAGAGGAAGACATTGAAGGAGGGAGATATGGAGAGACCATGTGGCCCACCCTCAGTAGAGGAAGACATTGAAGGAGGGAGATATGGAGAGACCATGTGACCACCCTCAGTAGAGGAAGACATTGAAGGAGGGAGATATGGAGAGACCATGTGGCTCACCCTCAGTATAGGAAGGCATTGAAGGAGGAGGATAAGTAAAAAGAGTGAAGCGATTCTACGGTTATTTAGGAATAAAGCAAGTCAGAAGGAAGGAGAGTAAAACGATAGTTTTCTACCGTCATGTTGACTTGAAAGTTTATCCACAATCATAATCAGTACACGCTTGTTCGGCGGTACATATACTAAAATTGGAACCATACAGGGAAGATTAGCATGGTCCCTGCGCAAGGATGACACAATCATAATCAGGAATTATATTTTTTAATACAAGAAAATTCTATCATGAAAAATGTAAAGGGCCGCTGTTTTATTCTGTATTTATTTCATTAGGGAGAAGTTCCTAGAACATATATGTCAATAATTCTATATACAGTTACGAGCGTCATCATCTCTGTCACCGTTTGCTTTTTTTTTGGAATGGCGCTCTCCTATTGGTTGGCTACGATCACGTGGCTACGATGGCGCCGCCACTACGCGAGACACTTTGTTTTTGACTTTGCCCCGCCCCCCCCCACTCGCTTTTTGGTTTTTGTAACTATTGTGTTGGAGCGGGGTCGCTCCTTAAATAAATGCATATATTAGATAATAACTAAATGAAATCCTCTCTTTCTTTTTCCCAGTAAGAGACGCCTACGGAAGCCAACAGTACATAGACAGATAAAGCACATAGGCTATAGTTATTAACTAATATATGCATTTATTTAAGGCGCCAATTTATAATTGTAACAAATAGTATTTGAATAAAAACATTCAATCGGGTAGAACACGGGCGTTGCCCGGGTCATTCGGCTAGTATATACATAAATACGAGCCCCGTAAACAAGTTACATAACCTAAATATGTCC